>JAUBNQ010000028.1:11959592-11971149 GCA_032353495.1 Ctenopoma kingsleyae | reverse complement strand
GTTTTAACAGCTGGTATTATTATTTGATCAATTATATTAATTAAGTGGCTGTTGGGGGAGAAGGTGCTATTTATATGAATCTTTATTTACTTTATTTAATATATACTCGTATATATTGTATACATGTTTATACCTGTCATTTACTTATTAAAATATAATTTTAAAAATTGTGGATTGGAGTAGAATAGAAGTATAAAGTAGTATGAAAAGGAAATTCTAAGTACTTTACAGTTTTACATGAACTGAGTAAATGTTTTTAGTTACATTTCACTTCTGGAGTTAGAGGAAATAATGATAAGCAGCAGGTTGAGCACATTCTTCTCAACAGGACATTTCATCAAATCCTAAAAAAACATAGTTTCGCATATTATCTCTCACATTTTATTTAACCATACAGATAGGTGTAAATTATACCATTATTGATAGCTGAATTTCATGTAGGTTCTTTAAATCAAGGCCCTGGTGTTATTCATGCTGTATGTCTTTTCTAATACATCTAAAAAGAGCAGAGCCATTAACATATTAACGCTGGATGAGTAACATCTGTGCTTCTCCTGCTCTTCTGCAAGTCAGGCGTTAAAAAGACCACTCAGATTTTGTCACAGCTTCTCTTTTCTGTCTGAAATTACAGAACATGATTTTGTTGAAAATGATGTTGCTGCTGAATTTTTCAAATGTAATTTTGTAATATGATGAGCACCACATGTTTATCTACCTTGTACTGAGAAGCATTACAGTGGCATTAATGAAATCTGCATTGCATTTAGAAGCTAAAAATCTACATGAACATCACAATGGATTGAATGCCATTTGGGTGACCTGACCCTTTAATAAAAAATGCTGGGGACAGGTTGTGAGAAACCATGAATCAGTTGTTGGGCCATTGGTAGGACAGTTGTCTACAAACCCCAGGGTTGGTGTTTCGACTCCCGGTTCCCCTGATTTTTGGCGTAGTGTCCCTGGACAATCCACTGAACCCTTGCCGCCTTAAGGAGGCTGCCTGTCCACAAGAATTTCCCCAAGGGGATTAATAGAGTATCAGTTATTATTATGAAACACACCATGTGTGTTCTACAAAAGCTATAGCTGTGTTGATCATGTAGGGGTTCAATGTATGGTATCAACTTACTATTAGCAAACAGAACATTTAAAATGTCATCTTTCTTTTAAAATAAATTGTGAAGACATGTAACATTGCTTTTACTACACAGTTTAATACTTGCCATTTAATCATTGTTGTGTCTAATCCTCCTTCTGTGAGGGTGAAACTGCACTGACACATGCTGTAAGTCATCTCTGGCTGTCTGACCTTTGACAGGGCAACCCAAGGCCTGACACTCTGGACATGGACTCAGTCTATGTTAGACTTTCAGTGAGAAAACTATATCTTTAGCAGGCCACTGATGCTGCCCCTTGGTTAAGCATGGCTAACAGCAGCTTCCTCTGTGTGGCCAGAGGGTCACTTTGGGTGGTATGCTGTTCTGGGGGACACTGTGTCTCTGCCTGCAGAGGAGATTAGAGGGGTGAGTTGACCTCATTCTCAGAGGAGCTGATGTGTTTTGGGTAAACACTTGGTGCACAGGCTACAAACTCAGGCCAACCTTCAGATGGTGATCCCATTCTTTCCCTATTACTCCTGAACAGGCATGAGAGAGGAGAGCAGTCACTTGTTTCTGAGCTGCATGGAGTCCTTGTGCTCTTAGCGGCAGTGAGTTTTTTCCTGAATGCGTCACACACAGCCAGGTCATTCTATCAGAGCTGCCTACAGGTTACTGGTATTAGCTTAACAGTCCAAAGCATATCAATTTACAGTGATATTTACTAAAGGTGCACAAGATCAGAATAATACAAGGTCAGAACCTTACAATAACACAACACAGCTCAGCTCAGCTCACAATGCTGCTTTTTTGTTGCATGACAAGTGATATAGCAACAAGGAAACTATGGGGATAGGTACAGCAATCACCAGTATGTTATAATCACTCTTCATTGCTAGGTGTGATATTTTTCTGATGGATTGGTCTTCTGAGAATTGAATTTTTAATTGCTTTCAACAGAAACACTGTCAATTAGGGGACTGACATGTAAATTGCAGTTACATCTACACAGCAGTCATGTTAAGATAAAAATGAATAAGTAGTAAATGCATGTTTAAATATAGGTCTGTGTATGACAGTCACCATTTTCATGTGATTTTGGGGTAATTAAACATGACTGACAGATCATCATCTATAACTTTAATGTGGAAAGACAAATTACTGACATCAGTATTGGTCATAACACAAATAGCTCACTGAATAAAACAACTGTAACGTGTTCTTTTCTGAACAACATGACAAATTACAGAATGTAAAGTAAATTATAATTATTCGAATTATCATATCAGTAGGGATTTTTACTGATAATCATTTCAGAATTAGGATTATTCCCATAACTTGTGGTTATTTCACTGTAAAATCATCAACTAATCGTTTCAGTGAGACATTTTCGTTATTTTGTCCACCCAGATGTGAACTTGTGGCATTTAAGTCATATTACCTACTAAACCTTACCTCCACCATCATCACTCATCTCTTGATGTGCAGTTTTATTGCACACAGCCTGTTTCCAGATGAGAACCATGCGGGCTTTAGGACCTCCAGGATCTGCTTTCTGAGGATGGTCTTGTTTTTGTCCGTTACGTTCATGCATGTAATCATTGATTGTGCCTATTGTGACAGGCCGATTTACCATCTGTAGGGTCCCATGGGGCTGTCACTGCAGTCTCCCTACAGACTTTAAGGAATTCCTTTTAATTTCCGCCGCAAATTTAATCTTAAACAGGTTTAATATGTAAGTCTGGTATCAACAGACCATACCTGCACGTTTCTCATATTTCAGCACAAACATTTTCACACATGTCGACTCGGGAGCTCCTTATGAGAATACTGCTGTCACACCTGAACTTCTATCAAACTGTAAACAGCTAAAAAGTAGACATAAAATGGGCAGTAATTTAATTTATCACACAATTAAATGAATGCTAAAATTATTTAGCATTTCAGTCGTTGGGGGACCCCTACACTTCATGTAAGGACCCCTAGGGGTCCCTGGACGCCAGAAATGGGCAGATGTTTTCATTAGGCCTAACTTAAGCCTATTTCATAAGTTGTGGATAAAGTAAATTAATTAATTAATACCCGGAGTTACTCTTACACTAAATTTAACTAAATTCAATTAAATAAAATTTGGCCCGTAAAAATGTCTGTGGAAATTGTAGTGTTTTTTTGAATGAGAAGACGATGACAGTAGGTTCATTTCTTATTTTCTAGCTGTGCTGTAATGCGATACCAATCCAAGACAGAATTCAGTCTTCTTCATGCCAGTGTTTTCTTTTTTTTTTTTTTTTTTAAGTGGAGCTGCTCTCCAGACGAGTGTGAGACTTTGCCGCCTCCTGCTGCAGCTCACCCGGCCCCCTGCCCTCCCTACGCGCCTCCCCGGCTCTTTTTTCCCACTGATGAGGGGAGCAGGACGCGGCCACAGCGGCGGGAAGCAAATTATCTACAAGCACTTCCCTAAAAAAAAAAAAGTTCACACTCACATACACAGATGTCCCTACAAGTAGCGACTCACATCGTCTTAGACCTGAAGGAAGGCGCTTACTGGGAATAACCTGACAAGAGGATATAGTGAAGCAAAATGGATATGTGATGATTATTCTCTCCTTTGTTTGTCTAATTTTTTATTGCTTTTGTTTTCTTCTTCTGTACAGTCTGACTCCACTATTTTAAAATACTCTACTATTTTTGCCACAACATTTAAATAGCCTGGGTAGAGTTTAGGCCTGAACTCGTGTATTTTGCGTTTTTATCAAAACGCACAGCGCACGTGTGCTGGAGCAACAGGCGCGCAGGACGGTGTACGACAAACAGGGAACTTCCTACATTTGCTAATAATCATTAATAGTCATCAAATAAGAGGACTACAGAGGCTGGATGGAATATGACCTGACTTTTATTGTAACGAACGCGAGTTATGCTGCTTTTGGGAGCAGTGGAGGAGCGCACCACGACCCACTGAGGCGCACCAGAAACTGAAACAAAATTCAAATCTAACATCGCTACTTGCGCACTTGATGTGGGAAGTGTTGATGTTGTCGGCACTGTTAACAGGCACTGCGTTAACAGCAGCTGTCAAACTCATGGGATCCTCCTGCCCCCCGGGCCACCGGCAGATCTGTTGAGGACTCCACTGCGCATGTCAGAGCGCTGGACAGTTCCAGAGAGGGAAATTTAAAAACGGTTTTTGGAGCATCAAGTGCAACACAGTGAAATACAGTAGAGGGGTGGAAAGCCAGGTCACACAATCTTCAGTATCACCCAAAACAGGTGAGCTTTTATGATTTCTCTGTTTCAGTATCTTTGATTGTTTTGTTTTTACGTTGCATTTTACATTTTAATGATTTTTATACTTTGTGTAGCCCATAATTTTTCTGTAGGCATGTAAATGTTAAGCCATTTAAACAGGCTCAGTTATTGTGACCAAACTGTTATGTCAACAATTGAACTGCTTATTTAGTAAAAGCTATATTATTTGTTCTGGATATTTTAAGGAGATTCAAATAGTGAGTATTAATGAGGAAAAAAACTTTCAAACAGACAAAAGGGCTTCAGCTACAACAAAGGCATCCTGAACTGTACAACTATCAATGTATTTTTGAATTTTCTTTATTCTTTTTTCTGTTAAATTTTTATGTGGTAATTCTTTTTTCAGTTTCAGAAAATTAACATTCTTTTCACCATGTTTATTTACACGAGTAGACAAGTTCAAAATGATTAATATTCTAAAGTATTCCTATAGCTTGTTTATATCTGTTTGAAGAATCATTGAGGGCATACCCTAAGGTGTGTTCATTTTATTTATTTCATCACAGTACCACATATCCCAGGAAATGATAGAAGGTGGAATCACATCCAGAATGTCAGGAATAATTGACAATGCTGGGCACCATCCGTCTCCACAAGACTACAGGTAAGACTTCTGGTTTAAAACATGTTCAGCTATATAAGGACAAATTGTGCCAGTCTTTTAGCTCTAAACAATATGTATATTGTTTATGCGCATATTGTCAAAAATCATCTTGTCAAGATCATCTCTGAGATGCCCTAATAGATGAAAAGCATGTTTATTTTAATCAAATCCCTTACCATGTTTTGCAAATAGTCGGAACAAGTGTAGACAGGCAGCTCTTTTTGTGCATGGGGGGGTTGTATGAAAAAGGAGAGAGGAAAAAAAAATTCTGAAGAATAAATGATTTTCAGTCTGAATGGATCTGTCAGAAACCATCAGCTCTGTTTACACTCCCGCTGTCGGCACACCGAGAGCCTGAACCACTTGGCCTGTCGACTCAGGGGGAGACGGGGCGCTCTGGGTCACCAGTGTGCACAAGTGGTTCCCAATTAGAAAAGGAAGGAGGGAGGAAGGAGGAGGTTCAGTATTTAATGTTGTTGAACCACTGGGAAAGCTTGGATGATGCACAGAGACACCAGCTCAACATGTTTTGCATCAGTGAGCGATTTCTATGCTGCTGTTAGAGTGAGAGATGTGTCATATTAATATTGGATAATGGAAACATTGTTTTACACATAAAAAAAACATATTTTAGATTTACTTTGACTTTGTGCACACTTACATTTTATTTTATTTAATAAAAAACAAAAGAAATCTAATCATTCCACATTATCATAAATTACCAGACTGATACATGCAGCAACAGAAAACTCACTGTAGCCAGACAGAAAAAAAGAAAAAAAATAGGAATTAATCAAAACTTCAGAGCTCCAGCTGGGATATTGTGAAACTTACATGATGATATCCTAGTGATACCCTGATACTGCAGGGCGTTAAAATTCACAATTCCATCTACTTCAAAAGGATGATAACTAAAATCATTTGCTGGCACATGCAAGTTGTTTTGAGGGTGCGTGATGCTGATTTCTAGCTGCAATGATGTCACTTATACAGACGGCAGACACAGAGCCCTGACCTCAAACTAGACCCCCTCTGGCCTGTTGATTTCCCCGTTTAGGGACGATGGTGAGGATGATGGAAGGGGGTTGGGGGCTGCAGTGAGGATAGAGGCTGGAAAGGGACAGGCAAGCAGATGGCATCCTATTTGTCCCTCTTATGTGAGGCCTGTCATTCCAACAGATTAATGCAAGGCCCGGGTAAAGAAAAGAAACGACAGAGACAATCAAGGAAGGGTCTGGGGAAGACAATAGAGCCACGTGCCACTGGGCAGATTTGTCGTTTGGGACACAATAGGTGATCATTTTTCAATAGACAAGGCCAACTGTTGCAGGCAACATGTGCTGCTGTCCCATGTTTCAAACGATCTCATGTGCTGTTTACTTATGATTCAGCCAATGGTTAAGGAGAGACCGTGGTCACCTGACATAGGGTTGATTTTTTATTAGGAGATTTGGTTCGTGTGTGTGTATGGGGGGTTGTGCTCCTACACTGTCCACAGACTAACCAAATAACTGAATAGTATGTGTTGTCATAGCGACCCCAATTACTAAACCCTTGTGTGCCGAGAAGACTGGAGAGGATTCAAGAGGATTCCTCTCTTTTCTTTCTTGGCTCACCACATAAAAGACATAGCGACTGAAAGTTCATTGGTACTAGCAGTTCACTGGTTAAATAAAAATCCTACAATTATTAAAGTTATTAATTATAGGTTGAAAAATATTCTTATGAAAAAAATGAAAATGTTATTGCATTAAATTAATTTGCAGGTTTATTTTTCATATTTTTTCACAATGTGCAAAAAAAGGCTGAGAAAATAACAGATACTCAGTGAACTTTTCCTACTAAAAAAACCCCCACTAATCTCAGCAGATGATTCTCTGAATGGGAAGCTTGTTTAACTTCCTCATTGTTGATTACAACTGTCACTGCTAAATAACACTTGTAGTTAATCTTCTTATGGTAAATCCTGAAAAACATGACTGCTAAACAACTTCACTGAACAGCTTTCATCTCTGTTCGTTCACATCCAGACTCATTACAGTGCTTTAACTTCGAAGGACAAAATTTTCTATCAAGTGTTCAGATTTAAATTCCACTTTGGGTCTATGTGTGTCTGAGCTTACAGCCGTATTAACCCCCCAAACCTCCTCCCTGCTTCTCTTTTCTTGAAGGCTTCTGACCACGGACCCCTCCCAGCTTAGGGAGGAGGACCTCCCTGGGGACCTGCATTCTCTGTCATGGCTCACCTCTGTAGATGTGCCCCGACTACAGCAGATGGCTGACAGCCGAGGCCACAGCAACGGGCCCTCCCAGGGCAGCTTGTTGGAGCAACAGACAGGTGAGATGACAGGGAGGGGACAGTGCAACATTCAAAAACTGCATCATCTCTTCGAATGGACAAATCAGGACTAATCTGTTAATAGAATATAATAGCTAAAACAAATCTGAAAGATAAATGTGCAAAAATACAAGATGAGCTATTTTTTCTAAACTAAATTAAACAAAACTAAACAAAATTCATCCATTTGGACAGTTTTGGTGGGATTTGCTGAAGTTTGCACTTTGGGCATTTGCTCACCTCAGAAGATAAAAATGGAATTGTACTCAAAATACAATCACCACTAGCTTACATTTACAAACATAACAAATGGTTACTTGCAAGATTAATCCACATACTTTATATCGCTGTTATGTTAATTGTTATTGTTACATTTTAGCTGAAAAACACTTTCAGCTATCTGCATGAGAAAGACTGCAAAACCATCATACTGTTTTTAAAGAGATGCCATTACTTACATGAGGTATTCATGTATTCATTCACCACAAAACTAATTTATATACACCAAATGTAACTTCATCAATAGAAAGCATTTTTTTTACATTTACTAAGATTAGCCTGTCTCTTTACAGCTCAGCTGAGCAACATGACAATGACAGCGGGACAGGGCACCATGCTCCACCTCCAGAGCAACATGCAGCACAGCCCTCTGGGAATCAGCATCATAAATAGCCACAATGGAAGTGTGAGTTTTATCAGCAGTGCAAGAAGAAAATATAAATTTTATATTGTTTACACTTATATAACTTAATTTATAAATATCCCTGCATTTGTTTCACAGATGTCTTCATTCTCCATGAATGGACTGCCCTCCCCAGGATACCAGTGCCCTACCTCAGTCTACCAGCCTGCACCCCAGCAGGTGTACTCTCTAACCCAAACTGGACAACAGGTAACATACTTTAAACTAACGAAGAGCCTGATTTTATCAACAAAGAAACTGTAAATCAGAAGGTCATTATTCTCTCCTCCCTTTTAGTGTTCATCTAGTGGGCTTTATAGCAATGTCTCTTTCAACAACCAAAGTCTATTTACACAACCTCGCCTGGCTCCGCAAGACCAGGAGCTGCAGCCCAAGTCTTTCCCCAAGCCAATCTACTCCTACAGGTCAGCACAAAGAAATAAAAAAAATATCCACTAGATTTCCTGAATTTCATTTGTGTTTTTCAGTTAATCAAAATAATGATTTTTGTTTTTAGCTGTTTGATTGCCATGGCTCTGAAGAACAGCAAAACTGGCAGCCTCCCAGTCAGTGAGATCTATAGCTTTATGAAGGAACACTTTCCTTATTTCAAGGTATGATAGTCTACTAATATTACAGAAAATGACCACAGGAGAGGACACATGTAGATATATGTGACTGATTTTACTACTGCTCTATACACTCTCCCTGCAGACTGCACCTGATGGATGGAAGAACTCAGTCAGACACAATCTGTCCTTAAACAAATGCTTTGAGAAAGTCGAGAACAAGACAAGCAGCTCATCCCGTAAGGGCTGTCTCTGGGCACTGAACCCTGCCAAAATTGACAAGATGGAGGAAGAGATGCAGAAGTGGAAACGCAAAGACCTTCCAGCCATCCGTCGCAGCATGGCTAACCCTGGTCAGAAATGTATTCTGATAAATGTAAAAAGCCTAGTGGGCAAACAGAAAATGAGAAATCAAAGGTTGACAAAACCAATGCTTTGTCTGAGAATGTGTCTTGTTTCTTGCAGATGAGTTGGACAAACTGATCACAGACCGCCCAGAGAACTGTAGACGTAAGGTTGTAGAGCCTGATATGACCCGGCTGCCCAACTGTCCGACTGGTCTCCCACTGCCCATCTCAGCCCAGATGCAGGCACAGCCTATAGTCACTCTGTCCCTGCCATGTTTACCCATGCACCAGCACCACCAGCTTCAGGCTCAGCTCCAGGCTCAGGCCCGCCTGGCCCCCATGTCCCCTGCCCCAGCCCAGACACCTCCTCTCCACACAGTCCCCGACCTTTCCCACAGTCCACTCACCCAGCAGTCCAGCAAGCCCCCAGACGTTTTCTACAGTGTGCACAGTGATACACACACAGAGGTGGATGCACTTGACCCTAGCATCATGGACTTTGCCCTGCAAGGTAAATATTTTTTAAATGTCAGGCCAGTTGTTTGTTTGCTAAATTAATAAATTAAGTGTTGCTGCATGAGTTCACAAACGTCTCTATCTGCCCAGGTAATCTGTGGGAGGAAATGAAGGACGACAGCTTTAACCTGGACGCTCTAGGCACCTTCAGTAACTCACCCCTCCGGCTATCAGACTGTGACTTGGGAACAGTCAACCTTCCTCCTTCCTCCACTGGAGCAAACCTGCCACTGTCAGATGTGCAGGTGACAGGCCTCTATACCTCCTACACCTCCCAGGATCCCCTTTCTTCCCAGTACATGGGCACACCAGCCAACAGCAAGCCCATCGCCCTGCTTTAAAGCAGCTGAACTGTCTCTTACGGAAGCAATGTGATTTAATCTGTGGTCTGTGGATCTCTGTGGATGGTGGATGTGGAAGTTTTTTTTCTGATATCACACAAATCACACTGGTCTCCTACAGTCACATGGGAACTACCTGGAAAAGGAAGCAACTTGGAAATTGTTTTACATACAGTCCACAAGAAGTGGTTCACTGAAAACTTAAACTGCTGATAAAAAAGGTGGTTGTAAGAAGAAAATGTATGTAACACTTAAAATATCTAGCTTTGCCAAGCAAAGACTCAAAGCGTGTGTGAGTACAAAAACTCTATGTGGAGAAGTACATATGCTTTAGCATCCACCAGTTTTTCAACTGTTGACTTGGCATTTTAAGACCCTTCCTTATTGTAGCTCTCTGTCTTGTCTGTTGTATTGTGCTAGACATTATTGCTGTGATGTTTTATTTATATTTATAAAAGGCAGCTCGAGAAGGTGATAACTCTATCAGTCTTTTGCTGTATATATTTGAATGTCTAAACGAACACCACAGAAAAGCTTTCTTTTCAACTGTATTTACCCACTTCATTCCAAAATGCAAACATGTGCCAACACTGTAATTCAAATTTTACACATTATTCTTCTACACACTGTTATTAACATGACAGAAAGTCAGATGTGTATTATGTTCATTAAGATGATCATAATAAAAATCAAATGGGTAACAAAAAGAGGCTTCAGTTGCCAAATCTATATCAATTACATTTATTAACAGCAGCTCTTGGTAGAATACAAGACACAGGAAAGATTTCACATACATTCAACTGAAATGCTCTGGCTGATTTTTCTGGTATCTTGATCAGAGGGATGGCAAATCAAGACACCAGTAGGGGACCACTAATGTCCATGTATCATGAAACCTGAGTTAACATTTACTGCTTTATGACAAAAATTATAGAAATGCTCAGAAATATCATTTACAGTATCACACTATGTCCTATCATTCATTACATTGTCTTTAGCACTCAAGACACAACAGCATACAGTGATGAACATTAATACACTGAAAGTGATGCTGAAAAAGATGGACAGCTGAGCACAATGACATCAGTGAAATGACAACTGCACTCATGATGCTGCTTATTGAGAAAACAATTCATGTAGCTTGTTTAACTCTTGCCTCAGTTGACTGCACGGAGCCTGTAAGGCAAATTTAACACTGGCACACTATTATGTACAAATACAGTAGAGTGAAATGTGCGTTACAGTGATAGTTTAGTATCAGAAAGTTCTGACTGATTATCTCACAAGTGTAAAAGACAAATTGTGCCTGTAAGTCAAGAGTGGAACACATTATGACATTCATGTCAAACACTATTCAATAGTAATGCAATACTTCTGTGATCACTGTGGAATTAGTCACCCTGTGCATGTGCGTTACTGCAAAGAACTGCCCCAAATTTTCTTTTCCTTTAGCTTTATATTTTCCACCTATGTTCTCACCTACACCGTACAATCAAATAGAACAGAGCTAGTTGTTCTGTTTCACGTTTCTTTAATAATAACAATAATACCTGAAAAATTTTCTCAGCTTATTAACTGGTGCTGTCCATAGTTGCAAGCAAATGTGAGAGCTTTGCCCTCTGTGACGGAGTGATGTTCTGGCTCATGTGGATGATGCAGTCCATGGCTACGTCAGGGTTGGCCTGCACCAAGCTAGAACAAAAATGGAAAATTAGAACACAAATCTGTCTATTAAAAATATTGCAATGAGTTAG
>JAUBNQ010000028.1:11912664-11959492 GCA_032353495.1 Ctenopoma kingsleyae | reverse complement strand
TTGGCCTGCACCAAGCTAGAACAAAAATGGAAAATTAGAACACAAATCTGTCTATTAAAAATATTGCAATGAGTTAGCGGTGGCAGCAGTGATGCTATGATATGGTATTTTGTAATATGTTCTCTAACTTATGCGTATGAAGAAAACAAGACTTTCAGTTACCTGTAAAAAAAAAACAAAACTCACCACCATCTAATAGTGAAGAATATATGAAAACTTGGCAATTTACATTTACAATATAGCGCTATAATCTAATATAGTGCTACATATCCTTGTAAGATTTTCAGCAATTATAAGATTATAGAAATAAAAAGCTAGAATGTGGCTGCATACCTACGTATGAGTTTCAGAGTGTTTTCTCTTTTCAAGTACTTAATGTTCTCTCGGATAGCTGATCGCGCGCCATCCTCCTTGGACAAATGCTTCTCAAGCCACTCAACTACTGCTTGATTATTATCCCAGAGGTATGCCTGTGAATGCAGACAGATATGCCTTTAAATCAATGAAGTGCTCAGAAACAAATGTATGATGCTGATTTGTGGTCATTATATACCTTGACTGTTCCCTCTGTTTCCACAAACCACCGTCGCAGCATGGACTGCATGTGACCATCACTGAGGTCCTTGTTGGCCTGCAGGATCTCACACTTCACAACCTGCTCCAACAGGAGGCGACGCAGGCGCCAGTAGAAGAAGCTTCGCACATTCTTCCAATCCAAAATATCCTGTCAACAGCACAGTGAGGTTAAAAAAAAAAACATGAATGTTCTCTAAATACAACTTCATTTTCTGCATCTAAATTAATGCACATATTAATTATAATGTGTGTTGGTGAAATGCACACTCACAGTGATGACGCCCTTTTCCTGCATCCTGCCTGGGGTGTCATGTAGGTCTACAAACTGCACTGCCACCTGGTGGTAGATAGGCAACAGGAATTCCTCTCTTGCTTTGAGCTTCGACTCAAGTTCTCTGCACTGTTTGTCAGACAGTTCTGGGGAAGCTGATACGAACAGAAGAGCTCAGAGTAATTTGCTGCTGAAGATCGCGGTGCTATTTAAGTGGCAAAGAAAATAAGACGATACAAGTGGCTGTGTGAGTTAAGAAAGAAAGAGACTTTACCAAGCTGCTCAACCAGACTAGCATAGACTGAATCTATTCTCCTCATTGTTTTCAGCAGGTCTCTCCTCTTGAATTTGATCTCCACTGTACCTTCAGCCTCCAGCACACCACCTCTGTACAGAGAAAGCAACAACACAGAGGCAAACTTTAATTACACACACACACTTGTTGCTTAGGCTGTAAATTTACATTTATTAAAGACTGCTGCATGTACCTGCTCTCTCTGTCAGCATAGAGCTCCATACACAGTGGGTTAATGGTGGGATCAATCACCACCCAGGACCCTCCTCTCAGTTCAGCATGAGGTGGGATGTACACCAGCACTGGCTGGTGGAAAATATGCAGGGCATCCACAATGTAGGCCCCAAACTTCAAAATCTGATCATACATGTCTATGTGAGAAATGGGCAAGAAAAAGCTATTTAATTAATTGCAACAATGCCTTGTGTGTTATTCAGTCCCTTCATTAAGTTTATTATTCATTCTATACCCTTCATTCCCCCAGAGAAACCCCTCCAGTTAGCAAACACCATGAGTGGCAGACGTTCACGGTTGAAGTCAGAAATGGCCTGAGCTGTTTTAAAGGCTGAATCTGGAAACCACACCTGTCCAGCCTGCTGCAGAACCTGACATGAACACACGAAAACAAAGGCAGATGTGAAATGCTTTTCTAATTAGCAACACAGCCATTATATCACAGTAAATGACATAACATGGAGGTTTTCTCACTTTAGATTCTGAATCGAGGTTGGCTGGATCTGCTGGGACGGTGAACTCAACCGTACGCGTTTCCACAGCAATGACACCAAGGGGGATTCCGCCTAACCTGTATTCAATCAACAGTATTATTAATCAGTTAGACATACAGTACTGTGCAAACGTTTTAGGCCACTATTGTTGGTCACTAGATTAGTTTTTTAGCATTGCTATGATGTCCATATATGTTTATTTCTTAGTTTTCTTAGTACATTAGAACAACTAGAAACACAAAAAGTGGTTTCTTGGCGTGTGTGTGTGCACACTGATTATAAACAGACTTACCGTGCTCTTCCCACTATAACTGTCTGAGCCCAAGACTCCATGATCTCCATGAAAGATCCATGGTCAAAGAATCCACTCTGCCATGCGCCTTTTACCGCTAATGACACAAATGAAGTTCAATGAAGTTGTGAACGTTCATAACAAGTAAATGTATTTGGTTTACTACAGACTCAGTAACATATTGATCATGTAACTCACTGGGGTGAGGTCTCCCAGCCAACATCCAGCGAGGATCATATGGTGCTTTTGTAGGAGTGAATTCTATCTCTCTGTCTACTGGATCTGTAGTTGCTATAACTGGCACAGGGGAGTGAATATCCTGCAAGGAGAGAAGACAAACTCTAGTTAGTGATCTGATTGAGTTACTGTATATAGATATGGATACCACACTATATGAAGTTCACACATTAAGCTGGACCTTTGGCATGTAAGAGAGCCACTGGAGGATGGTGAAGACCCCCTCAAAGTCATCTGGCACAGTTGTGTGTGTGACTCCATTATTATGCATGACCTGGACTCCGCCCAACTGGTTATTGGAAGTGTAGACCTCTCTCCCCAGAACCTGGACAGAAATGGGGGTTTTTAATGAGCATGTTCCTATTGTCACGTCTTACTTTACCTGCAACGTTTTGTTCAGTATTATAGTTACAATATGATGGCACTGTTTGTTTTAGCCACTTCTACACACATCTGTTAAACAAGCTAAAAGCAATGAAAAAATGTTTATCAGCATCTTTTGACAAACAGCACGACTGACAAATCTGAAGTATCTTGTTTACTGTATATGTTATTGTAATTGCAAAACAATATCTATTGTATACTCATTAAAGCCAATAAGATGATGAAGACATCAAACCTTGTTTAAAGCACCAGCTCCAGTCAGGATAATGTGAGAGTTCTCCACCTGGATCACTCGCTGTCCCAAACGTACCAGATAGGCTCCGATTCCAATAGCACGACATGTCACCTGCATGAGTATAAGTTGGCTCAAAAAATCCACAAAAATGTAACTAGCTCTGGCTGCTGAGAAAAGTCAGATTCACATTCTCACCATACTGATCGTAATAATCTCTTCGTAGGCCTGAGAAGATTCTCCAGCTATGGTGCCAGAACCTCGCAGGTTCTCAACCCCAAGACCTTCATCCTTCCCAATGATATCAGTGATTATGTACCTGTGATCGATAGGAACATATACAAGATCAACGAAAGCATGTCTGTGGTATCTAAGAAAAATTGATGCTGGTAAATATTTTTGTTAACTGACTATGCAACTTTATGGGAACAAATAGTCAATCATTTATTGTACCTGGACTCTCCATCTTCCTCTACATGGTGACAGTGAACAGCACTGGTGGAGCTAATACGTGTGTAGTCCTGAGGTGTCAGGTAAAGATACTTGAAACCCTATAGAGACATATGGAAGTGTCAGATTGCACATACATATTGTTGTAGTCTATGCTCAATTCCTGTACTGCCATAAAACGCAAATATGAAGGGAATCCTGTCTCATGTGTCACCTTGTAGGGGTCAGTAGGGTCAACCCAGGCCACCTGGAACATGTGTTTGATCTCTTCAGCGAGGCCAATGCGTGCTCCACTGTTGGCTGCAATGTAGATGCGAGGAATTCCTTCAGCCCGAGCCAATTCAGACGCCCTGAGGAACAGCTCATCCTCCTGAGGACCGAAGGAGCCGATCATGTGTGTGATGTCATTGGAGATAACAACAATGTCTCTGCCATCTGGGTACTCTGGAGTCTTTATCTTCATTCTGAAGGCAACCATTCCCACCTGGTAAGCATGTTTATAGTGGATATCAGTGTCATCACAATGAGAAAGAACAAACTGAAAGTGTAGTAATTGTGCTCTAAAAAAAAGCTTCCTACGTCATTGTCTCCAGGTTGGCGGTTCATCTGCACTAATCGACCTTGTGGGTCCAGAACCAGCTCAGTGCATATCAGAACATCTTTAGGACATTTGTCTCCTTGACCCCACAGTTTGAATAATGCCTATGATAACATTTTCAATAGTCAGACAGTTTAAGAAAAAAAAGAAAAGAAAAAAGAAATCAGTTTAATTCAGTGAGTTAGCAGTACCTGTTTGAACATCTCGGGGAAGTCGTAGACGTATGTAGTGCCCAGAGTTTGAGCCTGAAAACGTTTGGCCTGCAGCAGGTCTTTGGTCACATATGGAGTGTTGATCAGCATACCATGCAGAGGTCCCTGCTTGTCTCCATATGACTGGAACATGATCTGCAAAGGGAAAGAAGATAAGGTGAATTTAGTCATTATTATGACCATGAAAATGTAGACATAAAACAAACAAATCTACTGCAACATAACACAACCTTTGGCTCCTTTCAAATACTTCAATGAGGCTGTCCCACCTGTCCGCAACTTGGGTCAGTGACCTCCTTGTACAGGCTGATGTCCAGATAGTAGCCAGACTCATTAGTGAGAAACAGACGGATAGGAATGGCATTTCCTGTTGGTGTGAGGCGGATGTTGATTTTTAGCTCAGCCTGCAGAACTCGAAGCTTCCAAAGACGGCTGCCATAGCGCATCACCATGGAACGGACAGACTCCTCTATCTGATAGTCCAGAGAGGAGAACAAGAATTTTAAGGAGGGAGTGTTTTAGTTCAAAACCCTTTACTCGAATTCATAAAACTATATAAAACAATATGTAGTTTGTATATTCAATTAGTATTTGTATGGTTTTGCACTTTAGAAGTTAGAATTCATACAAAACGTTAGCGTCACATGAAGATAATATCTTCTGTTAATGAAATATTTATGAGAATCAAATCCAAGATATCAACCAAGATTATAAAAGGTGTGAAAATGTCAACGTTAACACAATAACAAAGTACCAAGGATTCTGAAGACTGCGATAAAAGCAGTCAATAATGGTATAAACAGGATGTGCTGGACACTGACTTTTGAGGGATCCATAATGACAGTGGGGACAAAGTTGAGGAAGATGTGGTTGCAGTCTGTCCGAACACTGGTGTTGCTAAAGGCCACCTCCAACTCATCCATAGCCTCCAGCAAAAGACGTTCTCCCTCATTTTGAAGGTATTCAAAGGAAGCTTCCTGGTAGTGTATACAGAGAGCTTTAAATTTCATGTTACTGCAAACATCAGATGGAAACAATACCTTTTAAGATTCACGTTTGAAAAACTGTATTTTTAAATAATCGATAAGATGTTCCTTCCAGCTTCACCTCATACCTTTGTAATCAGATCTGAGTGGCGAATAATGGCTCGGATGAAGAAGCGGTAGTCTGTGACTTCAGCACCCTCCTGAACACGAGCAGCACCAAGGTAGAGGTGCATCTTGTGGTTGGCACAGGGAACAGCTGTCAGGTCAAAGTTCCTCATGCGGTTGAGCTCCAGCTGAAATGCTAAAGCTGGCTCCAGATTCCTGTAAATCCGATCCTCCTGGAACTGAGGAGAGACATAGACAGACAGTCATCATCTCCTCAGATGTGTTGACGGCATGTTGGCTAATTAATTGTATCCAAAAACTTACCTCATCTCTAGCTCTGAAAGTGAAGAACTTGGGAAATTCTCTCTAATGAAATGAAATGAAATATCATAAGAACAGTCAGATAACAAGCAGGTGTACTTTCAGAATAAAGTTATGTCCTTAAATCATATTTCTAGGGGGAACACACAAACACACAAACAGAACACTCTGTACATATACAATATAATAGTGGTCCTAATAAAGTAGTGTACTTGCTGAGAGTGTTGCTGAAAAATTACCTTCTGCGCAATCAAAAACGTGATTCTCCTGATTCCATACTCAAAGAGGATTGCTTTCTGTAAAAAAAAATACACAATTTGATATTCAGTAATAAAAAAAAAATCTCACATTCAGAAGAAAGAGTCATTATATTTTAACTTTGATCTGGATCAGCTGACCTTTGACTGGGAGAAGGCAGTGAAAGCTGTGACTAAGGCATCGTCATCTTCTGTGTCTGCTGTTTTTATGGACACATTGATGATGTGGATTGGGTTCTCCCTTACATTCTATAAGGAATGGAAGAGAAATTGCTGATTGCATAGACACTGATGAAATCAGACTTTTTTATTGATAACCTTTATCCAGTGCCCTCACCTTGAGGTTCTCCTCCTCATAGAGACTTGAGCAGGACTCTAGGAATGAAGAACTCTCCAAGAATGGTTCTGCAAAACTGGAGAGAACTTCATCAAAGTTCCTGCAATGTAAAGTAAACCATCAACATGCAGTAACTTACTTGTATTTGACCTTCACATCTTCGCAATAACTAAATACAAAGGAAAGCTAAAACTGACCTTTTGAAGTCGTCAAAACACTTGAAAGCCACCATCGCACCCATGCGCTGACAGGGTGGAGACAGAGCTCCCTCCAGGAAGAGCTCACTGCCCTGTCGCCTTATTTTAAACTGGCCTGATCCATTCACAGCTACAGGAACCCTAAGAAAAGACACACACAGACAATGACAGCAACAAGACCAACCCACTGAATGATCTTATATAGAGAGGTTTGCTTTAGCCAAGAGTACAGGTACTCACACAGACAGAAATTGGAGCAAGTCTGGATTTTCTCTTTTTTATTTACATTATATTACAATTACATATAGTTGGTGGGCAAATTTCATGTATTAAAGGGGATTATCAATTGTAGCTGTATCTGATTGAATGCAATCAACAATCAAAATCTGGTGCTGTGGAAGCACCCCATTCAAGAGCAATCAAAATCTCAGCCTCAAAGTTTTTAACACGAACATGAAATAAACAAAAGCGGTAGCTCTCCAAAAAGCTTTGTACAGTATTGCTTTACAGGTTGAAATCAGCAACAAAAACATATATTGAAGTGCAGTGGAAAAGTGAAGGAAGGACTTGTTAGACCAGTCTTTAAGCAAATGTTTCTGGTTTCACATGGCGAAAGGAAAAAGCATCCAGCATGCATTGCTGTGAGACATACACAATCTGGCGGTCTGGCTGGTTGGGAGGAGCTTTACTCTACCTGTTGAGTGTAGGGTTGCTTCCTCTGAAATAAGATGATTGACAGGTGAATATCAGCACTGGTTGATCAAATGATGTCTCTGCCTCTATGAATTATGATTAGATTAAAGCACTTTTACAAGATGCTACTGTATGCACATTCATGTTAATATCCAGTGGGGGCAAAAAAAATCTGCATTCAAAGTTAACCATAAGCCGTTACAGCAGCAGTTTACATACAGTACAGTTTATATAGTACAGAACAGGCTCTGCAAATGTACCGAAACACTGAGGGTGACTATAATTTATAATAATACATAAACAAATGTTTTTGTGTGTCTTCATGTGACCCACTAAGTTTTTCCTTATAAAATAAAAACTTAATTTGGTTTAACAAAAAGCTGCTCAATCACTTGAAGGCCAAATTAACATGAGATAAGGCAGAAATGAGAAAATATGTCCAATTTGGACAGTGGTAATACACTATTTAAATGAGGAAAAAAGGACATTTATAGAAAATCCTGAATAATTAGTCTATGGCTTCCAGCACAGTTTAGTGAAGGCAGCTCACAGTGTTACCTGTTAGGATGTGACGATGGCAACATGAACTGGAAGTCTACAGCACACGTTCCATCCTGCAGCTGGTGATGCTGGATGCTATTTAGCTCATAGGCAATGTAAGCTCTACGCACATACACCTGAAAGTCATTACAATAAGTAATTAAAGCAAGTAATTATCACCAATTAAGAAATAAAAATGCAACAGAAACTGTTGAATTTGAATCCACTACATACCTCCAGTGCAGCCATGCATACAACTTGATTGGCGTGATAGAAGAAATTGGGCAAAACATCAAAAATGGAGGTTTCAGAAAGAATGAGTTTCTGTGGGAAATTAAAGCAAGTATTATTAATTTCACTTTCAGGCTGCTAACAATTGATGATCATCATGAAATTTCTCCACACAAGCCTAACCTTCAAGTTCTCCGGGCAAAACTGGTGGCCGTACATGTCAATGGCTGACAGGAAGATGGACTCCACCTGGTTGTGTCTTAGTTCATATGAAGGTAAATGGGAAGCAATCAATACCTATGAGACATTAACAAATATAAGAGGGACCTATACAAACACTTCAAACAAGACACAAAAAGATCATTCTAATGCAACTTGAGGTATCATATCTATCAGATTACTGTGCCAAATAGACAAACAAAGTTTGTTATATCACTGTGATGGAGCAGCCTTACCTGTCTGGCTCTCAAGGCCACCTTTGAGTTCTCCATCTTACTGAGCTGTGTGAGTTCATTGAGAATGGTCATCAGCTCGTCTGCAAGGGTGGGATCCCTTCCACACAGCTGGTCCTACACAAAGTCAAAGACACACATCACAACTGTGTGTTTTATACAAAGATGTAATGTAGGTAGAATAATGAATGTTTTCACATCAGGTTGATGAAAGCCTTACTATGAGCATGGTGACCAGGATGTTCTTCTTGGAGACCTGAGCATGAGAGAAGATGTACTCTAATACAGGACTCATGTCAGGTTTGTGCTTCTCTCTCAGATTGATAACACATTTGTCATAGTGAGCTGTTTGGGAGAAAAAGAATGTGCATCTCAACTAAAGTTCAACTGCAGCTAACAGAAAGAAAATGTCCAATTTAGAGTTTTAACTTAAAGTTCAAAGAAACATCACCATGCTGAAACTGCATCTCTACTTGTAGGTAACGCTTCAGCAGATCAAGAACCACAGACTTCATATACCCACGAATTCCACTGCGATACCTTAACAGAGTGCATTCAAACATGTCAATCAATGCAATATCAATATCATTAGTATATGTTATTACTGCTGCACAGCCTGCAACTGGCAAAAACAAAAAATGTACCTCTGCACCAGCTGTACAATACTCTGAGTGTTCATGAAGAAAACCTCTCGATCAGCTTTCCTCTGTAGGGTTGCTGCATGGCTGTCTAAAATATTTGCAATCTGGAATAAAACAAAGGAAACAGAATTCATTATAATCAGTTGTGTTTAAAGAACTTGCTCTATGACACAGACACAATTTCAACCAGCAATTTGCCATTGCATGAGTTTTACCCTTTGACTGGGAAACTGGCAGAGGACAGAGGTGATGTTGCTCGCATACTGAGCCATGACTTTACGGATGTCTTTCTCAACACTAGGTGGAATACGACCTGACACACTGGTCATGATCTCCTGGAGTTCCAACAGTGGCAGCGATGGGTCTCTTAGAGTCTTCATCAGCGTAGCCACCCACTGTTTCAGCTGCAGACGTAAACATGCAAACCCAGACATGCACATAGAATCAATACAATGTAGTGATGTCATGTAATTCAGGAATCAGTAGTGGCAGAAGGACTGTTTAGTACCTTGCTACTGAAGTATGGTTCTTCAAGGCAGTACCCATCCATGACTTTAAACAGGTTTTCAAGCACATTGTGGAACACCTGGTGAAGCTTTTCTCCAACCATAGGCAGGGGTTGCTGGGGTGGCAGTGTGGCCGTGTTGAGCTCCACCTATGGAAAAAAGGAAAAATCCATCATTACAACTACATTACAACAGTTACAATGTGGGGCTTCAATTTTTGGTTTTCCATTCAGAAATTAAAGAACCAACAGAGTAATAAAATATTATAATAAGTAAAGAGTAAAGTTTCTCTAAAGACATCATAGCAGTTTTCAAGGTTTTGGTTTTAAAACCAACACCAGGATAAGGCACAGGAAGATCGTTAAAAAGTGGAATGAATAACACATAATTGAGAGATCCCTTTGGGCACTGTAAATAGTGATTTGGAAACACTGACCCAATGTATGGTGCTGGGGTCATCCAGTTCCATACGTGCTACAACACAACCAGGCTCCAGAACTGCCCCTGGTCTCTTGACGAAATGGATACAACCAGACTGCTGCACAGTCAGAGTCATCACCATTTTCATCACCTGAAACCACAGCACAAACAACTAGTGAACAAAAATACAGAACCATAACATCTACTCAGAGAAATCATAAGCAATATGTATTTTATTGTATCAAACTCTTAAATTCACCTCAATCTCTGCATAGGTTTCTCCTGCAAAAAGATGACTTCCATCCTCAACCACGTACTGCAGCAGTTTACCAGCAGAGGGTGACCTTAGCACTGTGGGATCCTTTTCCTTCTCAAATACACAAGTCTTATTGCCAACAGTAATGCGATAGCTGTGTAGATGAAGTAATGCAGAAAAAAAGAAATCAGTAAAACAAATAAAACAAATGCACACATAATCCAGCTCTACAAATTCACAAGCTCTTGCCTGTCCACTTCTTCTTTCATGTAAGTGGTATGGCTGTTGCCATCATAGGAGAGCAGGAGGCCTCCATCACTCAGCCGGTGGACATCTATTTCAATGTCAGAGCCATTCATCATGATGACATAAGTTGTTGGAGATTGTCGAGCTACCTGCAGCGGCATAAGTGGAAATTTATCGATTAAAAAGATTAGACGTTGTATCAAACAAGGAGGGTGTGACAGGAATAAAGCGGTTACCTTCAGGCAGTACTTGACTCCTTCATATATTAAGTCCACATTGACAGAGTTGAGGAGACTGGCTGCAGGCAGTACCTGGCCTCTGTAGAAGTAGAAGGTAGTGTTTTTAAAAGTCAATTACATAAACATACAGTAATAAGGTCTAAAGTACACAAGTAAATAAGGTCTACTGACCTTTCCAATGAATGTAGGTAGTCAGACATGCTCTTTCTAAAACTAGCATCAGCCACATGCAAAGACCCACAGACAATACCCAGCATCGTATCTGGTCTCTCTGCCTGCAGAAAGAGAATTAGGCTTAAAAGTAGTAATACAAAAATAAACAATATAATATTTTCATTGTGGCATCAAGTTTTTGATCCTACCTGCACTTTCTCTGCAATGAGATGATCCAGCCAGCCAGTATCAATGTCATTGTTTCTGAAGCTTTCTGTCTCTAGTAACTTTATGAGGTATTCAACTGTCGTCCTAAAGTCACCTCTGATGGACAGCTCCTTCATAGCAACCACCATGTTCCTGAAACAAAGGGCAAATATAGCATCTGATGAACACACATAACCTATGAGATTAAAATTTTTATTAGTTGCATTATTTGCAAATGTTGCATTACTGACTCCATAGAAAATAAATAATTTTCCAAATCTGTGTCAACCTGAAAGTTTTATTTGTTAAGGATCAGACATCATGGTATCATTAAAAATTGTGCTTACGAAATGGCCTCTTCACGGTTCTCGCCCCAAGAGAAACAGTGCCCAAACTGAGAGTCGGCAAACTCATGCAGGCCACCAGTCGCCCCCACACTGAAGTAGCCCCAGACGTTTTTACTGCTGCGGAAGTTTAGCTCCTGCACGGTGCCAGAACTAGGCTTGAACCCCTGTGGGTGAACACAAGGATGACAAGTCAGTGGGGCAAAATAAAAGTATGTAAGAAAACCGTGTGACTAAATTGAGCTGTACCTCATCAGGGTTCTCACTGGTGATCCGAACAGCTATGACATGCCCTCTTGGACTTGGCATGCAGTCTGGACTCTCAAAATTAATGACGGTGTCGCCCCACGGAGTTTCTCCATAAAGCAAGCGGATGTCCTTAATTCTATGAAGGGGGATGCCCATCGCAATCTATCACAGATGACACACTCAATGAGAATGGCAGGATTTAATATGTAGCTACAGACTTTCATGCATAAGGAATCATTTTGTTCCTGTGGTCTATTTATTCTACTGACAGAGTTTTACCTGAAGCTGAGCAGCAGGAAGGTTTACATCTCCAACCATTTCTGTACAGGGATGTTCCACCTGCAAGCGGGGGTTCAACTCCAAGAAATGGAAACTTCCATCTTCAGAGAAGAGGTACTCCACAGTGCCTGCACTTACATAGCCCACCATCTTGGCCAGCCGCACAGCATACTAGCCCGAAAAGAAAGGAGACAAATGTTAAGGTTCAACCAGAGAAACTGAGTTAATTAATAAATATAGGCCATGATGTAAACTCACCCGTTCCATTTGCTCTAATGTTGAGGGAGCAGCTACAGTGGCAGGAGCCTCCTCTATGATCTTCTGGTGCCTTCTTTGGATGGAGCAATCTCGTCCAAACAAAGAGATGGCATTTCCATATTCATCAGCGAGTATCTGAACTTCAAGGTGTCTCGCATGCTGAGCCAGCTGCATGATGAAAATAGGTGACCCGGGTACCTCTGTTTGAACCTGCACTCAAAAGAAGAAAAAAAAGTTAGCTATAAAAGTTAAACCAAATATACTGTCAGGCCAAAACTACAGATGAATCAGTAAAATGTAATATCACAAACCTGTCTAAAGAAACTTGGAAAATCTTCAGAAGTTTCTACTTTCCGGATACCTTTTCCACCTCCACCCTCAGAGGCCTTGATAACAACTGGATAACTAATTCTCTCAGCTTCCTGCAAAGACACAACCCACGAAATATAACTTGTTTGAAGAGCAGGGGGAAAAAAAAGAAGCTAATCTGAGATTAGATGTGTTAAACATGCTTACTGCCAATCCATGATCTACATCACGAACACAACCCCTTGCGTACACCTCTGGAGGAACACTGATTACATTGCCAAGTCTTTGGTCCTCCTCTGCCCAGTTCACTCTCAGATCTGAAGCATTATTAACACCAGTTAATAACACAAAACACAGCTGAATGTCTGAGTCTTTGCATGGTACAGATCCACAACACATACCACAGTAGAAAGTCTATATCCTGTGCAGATAGCACGATTTGTTTTACTACACATTTTGTGAACTGACAGTGTGAGGAGGTAATCACCTGATCCGCTCCACGGTAACGTGGGAATGTCAGCACTCTGGGCCACAATGGATGAAGCCACCTTATCTCCTAGTGCCCACATAGCCTTATTGGACGGCCCTGAGAGAAATAGCAGTTGTCATTTAACGACAACGTGTGAAACGGGTACAGAGGAACTAACTGAAGAAATATGCTGTGTTTTCAGACTTCTTTTTACCTAAGAATGATATCCCTGCTTTGTTCAGGAGCTCAGGTAGTTTGGGATTTTCTGAGGCATGACCCCAACCGGCCCATACACCCTGTAAAGAGTCATACACGCAATCATACAATATATTCAACAATAACAATTTTTAATAACAGGTAGAAGCTCAAAGCACAAATGTTTAAAACAGAGGCCATAGAACTCAGATAAATAGTTAAATGTACCTGCACTGGGATTCTTTTTGCAATGTCCACTATCAGCTCAACGTTGGCATAGTTGTTATTGTTGGAGCCACCAGGTACAGGCACATAATGGTCTGCCATTTTAATGTATTCTAAATGGGGAAAAAAAGAGTAATGCATAATAGATGAATATTTATACATGTATTCAAGAAATCACTTGAGCTGACTGGCAGTCAGGACACACAGTTAAGTTTCTCTCACAGTCACACAGATAGCTGCCAAATGATAAGTGCTGGGTAATAAAAAGAAGATAAGTATCAAGTTTAATAACCTGCATTAGCTTTCAAATCTTCAGGGGTTACCATGACCACAAACCGGATGGTCCTCTCATTGCGAAACATTTCGTAAGACCAGCGACGGATAGAACGCATACATTTGACTGCAGCTATGCCATTATTAGCTATTAACACCTGTAGCAGAAACGGAGATCACTTGAGTAAGGAAAACTTGGAAATTGGAAAATGTCTATAACTCATGAAAAATAGACAGTCCAATAAAAAGGTAGAACTTAGATTCTTACTTTTTCTATGACACGGTTGCCACCAAATCTGGTGACAAACTCAGCAGGAGAGGCGACAGTGAAGTCTCTTTGTAGATCCATCTTTCTGTGTTCACGTCCTTTTTTTACCAAGTGAGGACCAGACATGCTAGGTCTGAAATAGAAAGCTCATGGTTAGTTGATACTCAATCCACAGGATAATTCCCAAAAACTATAGGTTATTGAAAACAGGCTCTCACCATCACTCTTTGTGTCACTTTTTAAATCAGATGTTCACCATAGCAGAGCCAATAAAAAGTAAATACGCTGTCAGCAAGATGTATTCACACTGTACCTTACCCCAGTCATGTATCAGGTGTTTCCAACAGTTACAGTCACAGTAATAATTGATAAGACATGTTCGAAATATTTCAAGTGCACCAGCTGGGATAGTATTAGTGAAGGTATTACTTACTTGAGTATTACTATGTTAAGGAGCTTTATACTCCACTACATTGATCTGACAGCTGTAATTACTGATTACTTATGATTTCACCATACTGTAGAAACATGATAACTTTTAGAATGCAAAACAAAACCCTGTACAAAAAAAGAAGAAAAAAATAAAACAACACAGTACTTTGGACACTTGTTACAGGTTTTAGGTGCCTGAATTTTTGTCCGTTATGAAAAATATCCAGTGTATCACAAAAAGCAAAGGTTAGAGAAACAAACAATAACTCCTAAAATATGTAATATTTATTTTTCCTTTCTCGTTACTCATCACACAAATCCTCAGATGTATATTTACCATGCTGGGAAGCACTGGTTCTGTAAATAAAGTAGTTAATACTGGGTGCACCTTCACTCACTGCAACATTTAAATGTTATTTGTGCATCCTGATGATGTAATGTGATTATCAGTCACAGGTGCCATATACAGTTACTTGTGATACTAGCTTTCTTACTCTTTACTATATTTTCTTGATAATACTTCGTTACTAACTCTTAAGCAGTACTTTGAATGCTGGAGTTTTACATGTACAGTAACTGTGTAGTTCTGCAGTATTACATCAGTACTTTTACTTAAGTAAAGGTTTTGAGTACTTCTTCCACCACTGACCTAATTACATAAAAGCAAGGTTATTTTCAGAATAAGCTCAGTCTTTGACAAAGTTAGAAAGTTAACAATTGATTGTTTGGTTGCAAGATTAAAAGTATAGCTACAACACACTGAACAAGTTTTTTTTCCAATAAACAATATATATATATATATATATATATACACACACAAGTACTCTTAGAAAATTATTATTTAATGATAAGACACTTTACATACCATCATAATCTTTTGGTTCGTGTCTTATATCTTCCAAAGTCTCATTGCAGCTGTACCACTTGCCACTTTCACCTTCACAGAAATTCTGGTCCATGTTAATATATGACTATGAGAAGCACCTGTGTTTCCTCGGTGTGATACTATGGCGCTGGAGTGCAATTCTGATGTGAACTTTAAACTTAACACCTGTATTGCACTCTTCACCCAGGACAGACAGATTGTACTGTGTAGCTGGGTTTTGATAAGCGTATCCCAGTATCATGTACTTTTGATCCATTTTCTGCTTCTCGTCAGCTCACAATGCATGTTATGACAGGGTTAAATTTAAAGTGACACTTCACAGGACAATGTATAAAGTGTTTATTCATAAACATGCCTTTGACACTTTAAGAAGTTTAACTTGTACTTACAGATCTTGTTACGGTACTGCTGCATGATGACGCCACACCACTTACTGTCATATTGTGTTTGCCTGCTGTAGACTTCTAACAACTTCTAGTTGTTTTTTTTTTTTAATGTCCTCAAACTTGCACGTGCCAACACAAGCTCTGCACACTTACGTAACAACAATATGGCCACACAAGCGATCTCTCTGTGCACAAATGTGTCTGCAGAGGTTGCTATTCGTTGTAGGTTCAGTTCAAAGTAACTGTGCAGCATTTTTCATTGTTTCTTCCCCTCTAACTCAAAGTGTGCAGTAACTGTCCAACACTGCAGCTAAAGTATCAAATGACAAAGAACCGTATCAAACCACTTAGAAATGGAACTTACGTTTGGAGATATGGGAACAAGTTGAGACTTTGCCAGTTGTTTCCCTCCATTGTACAGCCTCGTTTATAGTCTTACATTCCTTAGTAGTGAAAATGGATTTAAACTGTAACACCAACACAAAAAGACCTCTACACAGTGCTTCCTCTCAGATGCTTCCTCCCCTTTTCCCCTCCCACATGTGCAGTAAAATTTCCGCAGATCGAGGAAGCTCGTTTCAAATATACACACAGCAGAGGCCAACACCAGGGACTAAAGGGTCCATTCTTCTTCATTAGAAAAGTTAGTCTAGTAACCATTAAGAAAAGAAGAAAAGCTGAATCCTTTGAATCCCACGCGCATACGAATACATTTTCTTTCCACTAAACAATTATTAAAAGGGCATCTTTCTTTGAGCTGCAGAAAGATGCTTCTAAAGCTGAGATTTAGCAGAAACAGAATGTCTTACCTTCAAAATGATCCCCACAAGTCTTGCTAACACACATAGCTTTATGCTAAACACTATTGCTGGGTATAAAAATAACCATTACGTATACAGACTATTACTAAAAACAGAGTACAAAATTTGAGAGAGAAATTCAAAGTGTTTTTGTTTTCTATGTTGTGACCTAGAGTTACACTACAGTTTCAAAGTCACAGGCCGAGGCTCTTGTTCCAAAAATAGAGTGGAGGTGTTTGGCACGTGACAATAACACAGGTCAACTCAGTGCAGTCAGGTGATAACACACGGCTTGTGAAGACGGAGCAAGTATGAGCATAAGGGCCCGCTCCCAAATCTTGGAGCCACACCTCACAGTAAACATTTGAACGAAAACACACTCTACGTACAATTATACCTGATGCTAGACAGCTGTTTTTAAACTTGCTTCAACAGAAACAGTCTTACTTGATGCTTGAAGAGCTGGTCTGAGGCCCTGCAGAAGACGGCTGCTCAGGAGAGGATCTGGGGGTGGAGGTTGGTGGCAGAGATGCACCACTTGGAGGTTTGGTGACCAGAGTCTCCTCATCTGAAGAGTTATCTTCTGATGCGCCAAGAATGAACTTGAGGCGCTCCCTCGCCTCAGGCCCTGAGCTCAGCATTGGCACGTTGGATTTGT
This sequence comes from Ctenopoma kingsleyae, assembly GCA_032353495.1. Taxonomy (NCBI): domain Eukaryota; kingdom Metazoa; phylum Chordata; class Actinopteri; order Anabantiformes; family Anabantidae; genus Ctenopoma; species Ctenopoma kingsleyae. The sequence goes on along the minus strand of JAUBNQ010000028.1, from coordinate 11,942,399 downwards.
ATGATTTCTGGGTGGTTGAATGCAATAAAAGTGACTCTGAATTCCCCTCAGAATTCTGTGAAGGCTCAGAGTGCCCTCTTTTGACTTCATGACCTGCAGAGGTACCTTCAGCCAGAGGACTGTTAGTCACACTGTGTGTTGAGGTAGTAGGAACTGTTGACAGGGAATGTTTGCCTGGATGAGGAGTCTGTGCAGCCTCCTCTGCTGCAGGGAGGCGACAGTGAGTTGAAGATTCCTCTCCTTTCACGGGCATTGCTACTGTCTTGGTATTAATCCTCCACAGCAACACCAGTATCCACAGGATAAATCCCAACACTGCAAACGGCAGCATTCACAGACATCCTCCTGAGACTGCAACAACAACATAGTGGACATTATAATTCATAAAGATACGAGATGACAGCAACACCTACACACCATACTAAAGTCTGTTCAAAGGTCTTGGGGAGTGAAAAAGTTTCTGTTTTAAGCGTTGTGTTCCCAGAGGAGGCTGTGAAAAGTCTGAACAATGTCCTCAAGTGATTACATGCTTGGAAAGGTGAAAAAAAATCTGTGGGTATGGAAAAAAAAAAACAAACCACCTGCTCCTCGTCATTACTAAAGGTTAGCAGTTCCAGGCTACATAAGCTACCAGTTGAGTTGCATTATGAATAATATAGTCATACGTAAGTCTTAACTACTGCAGAAAATCCACTCTCAGTCAGACTATTTTCTGTCCTTAACCTTGAACTTAGGGGAACTGAAAAAAAACATTAGGCTATGCAGCACTGCTGTCTGCATGCTTCTCTAGACTGAGAAGATTCTTCTGCGGGTGGTCACAAGCCCTGAGGACAGGGGCATTTTGGGTAATCTGAGACAGGAATATGTGGGTTAGGCCAAACTTCAAAAGGCAAAAAAAAAAAGACTGAAAGTCTTATTTTAAAGTATTATTTTTATACAAACCTATACTAATTAAGTGCAGAATGTCTTTTAATGATTGACATCAATTCTAATCATATTATGAGCAATCAATCATACACACACCACTGTTGATTATGAGTTTTATAAATCAATAACTAAGATACTTATGCAGTCTACGGTGCCAAAAGGACCTGGCAGCTATTTCCCAGGCAGTGTCCTGTAAACAGCCTGCCTGTAACAGCTGAACACGAGAGCCAAGTGTGAGTGCTTCTTTTAGGGTAAAGGTCAACACTGAGGGAATGTAGGGTGAGGAGCAAGGGAAAACGTATTAATGAGCATCTGGAGGTGTTTCAAATTAAATGTTAACTAAAAATAAAGAATATAGCAATATGCAACCAGAGTGTGTGAAACAGACACGGATTCATCAAGTCACTCAATAGCTGTATTTCAAATAATATAATTAGATGAATCTGCAGTTCATGTGAAAGAGGCAGACAAGCAGGCTGTGTCCTCTGCAGCTGCTATGACCTGAGAAATGACAGAAACAACGCAAAGGCTGAGACATCACTTTTCATATGAAGCTCATTATTTGACGCGTATTTGGCATTTTTCTGTCCTATTATTAAAACGACATTGCAGACGTTCAATTCCAGGGCAGAGTACACGTCCAGTAATAAAAACTGAGCATTTAAATTAGTTATTAGTAAATATTTGTTGTTCCATAAACTGAAGTGTGACGACCTTATCTCCATGCTGACATAACCCAACCGCCAAATATAATAAATATATATATATATAATAATAAACTTGCAATTAAACAAACAAAACGCGTACACGTAACGATATCAGTTTAAGCGACAGGAAAAGAGTAAAAGCAAACAAATTGCACTCACCATTACACATATTACTCGATGTTGTTGTTGTTGCTGCTGCTGCTGCCCACACTGTTGCAGAGCCAGCTCTCAGCCAAACCTCTGATTATTTCTCATAACTTTACACCACTCGGATTTATTTTCAATTAATAAAAACATTCGTTGTTAGTTTTAACCTCTATGATATGAGCAGCAGCAAATGTTAAAGCCACCTACCAACACAGTAAGCTCTAGCAGTCCTCCTTCTCCACCACCACCGTCCACCTTCTCACAGAGGAACAAACGTTTCAGTAAGGGGGTGGAGCGAATTTCTAGCTCCTCCCAAGATCGTTGAAACTCTCCGAAGATCGTCTATGTACACAATGTTCCGACGTGTGTTTGAAGACATCAAGAAGCAGAAAACTGTTATGGGCTGCTCCTGACACCACTGCTGCGTTCAATTAAAATGGAAAAGATTCTCATGGTTGCAGTTTATGTTGGTGATGCTTCAGTGAATTATCAGTATAAGCAATATGTGCATTAAACAGCTGATGTGATTTATTTCAGACACTTTTAAATGATGTGTACTGTAATTATGCCCAGGAATCAGACTACCAGCTCCTGATCTTTCATGCCACTTACTGTAATAATTAGGAAACTTGGCTAACATATGTATAAAGGACTTACACAATGAGGAAAAGAGATATTCATTTTTGTTTGTATGCTTAGCTTCTTCTTTATTATCTTCTTATATCTTGCAGTATACTAAGAAACGTTACTGTTAAACCAACACATTTTGGCTGGTAACTTCACACTAACTCAGCACCTGAAAAGGCAAGCAAATGTTGTTCTTTAAGGTAATTAAACCAGTCGATTTTTGATTGTTCCAGGTTCTCAAATAAAAACATTTCTATAATTTTTATATTGTCTATATTATTTCTAATAATCAATTCATTGACAAAATTCTCAAGATTAAGCAACAAAAAAATATTTGACTTTACATGGCTATGTAGACCATGTGAAGATCGGAAGCTCTGAACATATACATCTTTCCCCATCTCGCCTGAATGCAGCATAGCAATGTCCGAGCAAAGTAGGAAGCGGTGTAGGATTTTTCGTTCGAGTAATACATCTTAACTAAATGATCTTTGTGGTTCCTTCTCTCAGCTCAGTTCTCGCGGGAACTGCAGCAACGCGCCAAACTAAGAAAACAAGCTGCGATAGTGACCGTGACGGAGTAAGGTAGAAGACTTTTGAAATCATTTTTACGATTATTTTCCAAATGTGGCTTTACTCTCAGAATTATCAGATCTGAGCGGGTATTTCATTTATTTCACATTGTGGTTGAGAGACCACAATAGAAGATGGTGCTACAAAACAGTGGAAGGTACAAAGCGGAGCGAGGTGGAGATCAGGACAACCAGTAAGTAGTGTCACTTCACGTTCAGTTACTGTCTAGACAGCTACAGTGCGCCAGGTGATACCTGTGATGCAGGTAGGTACGTAGATAACACGAAGTAAACGTAACATCAACGTAATGTATTTGCTGTGCGCGTTTGAACCAGGGACGATGGATCCTCGATGTCAGCCCTCAAGCGTCTGGAGCGCAGCCACTTCACAGACGAGATGGACTCTCGCTTCGGTTTCGACAGGATGAAGGAGCCGGGAGAGAAAACAGGCTGGCTGATCAACATGCACCCTGTAAGTAAGCACACAACATCCAGTAGAGTTTCTCGAGCGGAGGGAGTGACATTTAACGTGACACTTATTTACTCCTCTGAATTTCTAGGCAGAGATCCTGGATGAAGACAAGAAGATGATCAGTGCTGTGGACTATTATTTCATCCAGGAGGATGGAAGCAGGTTTAAGGTGCTTTGAAACATAAAGCTGCTGATTCAAACTGGTTGCTAAACCCATATTCTGCTCTAACACATGCCTCCTGATATTTATTATGCCTGTAGGTGGCTCTACCATATAAGCCGTATTTTTACATTGCCACTAAAAAGGTAAGTCACTGCATTTACTTTGCTTTATATGTCATGTAAAGGTGCTCAAACACTCTATTCTAAAGAAATCTTTATTTCCAGAACTGTGAGAGAGAAGTCATCTCATTCTTGTCTAAGAAGTTTCAAGGAAAAGTGGCGAAACTTGAAATTGTCCCAAAAGAGGACCTCGATCTGGTAGGAGTTTTTAGTGTCTCGTTAAAGTGATTTATGTCAATAAAATAACATACATTGTCGTACTATTTGAACTAGAGCTGAAACAACTAGTCAGTTATTTATTTAAGTATTTTGATAGTTGGTAAAATAAGCAAAAATAGCAGATATTTGCTTAATTTCTGTGTCATTTATTATTGTAAAGTAAATGTTGGGGGATTTGGGGACCTGGTCAGATAAATGACACATGGAGATATCTTCAGCTTAGTAAAATGTTAAGCAATTTTTTACATGTTTCATAGACTAAACAATTAAATAAGAAAATGTTGTTGGTTGGCCATTGGTGTGGTTGACATGTCGACCTGTTCTCCTCAGCCAAACCATCTAGTTGGGCTGAAAAGAAACTACATCAAGCTGTCGTTCAACACCGTAGATGACCTCGTCAAAGTCAAGCGTGAGATCTCCCCAGCAGTGCGCAAGAACAGAGAGAGGGAGCAGTCCAATGACACCTATACTTCAATGTTATCAAGGTACCACTAAAGCACCAATTGTGTTAGTTTCCAGTAAGGTTTACCTCTCATTTCTAGCTTTAAATAAATATACAAATAATTTAACATTCACACACCCATGTGCAAACACACACAAACACAAAAACTGTTGCTCTGATGTTGCCCTGATAGTCACATGGCTCCATTCATTTAAAGGGGAAAATACAAGAATTGCATTCAACAGCCTACAATGGGAGAACGGTTGAATCTGGTCGAATACAGGAAAGATGACAAATATCACTAGTCTTCTTCAGAATGAAATTCTGACATCACAGAATGCATGGTTTTATACTGTCATGGCAGTGAGAAAAAAATGTGGTTTCTATGGAAGTCAATGAGGCATTTTTGGCCACGAAGGTGTCCAGAGCGAGTATTTGACACTATGTAAAGTTACTAATGCAGTCAAATCTTTTATATATCCAATAATCCAATAACCACCAAAGGCCATCTCCCTACTATTTGTTATGTGTAAAATAATTAATCTTTTTTGGGTTTTTAATAAATCATGAATAAGTCAAATAATTAACCTGGAATTTAAAGGGTTAAAATCCTGAAAAGTTAGTAGTAGTTTTGAGCAGGGTGGAAGTTGTATAAGTGATTTATGAAATAAATAAATAAAATATTGATGTATGATGATTTTATAGCTGTTTTTTGTGCATATACATTTTTGTCCACAAAGGTGTCCAAAGGCTAGTAAATTTGAGGAGGGCATGAGGGTTCAATTTAACTATGGACGTCTTTGGTGTTTTTTCAGTGCCTTGTCGGGCGGCAACGTGACCTCAGCAGATGAAGACGGGATGTCAAAGAGTATTTCAGACCAGTTGGACAACATAGTGGATATGAGAGAGTACGATGTGCCCTATCATGTCCGAGTGTCCATCGACCTCAAGATCCATGTGGTAAAGATAGATTTGTGTTGTTCCAGTGTTTTAGAAATCTTTTAACATTTCATGTTCTCAGAGTTCTCATCTCCACTCTTTTTACTTTTTAGGCTCACTGGTACAATGTTCGATACAGAGGCAGCTCTTACCCGCCAGAGATTGTACGGAGAGATGATCTTGTGGAGCGACCCGTATGAGGACTTTGTTATTCTTGACAGCATAACGTCTATCATTTATACTATAATTATGAGGCAATGAGTGTGCCCCTGACTTTCCGTAAACCGTTGTTTCACATTCTTTTAGGACCCAGTTGTTTTGGCTTTTGACATCGAGACGACCAAACTCCCACTAAAATTTCCAGATGCAGAAACGGATCAGATTATGATGATCTCCTACATGATAGATGGACAGGTGAGTTTTTATTTACTTTACATCATGTATTTTCTGTTAATGTTTTATGTGTTAACTTTACTAACGTTTTGTTTTCTCTAAAGGGATTTCTAATCACAAACAGAGAGATTGTCTCTGAGAACATCGAGGATTTTGAGTTCACTCCCAAACCTGAATATGAAGGTCCTTTTACTGTTTTCAATGAGGATGATGAGGTATGTAGCTGCATAATAGTAAATATAATCCAGTGTAAAGAAAAATCTAAGCACCTGATTTCGGAAATGCAATGCTGTACGGTTATGCCAGTGTAATAATGTGTGTTACCTTGAATTTGGTTGCAGGCAGCCCTCATTCAGAGGTGGTTTGATCATATTCAAGAAACGAAGCCAAACATCTTTGTAACATACAACGGAGACTTCTTTGACTGGTGAGATATTGTTTTGTAATGTTTCAAAACTTACAGCATTTAAAACTCTGTATGTATGTACTGTGACGTTTACGTTTCATGTTTCTCACTGTTTCCACTCTCTGAAGGCCTTTTATTGAGACTCGGGCCGCCCTCCACGGACTGAGCATGCACAGGGAGATTGGTTTTCAGAAGGACAACCAGGGAGAATACAAGTCCAGTCAAGCCATCCACATGGACTGCTTAAGGTTTGCACACCAACACTGTTAAAATGATGCCAGTGAGATTTACGTCAACATGAGTTTAGGGATTATGGTTAATTTTAGGTTAATTACTTTCCAATATGATCTCTCCAACCTATTCGTCCTCTGTGTCAGGTGGGTAAAAAGAGACAGCTACCTGCCAGTGGGAAGTCATAACCTTAAGGCAGCAGCAAAGGCTAAATTGGGCTATGACCCAGTAGAGCTGGACCCAGAGGAGATGTGCCGCATGGCAACAGAGGAACCACAGGTACAGAAGTGGACTTCAGTTTTTGCAGCTCAGACACAGAAGAATTCAGGTGTTTTGACATGAAGTTGCACGTTGATTGTTTTTTCCTTTCTGTCAGACTTTAGCAACATACTCTGTGTCAGATGCTGTGGCTACATATTACCTCTACATGAAATATGTTCATCCCTTCATCTTTGCTCTTTGCACCATCATCCCCATGGAACCTGATGAGGTTTGTTTTTTTTCTGTGTTTTGTAAAACAGAACAAAAAAAACAATAATCTGCATATTGATTATTAGTCATTTTCTCTCTGTTTTCAGGTGCTGCGTAAAGGTTCTGGCACTCTGTGTGAAGCCTTGCTCATGGTGCAGGCCTTCCATGTCAACATCGTCTTCCCCAACAAGCAGGAACAGGTCTTCAACAAACTGACAGACGACGGTCACGTATTGGACTCTGAGACCTATGTGGGTGGTCATGTGGAGGCGCTTGAGTCCGGAGTGTTTCGCAGTGACATACCCTGTCGTTTCAAAATGGTACAGTCAGTCTTAGTCCTTCTTAATGTTAATTATCTACTTTCTTTATGTATGTTTTGAACATGACCGTATCATCTTGTCTGTTGACAGAATCCTGCTGCATTTGACTTCCTGTTGCAAAGAGTGGAAAGAACAATGCGTCATGCCATCGAGGAAGAAGAGAATATCCCTTTGGAGCAAGTCACAAACTTTAATGAGGTGTCTTTATTTTCCTTCTTTTTTCTTGTCTAGCTTTTTCTTTATTGTTGTGTCTCCAATTTGTGCTGTTATTTAAAAATGTATAAGCTATATGGTGTTTTTTTTTCTCAGGTTTGTGATGAGATCAAAAAGAAGCTGACGTCCCTGAAGGAGGTTCCAAACAGAATTGAATGCCCCCTCATCTACCATCTGGATGTTGGGGCAATGTACCCCAATATCATTCTCACCAACCGCCTGCAGGTAAAAAGGAAATAAAAATACACCAAAGTAGAAGATACAGGAAAGTATGATGCTCAATATTTTCTGTCTTTCCCCGTTTTTAAGCCATCTGCTATGGTTGATGAGGCCACTTGTGCTTCCTGTGACTTTAACAAACCTGGTGCCACCTGCCAGAGGAGGATGACCTGGCAGTGGAGAGGGGAAATCAGTAAGTCAATGTTGTGCAGATAAATCTTCTGTTAAAAAAAAAAAGTACATTTTTATTGCTTATCCAGAATTACATGAGTGAGTTGCTGCCTCTGTCTGCAGTGCCTGCCAGCCGCAGTGAGTTTCACCGCATCCAGCAGCAACTTGAGTCTGAAAAGTTTCCGCCATTGTTCCCCAGTGGTCCACCTCGAGCCTTCCACACACTTAACAGAGAGGAGCAGGCCAAACATGAGAAGAAACGTTTGGCAGGTACTTTTTTTTTTTAAACTAACCTTATTTTTGTTGGTATTTTTACTGGGCCAGTCTAGCTCTTATGGGATACATTGTGGTTGGATTGTGTTAACTGTGTAAATTTCTTGTGTTAGACTATTGTAAGAAGGCCTATAAGAAGATACACGTCACTAAGCTGGAGGAAAGAGTCACCACCATATGTCAGAGAGAAAATTCTTTCTATGTCGATACTGTGAGAGCTTTCAGAGATCGACGATATGAATTTAAAGGACTTCACAAGGTATGGTTTAGTCTTGATAGTAATGAGAATAATAATAAAATATCACCTCTAATCTCAAATTTTAATGTGTCTTTTCATGCTTCTTCACTGAAGGTGTGGAAGAAGAAACTGTCTTCAGCTCAGGATAGCGGAGACGCTGCAGAGGTAAAGCGCTGCAAAAACATGGAGATCCTGTACGAGTCTCTTCAGCTGGCTCACAAGTGTATTCTTAACTCTTTCTATGGTTACGTGATGAGGAAAGGGTAAGAGTTAACTTCTGCATTTTCTGCAAATTTCCTCTTAAGCCATAGCTGTGCTGAGTGATAAAGAGCACTGTGCTGCAGACCAGATGTTGTCTCTGTTTCCATCAGGGCGCGCTGGTACTCTATGGAAATGGCCGGCATTGTGTGCTACACTGGAGCCAACATCATCACTCAGGCCAGAGAGCTCATTGAACAAATAGGGTGAGTGTCATGTTGATGACGTTCTCTTCTTGGACAGGCCAAAACTATAAAAACACTGCAGTCAGTTTCCTTTTTACATGCAACTTGTCAGACAAATTATTTCTGCGTAATTGGAGCACTGCCACCTCAAAGCAAGAAAGAATCCGTGGGTCGGCCGGGATTTAAAAATAATTAAATTTATCATGGGTGAAGTTGTGGGAGCTGTGTTTTTAGGCCTGAATAAAGCTTTTGTTACCATCAACCACAAGATCCTTAGGGTAAAATGTAATGCTCTTAATTTCATGAATTCCTGTTTACATATGATTACGTGTGGCAGATTGTGTTTAGTGTACAGAATAATAGCTCTTTTATCGCTTATGTGTTGATTGAAAATAATGTCAAATGATGTTTTTGTTTAATGTCAGTGGTAGTATTATATAGGATTGTTTAATTGTATTTGTATGCAGTTATCTGCAGTGTTTTATTATTTTCAATAGCTGTCCGTCTAGGAGAAACACTGTAATTCATTGCCTATTAAATAAACCAATAAGCAAACATCACACATTTAATTTTTCTGCTACGCAGGAGGCCTCTTGAGTTGGACACTGATGGCATCTGGTGTGTCCTCCCCAACACCTTCCCCGAGAACTTTGTGGTGAAAACCAGCAATGAGAAGAAGCCCAAGGTGACCATCTCTTACCCAGGAGCCATGCTGAACATCATGGTGAAGGAGGGGTTCACCAACGATCAGTACCACGAACTGGTCGAACCCGCATCCCTTACTTATGACATCAGGTCAGAGAACAGCATCTTCTTTGAGGTGGATGGGCCGTACCTGGCAATGATCCTGCCTGCCTCTAAAGAGGAAGGAAAGAAGCTAAAGAAGAGGTGTGGCACAAGTGGAATTTATTTATTTCCAATATGTGTGTGATTAAATGTAACATACGTGTTGTTTGGCCAGTGGATGGTTTATTACCAACATTAGTGGATGAGCTGCCTGAACAGGCTGATATTAAATTGTAAATTGATTGAAGGGTTCTCTCTTCATTTTAGATACGCTGTGTTTAATGAGGACGGCTCTTTGGCTGAGCTGAAGGGTTTTGAAGTAAAGAGAAGAGGAGAGCTCCAGCTGATTAAAATTTTTCAGTCATCGGTTTTTGAGGCTTTCCTTAAAGGCACCACTCTGGAGGAAGTCTATGCCTCAGTGGCTAAAGTGGCTGATTATTGGCTGGACGTTCTGTACAGTAAGGTAAAAAACTTCTGTGATCAATGGTTTGGTCGAGAATTACAGAAAATGTACTTTATACTTTCAGATGTGTTTGTTGAATTAGTTAAAATACATAATTTTCAGTATCCTTTTCAGGGAAAGCCAAGTCAAAATATTGATTCCAGTTGTGATGGATTAATTTTGCTGCTTTTCCAGGCTGCAAACATGCCAGATGCTGAGCTGTTTGAGCTGATTTCTGAGAATCGTTCAATGTCCAGAAAGCTTGAGGATTATGGAGAACAGAAGTCCACCTCTATCAGCACAGCTAAGAGACTGGCAGAGTTCCTGGGAGACCAAATGGTGAAAGATGCTGGTCTGAGTTGTCGCTATGTCATCTCCCGAAAACCCGAAGGTTCCCCTGTCACAGAGAGGTAGCACAACAACTCTGACAATAAATGTAATATTAAATAATATTTTAAATAGTAGCAATTTAATAATGTTGTAATTTTATGGAGACCATGTTTAGTCTTTTACATCAAAGACAACATTTTGATCATGTTCAGTGAAACAGGCGGTGTGTGTGTGTGGGGGGGGGGGGGGGTTTCATGTCTTCATGTCTACAAAACAAAGTGGGAGAACTCAAAAGAAGATGCTATTTTATTCTCTTTAGTCAGGCTTTAGTAAGTACCTCAGATAAGATTATGTTTACTTTATAGATTATAAACAGGAAAATTGAAATGTCACAACTGCAGCAGTACAGAAACAGAGGCATAGTTAAATAACTAAATTAAAGGTATCAGGATAACACTGATTTTGTCAGAAGACAAACCAATAAATCTGTTCCAACTTCCATCTGGTGTAAGCGGGACTAAATTAAATGATTTTACATGTCAAGCGTAGAGAGCATGCACTTTGTAATATTACCACAAGTAAAAGCTTTGAATTTGACACAGACTGATTTGTGTGTTTCTCTCCATCAGAGCCATTCCCCTTGCCATCTTCCAAGCTGAGCCCAGTGTGAAAAAACATTTCCTTCGTAAGTGGTTGAAGATGCCCAGCCTGCATGACTTGGACATCCGCTCTGTGAGTATTTAGAACATTATACTCACCATATGACAAACTACAAACCTTTAAACTGCTGTGTGGATGTGGTTCTGTGCTCCTTCTGACATTGTGGTGTCTATTGTGGGATTTTCTAGATCCTTGACTGGAGTTACTACATAGAGAGATTGGGTAGTGCCATCCAGAAAATCATCACCATCCCTGCAGCTCTGCAACAGGTAAAAAAAACCCACTTCAGTTGTCTCTGTGTATTGAAAGTTGATATGCAGATGAATTTTAATTGTTTCTCTTTATCATAAGGTGAAGAATCCAGTACCAAGAGTGAGGCATCCAGACTGGCTTCACAAGAAACTGTTGGAGAAAAATGATATTTACAAGCAAAAGAAAATCAGTGAGCTGTTCACCAGCGAGGGCAAAAGACAGGTAGTTTCACCTTACAGCAAACTGTCCTGTCATATCATCATCATCACCCTGATGCCCCTTCCTGCACATTTTCTTCTCTAAATGTTCTCCTCTCTCAGGTGGCCCATCAGCCTCTTGAACGAGGACAAACTGCAGACATAGAGGACTTTGGTATGCCAGCCAGGCCTCTGCAGCCAGCCATCCTCATCAGCACCAAGAGGAAACGGGCTTCTCAGGGAGAGGACAGCCAGGTGGAGTCTCAAGACGTCGAGCTCACCCAGTCCTGGAGAGAGATCCTGGGACCACCTCCACCAATGGGAACAACGCGGGTAGGAATCAACGGCCACAAAGCCTTACCTGTTGTGTTAGTGTATTGATTCCAAGCTTTTCCAGACTATTTCTAATATTATTTATTTAAATGACAGATATTGAGGCACTGTTTGATAGTTTTTAGATATTGAGATCATTACAATTTCATTTGGCGTTTAACAACTGTGTCTATACAGGAGGAGCGTTTAGTGTGGCTGCGCTATCATAAGAAAAAGTGGGAACTTCAGCTGAGGCAGAGGAAGGAGAGAAAGAAGAGGAGAAGGCTCCTGGATGGTGAAGCTCAACACGTAGGTGGAGGAGTAATCAGAGGTGGTCCCATTACTGGCCTAGGAAGTTTCCTTCGCAGAACAGCACGCAGCATTCTTGACATGCCATGGCAAATTGTGCAGGTGCAGTAAAATCACCTCTTCATTATCCTCAGGTTCGTTAACAATTAACAACATCCAAACGAAATCTAATGTTGTCTAACATGTTGTCCTGTTTCCCACCTCTCAGATCGCTGAGACGAGTCACCCTGGTCTGTACAAGTTGTGGGCTGTGATTGGAAATGACCTCCACTGCATGAAGCTCAACATCCCACGTGTCTTCTATGTCAATCAGAAAGTCCCAAAACAGGAAGAAGGAGCCACATACAAAAAGGCAAACGTGGAGAGAAACAATGCCCTGCAGTTTCTAAAAGTTCTGTTGTTATGAGAATTGAAGCAAGTAAATTTTACTCTTCTGGCTTTAGGTGAACCGCATGCTGCCTCGCTCCAATATGGTGTACTACCTTTATGAATACACTGTACCAGAGGACATGTATCAGGAGCACATCAATGAGATCAATGCTGACCTCTCTGCACCAGACATTGAAGGAGTCTATGAAACACAGGTACCAAACAGACACTGCCACTGTTTTCATAACCTACTATAAATGATTTACCAATGCATGATGTGTCCATCTTTCTTCTTTCAGGTGCCCTTACTGTTTCGAGCACTGGTGCAGCTTGGATGTGTGTGCATGGTCAATAAACATGTTGTCAGGGATCTGGCTGGCAGAGAGGCTGACACTTTCGATTTGGAGCATCTGGAGATGAGGTCTTTGGCTCAGTTCAGCTACCTAGAACCTGGTAAGATGTGACTCACAATTGTCATGTCAAAGTGATCCTATTAAAATTATTGATGTACTTTACAAATTGTGTATATTTAACTAGAAGTTAACATGTATGCAAGGTAGTGTAACTCTGTGCTTGATGGTCATTGGACACCACAAGTTAAAAGTGACACATCTAATGGTGTTTTGGAGAATTTGTAGAACACTCTTTGTGATCCTCCTCATGGTATTTGTTTATGCACGTATGTAATAATTTTGCATTATAATGTTATGTTTGCTTTCTTAGGGAGTGTTCGCCACATGTATTTGTATCATCACAGCCAGGGTCACAAGGCTCTGTTTGGCCTGTTCATCCCTTCTCAGCGCAAAGCCAGCATCTTTGTCCTGGACACGGTAAGAATAATGTAGTGCTTTTTCAATGCTACTGCCCTAGCGTCTCATGTGTTTCAGTGACTTTTCTGTGTGCTTTTTGTTTTTTCCTCTCAACAATGATTAAAAAAATAGTTATAAATTCTGTATTGTAGGTTCGCAGCAACCAGATGCCCAACCTGAGCAACCTCTATGCAGCTGAGCGCACTGCTCTCCTGGAGAAGACAACTGAGGAGCTCCTGCCTCCAGAGAAACACAACTTTGAGGTCCGAGCTGAGAACGATGTGAAGGCTATCTACCGCGCACTGCAGCGCATTCTGCTAAACTACAAGGTAAAGTACACTGTTTCTGCTTAAGGCTTAGTTGTCTTGTAATAAATTGCATACAGAAACATTACTGATTCTGTTCATGACTAATTTGACAAATGTCTGCTGCTGTTTACAGGAAGAGCGTCGTGGACCCACACTCATCGCTGTTCAGTCAAACTGGGAGCTGCGGCGTTTGGCAGCAGGAATGCCGGTGCTTGAAGAGTTTCCAGTTGTTCCAGTACATGTGGTTGATGAGATCAGCTATAACGTGCTGGACTGGCAACGCCATGGTGCCCGGCGCATGATCCGACATTATCTCAATCTGGACAGCTGCTTGTCACAAGCTTTCGACATGGCCAGGTAGGAACTACACACTGTAAAAAAATTTATGTGAATTTTGAATTTTTTTCATATTTTACGAATATGAGTGGCAGGTTTGTTTAACATTCTCTCTTTGTAGCTGCCTTTTATCTTTGCATAGTCATTTTGTTGACAGCCCTCTATTTTAGTTGCTTTTTTGAGCCTTTAAAACTCCTGTATCACTTGTTTCCAGGTATTATCACTTACCTGTGGGGAACCTGCCTCACGATGTGTCTATCTTTGGCTCTGACCTGTTCCTGGCGAGACACTTACGGAAACACAACCACCTGCTGTGGCTTTCCCCCACAGCCAGGCCCGACCTCGGAGGAAAAGAGGCTGATGACAGTCGCCTGGTCATGGAAAGTGATGACAGGGGCTCTGTGGAGATCAATGCTCAAGGATGCTATTCTACAGGTGCATAAACATCAGAAACACACTGAAACAGTGCAAAACATTACAAATCAAACCATTTTTATGGATTTGATGTGTATTATGGATTGTCCTGTTGTCTTCCAGTGTGTGTGGAGCTAGACTTGCAGAGTCTGGCGGTGAACACGATCCTTCAGTCGCAACATGTGAATGATATGGAGGGCGGAGCCAGTCTGGGTGTCAGCTTTGATGTGATCCAGCAGGCCTCACTGGAGGACATGATGTCTGGAAACCAGGGGGCAAGCGGCCTCGCTAGCTACGACGAGACTGCTCTCTGTTCCAACACCTTCAGGTGTGTAAACATGTGTAATGCACACCCATTTAAATCTGTATTTATGTGGCCTAACGATAGAGGTGTGGCAGGTGAGACGAAAAGTTAGCTTTGGCTGTTTTTATTATGTTCTAGGTTTTCTTCACTGTCTGAGGAAGAAAGTTACATTTTCTGTTTCGCTCGACCCACTGTTTGCTCTGTGTTTTATGAGCAGGATCTTGAAGAGCATGGTGGTTGGATGGGTCAGGGAGATCACTCAGTACCACAATGTGTACGCAGACAACCAGGTGATGCACTTCTACCGCTGGCTACGCTCCCCCAACTCTTTGCTCTATGACCCCGCACTGCATCGTACCCTGCTCAACATGATGAAGAAAGTCTTTCTCCAGTAAGTGCAATGTCATACTGCAAAAAACATTTATAATTTATTTAGTCTTTGATTTTAAATAATGGTGAACTCTTCTACTTATTAATATGACAAACATATTCTGTGTGCGTATGTCGATGGGTTATCATTTTCTGTTGTTATTTGCATTTTTACCTAAATCTGAAGCTAACTCCTCATACTGCTCATGCTTTTTTGATGTACCAGTTGCAGCCTGCATCACTGCATTCATGCTTGACAAAAAGTAATTAAATATGATAGAAAGCGTATTTTCACGTCTTTTGTGCGTAATGTATGAGGTACCTGTTAATATCAAAGCACATTTGGGTACTCTAGGGAAGTAGAGTTAATTTCTTTTTCTTCAAGTATTATTGACGTGATGTTTGCTTTCATCTTTTCTCTTGTTGTCATATATCCCCACATTCTCCTTAAATGCACAGCTTATACAGTGTAGTGTTCTGTCATTAATTGTTCTCAAATTTATCTGTCAGGTTGGTTGCAGAGTTCAAACGTCTTGGCTCAACTGTAGTGTATGGGA
This sequence comes from Ctenopoma kingsleyae, assembly GCA_032353495.1. Classification (NCBI taxonomy): domain Eukaryota; kingdom Metazoa; phylum Chordata; class Actinopteri; order Anabantiformes; family Anabantidae; genus Ctenopoma; species Ctenopoma kingsleyae. Next base: position 11,926,933 of record JAUBNQ010000028.1, on the reverse strand, counting down.
ACTTCAACAGGATAATCCTGTGTACTAAAAAACGAAGGATAGATGATGCAATTGGCTATGTCGAATATATCACCAACAGGTCAGACATTTTCCCGTGCTCAACCAGTGAATCTCTGCATTATTCTTTTCACACCTTTTGTTTAATTTTTTTTTACATAAACATAGCCATAAATTAAATACAAATATCACTAAATGCACTACAAAGTTAAATAATAAAGTTTAATAAACAGTGTTTGTCTCTATTGGTAAACCTCCCTACCTGTTCCTCCTGAAGCATACACTCCAGAGAAATCTTCCACTCTTTGTCCATCTCATTCTCCCGATGCTGGGAGTTTCTGCTGTGGATGGACCCGGCCAACAATGGCGGTGTAAAGGGCAAACTGCCCTCCAGCCTTCTGTATGGAGAGGTACTTCAAACTGACACTTCTGTCTTGCAGTTTATTTGTGTTTTACTAAGCTGAACATTGAGCTCATTTCCCTCTGTGGTTGTTTTTTTTTTTAGAAAGGAGCCAAACAGAAGAAAAATGGGGAGGGAGGGGATGATGGCAGTGAGGATGAAGATGAGGACGAGGCAGATGCTGAGGAAGATGATGGTGATGGGGGGGTGGATGAGGTAGAAGAGCTGATTGAGAGCAACTGGAACATTATGCAGTATCTGCCCCAAACCGCCTCCTGTCAGAAATACTTTCTAATGATTGTCTCAGGTAAAAATAATCTACACAGAACAAGATTTATGTCTTGTATTTTTCTCTCTCTCTCTAACTCTAACACGTTTTCTCCTGCAGCCTACATTGCAGCAGTTTACCACAGCATGAAAGAGGAGCTGAGGCGTAACACTCCAGGGGCAACTCCAGTCAAGAGACGTGGAGGCAGCCAGGCTTCCCAGCAGGCAGTGGGAGACTTCAGTGCTCTTCCTGGTAATCTACTGTTTTTGAAGTTGTTTCAGTTACAGAAGTCTTGCATTGTTTTGTAGGAATTTCACATTACACTTGTTAGAGTCGCCACAGGCTACTGTCTGTTACACTTAAACCTCTGCTGGGGACTTTTTAAATCCTATTTAAATATGATTTCCTTTGCAGGAATGATCTCGTTCTCCCAGGAATATGTGTCCAGCGAGCTCACACAGAACTTTTTCACCATTACCCAAAAAATCCAGAAGAAGGTGACGGGTACCAGGAGTGTAACCCAGCCCTCTGAGATGTTCCCCGTCTTGCCTGGTTCGCACCTGCCACTCAACAATCCAGCATTGGAGTTTATTAAATATGTCTGCCAGGTACTGTATACCACTAAATACAACAATAGCTAGTAATACATGCGAAGAGCTGGACAAAATAAAAGAAATTCCTTGTAAAGCTCTTTTCTTCTACTGCAGATATTTTTCTTTTCTCTTGTCACACTGAGTTTTTCAAGATTTGCTGCTGATGGACCTGTTCTTTTTTCCCTCACCCCAGGTGCTTTCGCTGGATGCCAACATAGTGAACCAGGTGAACAAACTAAAGAGGGATCTCCTGCGCCTTGTGGATGTCGGAGAGTTTTCTGAGGATGCCCAGTTCCGCGACCCCTGTAACTCCTACATCTTACCTGAAGTCATCTGCCACCACTGCAATTTCTGTCGTGACCTTGACCTCTGCAAGGACCCATCTGTGGCACAGGTATAACATGAGCAAAAGAAAAGGGGTACCTGTTCATAACACTAACATTCACTCTATTTGAAGCTGCTTTTTAAGTTTTGTAAATTAAATACATCTAAATGAGGAAAACTGTTTTTCTCTCCTCAGGATGGATCTGTCTTACCTCAGTGGTTCTGCTCCAACTGCCAGTCACAGTATGAGACTGAATCTATTGAGATGGCCCTGGTTGAAGCCCTGCAGAAGAAGTTAATGAGCTACACGCTGCAGGACCTTGTGAGTCAAAAATGCAGATAATGAGGAACTTCAGTGTAATGTTAATGGTTACTTTATTCAAAGAAATACTTTGACACAAATGAGAAAATCAACTAGCTCGTTGCTACAACATAGTTAACTGGTGCAATTACAGTCGCTGTATGTGTCCAAACATTAAACATTTCACTTGATTCTAGGTCTGTACCAAATGTAAAGGGGTGAAGGAAGCGAACATGCCCCTCTACTGTGGATGTGCTGGAGACTTTGACCTCACTTTCTCAGCCAAGGTTTCTACTCTCAAACACATGATTCAAGTTATTCATGAAAGCAAATGATTGTTCCCCATTTGAATCAGTTCTCACATCTCTTTTTTTTGTTTCTTCCCCTTAAAGAGCTTCTCAGAGCAGATCACAGTGTTTCGGAACATAGCGTCCCACTACAACATGAGCTTCCTGGAGGAGACCATTGACTGGTTGCTTGTGATGAGTCCACAGATCAGCCAGAGTGCCCACTAAAGTGACCTCTGCTGCATTAATTAATTAATAATTCTTTCCAATCTGTGAAAACGCTCAGCGAGGACAGTGGCACAATAGGTTGGAAAAATACTGTGTGGACTGTAGATATGTTTGAATTCTTGATTATGCCATATAAAAAATTTGTGTATGGATGTCTAATTTTTACTGTTAATAAATGTCTTCTAAATGTTTTAGCTGTGAGCCTGTTTGTTATTTGCTCAGTGCTGTAGTTTGAGTACTGCCCCAAATGATCATCTATATCCCGAATGTCATCTACTCTGGGGACCTTCATTAAGCAGCAGTCCCTAATTGTCTGAGCTCCCTCCTCGCTTGACTGCTAATGTATCTGCTGACGTGCACAGCTTGTGACATTTAATCTGTCAACCTGCAGTGCAGCCACATACATTTGATGCTGCTTTAGTTTCATGATTGCAAACTGTCATGTTTGTCTTTGAAATATCTCATGAATTATATATTATTGGGTAAATCTAACCTTTGAAGGCTACATCTAGTGAGAGTCTCTAAATTTTAATGCCAGCAGAGCATTGTTCTTAGTCATAGTGAAAAGATCAGAGGTTGCCAAATGTGGATCCCTGATCTTAACTCATGTTTCTCCATCCCTTTAACCTCACTGGCCCGTAGATGACTCACTTAGTCTGCTGATGCATATCTCCCAGACAAATAATCACATTTCAAACTCTAAACTGAGGCACAATTAGATTCAATCCTTGGAGCTCCTCACTAACACAAACTGTATGTAGATTTACAAATGAATGAAGGAGAGAACTCACTTTTTGAATTTCATAGTAAAATAATAATACAAACGCTATCCTTTAAGATATAATGAAATTTCAGCACTTTACATGTCATAAGCTCACGATTTCTGACTGACATTTGTCGTTTGTCCTCCATCCGTCGTGTCGGGTATCGTATTTTTTTTACCACTGACATTTGTATTGCTCTCAGGCATTCAGATGGATTCACACTTCCCCCACAACCTTGTTAGAGAAACCATTTTATGGGAAATGTCTGTATAATTTGATTACTACATATTGCTCTCCTCATTCGTCTCCCGGCTCCTGTATCTTCTCATGCTGAACACATCAGGTTGAAAGATAAAGAAGATGAGTCACAGACTCTTCAGGCATTGTGTTCAGTTTTGTTTGTAATAATGTCGTTTTTACAAAAGCAAAGGCCAGTTTTTCATGATCCACTGTATTCTTTAGTGAAATTATGCTGTATTAATACTGAGATCTGAAACAGAAGATAATTGCAAGGTTGGATGTGTACATTGCATGGTTTAGAAATATGTTTCTCCTGTCGTAGTACTGAAATATTTTTCTGCTATGAAATGGTTTAGTTTATTTTCATATTGAGAAAATAAACTGATTCTCTAAGTGGTGTTACTGTTATCATGTCAGGTTAGAAAGAAGCGGTTCATTCCACTGTCGAACAGTTTAGATGATACATGAACTGAATCCACCGCAGAGGCAGAATTAAAGAGGACAATCCGTCTGTCTTTCAGAAAGACGCCCCCTGTCACTGCTGTTTGCTTGATTCCCGTTAACAACAGCACAGCAGCCAGCGGTAGTCCATCACTGCAGACACCTGAGAAAGTCTCAGAGCTGCATTTGTTGCCACAGTCAGCGGGTAGATTATAGTCCTCATATTCTCACCGAGGACTGAGGCAACTTTGACAACATCACAGAGGGACACCGTCTGACAGGTCTGAGTGGTTTGATCCGAAGCTGTTGATGTAGCTGAGCTCTGTGGACATGGGCACTGCGGGCTCCTTGACAATCTGTAGAGGACAAATGTCAAAAAAACTAGTTACTAAAATCTATTATCATCAACTTCTCAATCTTTAAATGAATATTTACAGATTTTTGCAATACAGTACACAAAATATTGTTTATTAATGACCTATTGAATTTTCAGTATCTATATGAAGAATATTTGCGAATTAAAATTAATTAAATTATCTATTCTTTGCAAGATATAAAACCTTGAACAGTCAGTATCTCAAAGCTACCCTAAACAATGAGTATACAGCGTACGCACTGAGGTTAAATATATGATGATGTTCACTCACTTCATCAAACTTTCTCTCACTGTAAACTTCATTCTTGTCAATAAACGTCAGCATGATCCAGTCACAGATAATGGTACACTAGAGGGGTGAAATCAAATAGAAAGGTCAGTCAGTTTACTATAAAAAGAGCATCAGCTGTCACTTTCTAACCAGATTAACAAAATAAAACAAGCAAAAACATAACTGCAGGAAGCGCATCAGACAAAAAACTATTAAAATTCCCAGGATAAGAAATAAATATAGTAATTACTCACAATCCCAACTGAGGTCATTGCAGTTACTGTGCTGATGACGGTTGGGATGGGACTGAATTTACCAGCCTGCAAACAAATGACATAACAGTCACATCACAGTGAGCGGATAATAAACTGTATTAATAATAGTGTGTTTACTTACATGTCCGTGAACTATCACATCCAGGCGGATGCCATAGGCCTTGATAAGCGTCCGAGACTCTACCCCGTCCTTACTGTAATATTTGGCAAACCTGTACAGTTACATAGAAATCACAAGGTTAAAGTCAGGGAAATGTAGAAAAGCCAACATGAAGACAAAAGTTTGAAATACTAAACAAAAAAATCTCCCGTTTAGTGCTGGATCTCACCTGTAATAGTACCCAGAGTTGACCTGATCCTTTCGGAGATCAAGACGACGAAAGGAGTATGTAGGTTTGCAGTGTGAAGGATCCAGATCCAGGTTGCAGTTCCAGTTAATGAAAACCCCTATCACTCCTCCCTGTGTAAAGTGTTGATGGCATCATAAGCAGCGCTACACTATTACAACTGAAGTAACTAGTTGCCTTAAAACATCACAGATATGTTTTTATAAATACATTATTAAAATAATATACTGTTTCATGTATAAACAGACATTCTTTTCAAATATGTACACGTTTTGTAAAGTGAAATATTCATGTATCAGAACACCTGCATATTTCGTCAGGTCAAATTCAAAGTGCTCATACTCACAGTCTTGCAGAGCTCACTGAAGTTCTCCCTCGCTTGATCTGCAATGAAGCCCAAGCGGAAGTTTGGACAGTAGGGCTCTTTCTCCTCATCATAATGACACTTACTGAGGTATTTATGCATGTCACGTTTATTTGAAGCATCTTTTATATTTCCCCTGTCAAAGATAAGAACATAACTTCTTGTCAGTCTCTGCAGCTCATAACCACTGGTTCCAGTGTGTGTGTGTGTGTGTGTGTGTGTAGGTACTTTACCTCAGTACTTTAAATTTTGGGAAGTGGATAGAGTTCCTGATGAACACTGTGAAGTTAATGGCCTCCACTAAAGCTGGTTCTCTGTTGAGGACACCGGTTTGTAATCAGAGTAATCTTATTCTGCCACCAGCAGCTGCCCTCAGCTAAATATTGCATTGCTATAGCAACCACAACTGGTACAGATGCATGAACATTTACAACATATTTTATCTATTTCCCAATTGCCCTGGTTCTTACTTTTTATTACAGCTTTGTGATTGATTAGTAATTTGTTAATTTATTTTTCTACTAAGAATTTACTGTTAACTGTGCCATTGAGCTAGAAGTTTGACACTAAAGTTGCTAAAATGACATTTTAAGTATAGTTAACAGTTAACTTAATGGGGGCTAATATGTGACTTTTATTTTTACTTTGTGTATTTTTACACTGTGCTATACTTTCGGTTACATTTTAAATGTTGACCTTCACTGATTTATTTTGTGTCCTCCAGGCATGAGGGACAGTATTTTCACTGCTAGTTACTTATACATCTACAACAGCTTGCAGCTATGGATGTATTGCCAGAAGGACAAAATGAGGGCCCCTATATTCAGCCTAGGTGAGTGATTATCCTTGCAAAGTGAAAGGACTAAAGGTCTAAATATCCTCTCTGAGGCTTGACCTTTTTGGACGTCCTGACCTTCAGATTAGGAACCACTAGTTTGTGATTTTCACTTTTCTATCAGTGTCATACTTGCCTACTAAACATTTTAAAAGTCAGTTGCTTTTTATGTAGACTTCGTATCACCTGCCTTACCTTACTACTGCATACTCCTCAATAGGACACCAGGTTTGGATCTCACAGGTTTTGAAGGTGTGGTTGTAGTACTGAACACATCTGCCAGTCCTTCGGCCTGTAAGTTTTTCTAACAGATAAAGAATTTGGCAAATACAGACCAATCATGCATGAAGAAAGATTCTGTAAGAAATAAAAACAGTACCGTGGCCATCAAAGTCAACTTCCCCCTGGACACAGTCGGAGTCTCTTGTACAGTTGGCATTGGCAACTTTGAAATACTAAAGTAGACAAGATGTGTTTGTAACTTTATTATTAAACTGTGTTCATTAAATTGTGTTTTTATTCATAGGCTTTAGTTGCCCTCTTACCTCAGCGCAGGTGCCTTGTGTCTGATTGTAAGTGACTTCTCGCCTCAATATTGTACTAATCACATCACCGCCCTATGAGGACATGAAAAATAAAATACTTAGTGGTGTTTCCTCTAGCGTGTAGTAACGATGATGCCAGTAGAGTTTATGATATATTAAATTAATCTTTCTTGATTATGCCGCAGCTTATTTTCTCCACTTACCTCTGAGGGTTGAGTATACTCCACCATGTCTAGGATATCATCTCCATGAACTGCTGTGCCTTTCATGAGAGTGTAAACTGAACTCTCTGGACGAGTTTCACTCTCCTGATATGCTTTCTGACTTATAAAGACATACCTTTGGGATGATTGAACAGACAGAAGCAATATTTAATTAAATTTATCTGATGTATCATGTTACCCTGAATTTGTACAGCCCTTTTAGCTGAAGCCAGGAGCGGGAACAAAAGATAACACACTTCACTCAGAAAACATAAAATCACTGACAATCTGAAACAACGAGATGAATAATTACATCTTCACATTCTATTCTTTTTATCTTCAGTTCGGTTTCTATCATTATAATATTGTTTCTATCTAACTGCAAATGGGAGGCACTTACCCTCCAGAATGCTGCAATTTGGGTTTAACAATTTTAAATCACAGTGCATTTATTTTTTTTTACACATTTTGACACATTCTTTTTATATAATGTTGACAAATTAAACATTTGAATTTAGTGTACTTCCTAAAGGAAGGACAAAATATGATATTAGACATACATTTGATGACAATATGTAGAAAAAATATACAAATTAAAGTTACTAAATTCTTATTTAAGTCTTACCAGATAAAATAGGTGATCACAAGAAACTGAACGCCTCTGTAAATGACTCCCAGGGTTCTGTTTTTAACCACCATCACTTTTGGGGTTTCGTAGTCCCAGAAACTAAGAAAATACTCCTTTATAAACTCACGTAGCCCCATGACGAACTTATGAAATGGTTCACACATTTCCTTAGATGTCCCTGTGAACTTTAATTTCTGCATATATTTTTTTTTTTTAGCTCTCTAGCTTTCTAATTATCTCAGTATTTCTCTCTTCTCGGTTCCTGCTCAGCTCTCAGTCAGTATCTCTCACAAGCATCCCTGGTTGAAGTGAGGGTGAGGCAGAAGGGCAGGGGGTGGGGTTCAGATGTGGTTGAATTATGCACTTGTTTTTATGTCAGTTTATTCTGATTACTGTATGGCTTTATCACGGTCCTAACTAATCAAATTTAAAATCTGAATACGCTGTTATGCAGAGGAATCTTTGCCTCTGGATAGGTTCAAAATATTTGTACGTTATGGTTCTTCCTCTTTGTCTAACTTGATTCAAATTTGCAACATCATTAAAAATTATTACATACCAACTAAATTTAACAGCGCATTAAGTTGAGATACATAACATGTACTGTATGTCAAAATTGATGAGACAGACAAAGATGACATGCGTCCACTGATGTGGAGCAATAAGCAACACAGTGAGTGCTTTTACTTTATTTTTATTTTGCTTTATTTTGCTCTGTTCAGTTTGCTTTCTTTTTGTACAGGCGGTCAAACGGACAGCCCCTGGGTCCTGACTGTTGCTTCTCTCCGCCGCGCATGTCAAACGACACGTGCATCGGCTGTGGTGATGGTGGCTAGCGCTGTGTGAAGCTGTTAAGTCCTTAATTTGTAGTGAGTTCCAGTTACCAAAACGTGTGTGCGAGGTAACATATCTTTTGTAAATGGGAGGTCTTCAAAAGAAAAAGGTAAGAGTTGACGTCTGGCTGATGTCTCAGGTGTTTCAGATAAATTAACTGGCAACTCGGCTAGTTAATTAGCCAACGGAGCTAGCTAAAGTTAGTTTTTATCAAACCGTGAAGTCCTTTGGGAACAAATGAATATTTCAACCATCCTGTAAATCCGAATATGAAATAAAGCAGTATGACTTGCGGGAGTTTAACATGATCGTGTGATCTTGTTTTGCAGTTTGAGAGGGGCTCTGCCACCAACTACATCACCAGAAACAAAGCTCGTAAGAAGTTACAGCTGAGCCTCCCGGATTTCAGGTATCATTAACTTCACCCAATTAGCTATTGCCAGTAATGAACGTGCCATCAACGCTAATGATTAAAATCTACAAAATTTCATGTCATCACGACTGCTGTAATGCTGCGTTTATGTTGATGTGTTGATTCGTGTTAGTCATTCGTGATGTAAAGTATTAGGGTCTCTCATGGTGCGATCACTTACATTAATGATCAGTTAGTCAATCAATGTTATTTGTTGATATTTAGAGCTAGAAGATTAAACAGTCACAACAGTTAGCACCATCTTATCACACAAAGTGTTTTGAGAGTCTTTTTCTTATTTCAGGCGCCTGTGTATCCTCAAAGGCATCTACCCTCATGAACCCAAGCACAAGAAGAAGGTCAATAAAGGCTCCACAGCCCCGAGGACCTTCTACCTGCTTAAAGACATCCGCTTTCTCCTGCATGAGCCAGTTGTTGCCAAGTTCAGGGACTACAAGGTATTGCAGGCATATTTTGCCTGTTTTTTAAAATATCAGTTTTAATACCATTGACTGAACATGCTTATAAGCACTAGTTTGTTTGGGTATTTTGGAAATTGATAATTTAACTATGTTAATTTGGTTTGTTTTGGCTAAACTACTTCCTCCCATATAGAGGAATTAAATCAGATTTATCTCAAGGTAAAGCAGTCTGTGTCTAGCTATTGCTCTAATATTAAATGTGACCTCCCGTTTATTGTCAAAAACATTCTAAGTACTTGTATCTTTACAGGTATTTGTACGCAAACTTAAGAAGGCTTATGGAAAATCAGAATGGTCTGATGTGGAGAGACTGAGAGAGAACAAGCCAACTTACAAATTGGACCATATCATCAAAGAAAGGTGAGACGTGCTATGATATTCTCCACACTCTACACAGGAGGGCAGAACTGTGGTTGGCTGATTTCCACTGGTATTACCGGAAATGACTGAGTAACTACTAACTGTGGTAAATGTGTTTTATAAGCGAAAATAACATCAGCAGATTTAAAGAGTTATTAATGTACTGAAACAATTAAATTGTCTATTTTTAAAGTAAGGACCACAGAGAATAAATCATATCAAGATGCCTCACTGGTGCTCCTTTTTATTGCAGGTACCCCACCTTCATTGATGCTCTCCGTGATATCGACGATGCCCTCTGCATGTGCTTCCTCTTCTCCACCTTTGCCCGTACAGGAAAATGCCATGTGCAGACAATCCAGCTGTGCAGGCGACTCACTGTGGAGTGGATGAACTACGTGATTGCATCTCGTTCTCTCAGAAAGGTGCCAATTTACACTTCCCATCAAACTTTGTTTGTTTGGCACATCAATAAAATGGTGCATGTATAGGTGTGAGTTGAGTTCATTGACCTCTGTGCTCTTGATTTTTCCTGGTAGGTTTTCCTCTCCATCAAGGGAATTTATTACCAGGCTGAGGTGATGGGACAGATCATTACATGGCTGGTACCATATCAGTTCTCTCATGATGTAAGTGCAGAATGATGAAATGCAATTCACAGTGGCTAATTACACAGGCAGTCACTACATTATTATGGGGTTACACTGAAGGATGATACAGCTCTGTCAGCATTCAGACCCATCATAAAAACTGTGTCACTGTCACACACACAAAATGAAGTCAGTGATTATAGGTTAGTCCTCATCTTTCTCCATGTTACCGTTGAAGCTTAGTTAAACTTGTTTTTTTGCTATTTCAGCATCCCACAGATGTTGACTACAGAGTAATGGCAACTTTCACAGAGATGTACACAACACTCCTGGGTTTTGTCAACTTTAAACTCTACCATTCCCTCAACCTGGTCTACCCACCTAAGGTATTCTAAACTATGACAATATCACCAGGCTTTTCTCTGCATGTCTACTGTTTGACAGTTAATTGTGTGTGGTCAGTATAGAGAAAATTTTTATTGGATACTTCTGGATAAAATAGTATTTTTCACCACTTAGCAAACCTTGTATTTTGTTAATGTCATCCTCCTTTTGCAGCTGGACACCAAATCGGTGTCCGACCTGAAGGAGGAGAATGAGGATGATTATGCCATGAATTCAGAATGCTACTTAGAGGTGAGGGTCTTGGGTCTTGGGTCATGAGCAATGTTAAATCATATATCACTGATAACTCTAGTGTTTATTAGTTTATATATGTTAATTATGCAATTTAACAAACAAATATAAAAGTGTTCTTTTTAAATGATTTACTGATTGTAGACTGGTGGAGTAAATGTCAGTTTTATCTGTAAAGTTCTACTTTACAGCGAAATATGAAGCACGTGAAAGGGTCTAGATACTTTCTGAAGTATGTGAACTGTGTATGTATAGTTTAATGCAGAGGTTTGTGTACCCCTTTACCTTTTGCACATTTTACTGTAAACTTGTTTTTAAAAAGTTCTGCAAATTTAAAAACAACTGAAATCTCTCCTTTGGAAAGATACTGACAACCTTAAGTGAGAAAGTGTAGAACCCTGTTTTGGCAGCAATTACAGCTTTTAGTGCTACTGGTTAGACAACTAGGTTTGGGCAGTTTATATGATCCTTGTTTGCAGATCCAGTCAACTTCCATGGGACATGTTTGTGAATTGTCTTCTTCAGGTCTCTACAGAGATGTTCTGTGGGGTTTAACTCGTTGCTTGGGCAAGGTTTGAGATTTGAGCTGAATCCTAGGTCTGTGCTTTGAATTGTGATCATGCTCATAGTCATCATCACAGTCTCAGGTCTCATGCACTGTGAAGCAAAGGACTTCTTTCTATTTGGCTGTATTCATCCTTCTGTCTCCTAACTAGTCTCCTTAACTGTGCCACTGAGACTACTTGGAGTTCTGCCCAAAGAGTTTAGCGTTGTCTCAACAGGCAACAGAATAATTTTCTTCAGTTGCTTAAATGTCTTTAGGCAAATGCCAAGCAAGCTGCTCTACCATGATGCCAAGGTCTGGTCTATGTAGAGATGAGATGTCATCCTGCCAAGTTTTCCCATCTCTGCTGAGGATTTCTGAAGCTCTGTTAGAGAGGCCATGGGGTTCATTATTATCTCCGTGACTAAGGCACAAGTGCCTCCATTCAACTTTCTATCCTACTGTGCTCCTGGGAACACTGAAAACTTCAGATTGTTCTCCCGCTCTGTTGCTCACCACAAAATATTATTGCGGAGGTCTACAGGCTTTGCGGCCCTTGTGACTTTATTTGTATAGTTTGAAGATATTGAAAATCTTTTCAGGTTGAAAATTAAAATTTGAACACAGATGTGCAAAAAGAACAGCGGTACCTACAAACCTTTGAGCAAAACTGTTCATACACTGTTATGTTATTGTGAATTTTCATTGTGTTGTACCCATTGTTTGATGTCAGTATGTAGGATACTACTCATCCTACAAATCAACGAAATAATGTTAACTTGTGCTACTGGGAATTACATAGTTGGTACTGGCAGATCAATCTGCTAATTCACATGAGTGATTTGCAAGTGTCCTTTTAAATAATACTATTGAGGACTGTTACTCTAATCTTGTTGTTTCTGGTTGTGCAGAAACTTTCAGCTCTGAGTGCCAGTTTGGCACGAGTGGTTTCTACTACAGAGGAGGAGGAGGCTGAACTCGACCAGTTTCCTGTTGAAGGGGTAAGAAAACCAGATCACAAAAAATGATTTACTGTATCCTATCTGTTTTAAATATGTTTTTTTTTAAAAAACATCGAAGGCATGGACATGGTAATGAGATGTGTGATTAAAACATGCAGAAAGACATGCAGAGGAGTCAAGGCTTATGGAAGTGTGAGACAGAAGATTAGTGTCATGTTTGGTTGCTAAGGGTGAAGTAAAGTGTACCACCCTGGGAAGCTTTTTTTGACATGGTTCCCAACTCACCTCAGGGACTTTCCAGGAACATTTTTGCTTAGAAACTTCAGGTTGCAATATGAACCTACTTCCAATTTTTGTTCTCAGGTTGGCAACAATGATTCCCTGCTCCATTTTCTAGCATCCCAAATAATGGGTTCAGGAGGTTCTGGTTCAGAGTGCTGATCTTGATAACACAAATGCAAGTGTTAGAACTACTGAATCATAAGTGTATTATTTTCTCAAACACTGTGCAGCAGTTGGTTTAAAGAACTACTTGTTGACTCCAACAAAACTTTTTAATCCTTCCTTAGCATGATTTCACAAATTATTCAAATGTATTTGTAATGAAAACACAAATTCTTTAATAGACTTTTTAGTGTAGTGGATTTGGCTTTGTTTTTTATGTTTTTGTTGTCATTACTAACTACGCTGCCTTTTCCTGAATGACTTTTGCTGTTATTGTAGGTCTTGCAAAGTTGTGTCAACATGGGTGTGGTGGTAGTAGTAGTAGTAGCAGCATCAGTTTTCATGAGTTTTTGTTCTATATGCATTTAGGTGCTTGTTGGGAAACTATATTGCTCTAAGCCTGAAAATCCCATTGAGACATTGTGTGTTTTGGGTTATTCAAATGATTGTATTCACTGGGGACCTGACTTTGTTTTATTTTATTTTTGTATATTTCTGCTGGTCTCTGCGAGCCACCGAACGAAATCTTGTTGTAATAACTACAATGACAAAGCCTCCTTTATCTTTTGTTCTTGTAGACACTAAACACCCCTGAGTGAACTGACTTTTTTAAGACCCTTCTAAGTTTGAGGTTTTTTCCCTCTAGGAATGAGCGTATTTGTTACGCAGCACCCATGTGAGTGTACTGCGAGAAACTGTAACAAAATCAATGCTTTTCTTCAGGAGGACATGGAAAAGATGGAAGCAAGAGAAAAGGAACAGAAACAGCTGGAAGCCCATAAAAAGATTTTTGAGGGGCTCAAGTTCTTTCTTAACAGAGAGGTTCCCAGAGAGTCACTGGCTTTTGTCATTCGGTAAGTGAAAGCTGCAGCAGAGAAATTTTGAGGGAAAGTCACGGCTCATTTTATAACCAGAAATAAAAAAACATCAGTAAAAATCTCAAAGCCCTGCTGTCTTCTGTGTATTGTTGCTGCTGTTCAGGTGTTTTGGTGGTGAGGTGTCCTGGGACAAATCTGTAGGCATTGGTAGCACATATGAGGTGACAGATGAGACCATCACACATCAAATTGTTGACAGACCTAACATCGAGAAACAGTACATAAACAGGTAAAGGAGTGTTCCAATTTTCTTAGTGTTTTTATTTCATCATTGGTTACATGTTGTTTACACAACAAATGATACTAGCAGTCTCGATGCATGCTCAACAGTTCAGGTAAGGAAATCCTAGAAATTTCATTCTCTTCATCTGGACAAAGTTTTTTAGTGGGAGAAATATTTCAAGACTCATCCAAGTCTCCTCTTCAGTCTCAACTGACTG
>JAUBNQ010000028.1:11878290-11888689 GCA_032353495.1 Ctenopoma kingsleyae | reverse complement strand
AAAGCTGAAAGGACCTGAACAGAAAAGAAAGCCAGCAGTGTGTGTGTGTGTGTGTGTGTGTGTGTGTGTGTGTGTGTTTGGGAAAGATAGGGGAAGGGTGGGAGGACGCGAGCAGGGAACGGTGAGAATTCATGCTGTGTTAGCATCCCCTCAGCAACTCCATCAATACTGCATACAGCTGGGAAACTGGCAAAGGTCCTCCGTGCTGCATTTGCAGGCTCGGACAGCGAAAGAGAGCAACACAACCCTCCCACCCCCCCGATCGGTCGGCTCAGTCCGCTGCTGGAGGGGGGCTCTGCGAGGGGCAGAGCACAATCACACTCACTCACTCAATCAGTCATTCAGTCACACACACCAGAGCCTCTGCTGCATCAAGAGGCTGGGGAGGAGAGCGGAGGAGGGTACAGAGGGGCGCACAGACTGGGAATACTCCAGTGGACAGAGCCAATGCCGGAGAGGGACATGATTGCAAAGGGAATCATGTGCTAATATGCTACTGTGCTCCGCAGGGGAACCTCAGCACCAGGGAGTTTGACAGAATCTCAGTACACCTGCTCCATGTATAGTGGTAAGCTCATTTATTCTCAATCACTGTCAGGGAAATGAAGTTTGGTTTAAGTGCTTTTTGATATGTAATTTCTTCATGTCTGCATTGATGCTGTGGTCACATGCAGCACTTGGATGGAAGTTATTTGAGACATCATCACTCTTCTCTGGAGAACCATGTAAGTTACTGTGGTGCAGCATATTAATAAAATTCACAAAACATAACAGAGACATATGACAGGCTGTTGACACAAAGAGTGCAATTTGTATCAGTCCTGGTCAGTTTTGCTGCCAGATCAAGCACTCTTCCATACAGCTGAAATTTTTCATAGCATAAATTATAATTTAATTATGTCAGGCAACACTTTAAATTACTGAAAAATGTCTCACAGCACATCTCAAACTGTATATGTGTGCATAGTCTCAGTAGCCTATACACACACACAGACAATAGCAGGACTTGAGTACAGCTTCTCTGTAGGGGTGTACACCCCCGAGTAAACCTCAATTCTAGTTTTCCATGACATCATGGAGAGGTTATCGCACAAAGCAGCAGCAAAATGTGAACCTGATACAAGTGTTTAGTGTCATTGTTAACCAGCTTTAGCTTTAAATAAGGCAACTCAAAATTTTTACTTCCTGAGGAACTCCATGTAAAACAGTAAATGGTGATGAATGACAGCATCATGTTTGTTTTCTAGAGCCACGTGGAATCTATTACTCTAAGTACTAGTGGTTTGTATTTAGATTTCCTTTAAAACTTAATTATGACCTCTGTAATCTCAATAATGGAAAAAGCAGGATTCACATTTTAGATGTCATAGTCCAGCCATTGCTGTTTTTGTAATTAAGCATTGTTTGATAATTAATAATCCACTGATTGTAGCCACGTGGAGCTGTTGTCACTGTAACTTCTCCTGTTGTCACCACCACTGTCTAACCGTAAGCAAACAAATATAACTTCATACAAACTATCAAGAACTATGTGAATCAACTCACAATGTATGATTGTGCCACACACACCAGAGCTTCTTACTGGGGATTATAGTTACTGAAGTCTACTGGTTTTTTTTTTTTTAATAGTTTAAGACACGTAGGCAGTGGAGTAAATAGAAGTAATTCCAAAACTTTCGGGGAACATCCTGGTGACTAGTTTGGATTATGTCTAACTCCAAACATGACTTGAGACACTGACCTACCTCCCTCATCCCTCTTGTCTTCTTCACGGTGTGAACAATCAAATTGAGAAATGCAAAAATGCCAAACAGATCAAAGATTACAACAATTTCATCCACTTTATCCATAACGTTGAATACTTAGTGAAGGCAGCAGCAAAAATAATTAGTCACTAACTGCTTGGTAAAAGAGCACTTCTGCTTAACAGCATGCTAAAGCAATCAGTGGATGATTCCTTGGGCTTCTCGAGTATTTCACAAACCAGGATAAAATGCAAACAGTGAGTGAGGGGAAAAGAGGTATGGTCACATGTTAAGAGTTGTGAGCTGTTGTCCCCCACAGGCTAACATACTGTGCATGACACAATCTGGATCATTAGAAGGTAAATGAGCCACTAAACCAGCAGCTACACATTCAGTTGCAGCTACATATCCAGAGCCTAGTTAGTGCTGTAAAGTGACATATAATTAACAGTTTCCAGAAATTATAATCTAGAAATGAAATGACTCCTTTTGTCTTGTAGAAGTTGTGTTGAAGTTGGAGAACAGTTTTGACAGATGGATGTGTCTGCCCGAGCGTAGCCTGTTTATGGATCAGCCACCAACTATTAGCATTTCGCTAATTCTCCCCTGTAACATTCCAGTAACAGGTATTACATTTGTAGGGGAGTGAGTGAAACTGACAGCTTGTTTGTAGCAGGATTATTAGCACTGCTTGGGGACAGGCCCAACAGTGAGAAAGCGGGATCTGCGTCATATGTTGGGAGGACCAAATCTGCTTAACCTACTTTAGTTTTGCACAAAAAATCGTCAGGAACTCCAGGATGGCAGCTCTTTTTGATCCAAGTTGTTGTTCATCAAATTTTTAGTGGTGACTAATTATTAAAGGGGCAACATGTGAGAGAGAAGGAAGATTTTCATGATCTTACAAAACCTCATCTCAGCAGAAGGAGGATTGATATGCTTTTCTCTGTATTTAATGAAACACATAACATCAAAGGCTCTGCTGCATCATTGACTTGGCTGTTAATTTGGCTGAATGCAGTTTGGCACAGAGATTTGGATGAATATTGAAGGAACACTGTCTAAAAAGAGCCTTTTCCACTTGTGGGAGATGCTCAGTGTGGAAGCCAAAAATGATGATTGGCTTTAATTTACTGTATTGTAATATATTTTGACTATTTTGTACTATATGTAGTTGCTGCAACAACCTGTCAGAAACAAACAAAAAGCTAGATTTATTGAGTATATATATTGTTTCATATCATTTCCATTACTAATTGTTTTATTTTTCTTAATTTCATGAACCACTCCATTACTAATTGTTTTATTTCATGAACCACTGCTCTACCTGCCTTTAATTGCCCCTTGGTGACAAATAAAGTTCTTTGAATTTGAATTTGAATATAGATTGTTTTCCCAAATCAAGGAGCATGCCCCATCCAGAGTGTCAGAAGATAAATGTGAGGGGCTGTGAGGTGATTATTGAAGAAGATAGAAGAAAAAATAAAGTTCTGCTACATAACTCTGTATTCATTGTTTTGATATTTAATATCTTTTGGCAGTTTAAATGAAACAATCTCAACAATTTATGTGGGAAATATCTCTCTGGTGGAATCGTCCTCTTGTCACAGAAATGTGACAAGGGGACCCAGGTACTCATTGCTTTTTGTTAGAGGTCACAAGCCAAAATGTTGAATCATTGATTTAACTTTTAACAGTGTCTTAAAATCTTATAAGCTTATCTTATGTTTTGTTTCTTGATTTATCTAAAGCTGCAAAGTCAAATGTAATGAAGTAGTAAGTTCAGTATTTTGCTCTTTAATGTACTGGAATAGAAGTGTCATAAAAAGAATATATTCAAGTACCTGCTCGTCAACATTATACTCACAAATAGTTCAGATTCAGCTGCAGAGTTGTGGCCAGTCAGAGGATATCTTTCCATTTCTCTTGTGTTCTCAGGAACTTTTTCTTAGGAGTGCTCCATTAACTCTGCACACTTTTTTGTACTTCAAGGACATTAAGATGTGCCCAGAATATCAAACAGTTCTTTTGGTTGTACCTCAAAAGGATAATTTGGTGATGGATTGCACCATTGAGTGATACACAGTCATCCTGCATTTGCTAAGATTCATAGTAACCACTGTTCTGTCAGTAACTAACTACTGTATGTGTGGGTGAAATACCAGAGCTGGCAGAAATGTGAGGGCAACATGGCAACAAAACAAGGGGGATTTTGAAACTCAAGGGGCCCCTGCTTCCCTTTAAAGTGCAATGTGACAAGAAAGTTAATAGGTGTCGGAGTGCTGTTAATATTTAACGGTTTTCCATGCAATATGCATGAACAAAGGTAACAATGTGTGTGGAAATGTTCCTAATTAACACAATCACTTCCGTTTTACAAGCATTAACCTGTTACAGAGACACACAAACAGAAAATGATTCAACTAGTTCTCCTCAGCAGTTTGAGCTTGTGTCCTTCAGCCCCGTCAGTGCAACATCAGCCACTTTGTGTGTTAAGTAACACAAAAACAAACACAATCAGTGACTATGACTGATTACAAGAACTACCACCGTAACAAAATGTACAGATACATGAGGGTGTTAAATGGAAAGACTTAATTGTAATGTAAATGAAAAGCTACAATTTTCAACTGAAAGCTGTCAAAAAGAAGACAATACGTTAAAATGAACAAATACGACAATTAACATTTTCACCTCTTACATCATGACAACACTGTTCATGCTGTTATCAGACTTTACACTCTGTAATCAGTGCTGCACGCGTGTTGTTGACGATGTCATGCCCTCTGTCCATGCAGATTATGTGGAGAAGCTGACGTGTGCGATGGCCAGCTTGGACCTGCAGGATCTCATACACACAGTTCTGTGTTATCGTTGCCTCCCTGCAAAACAGCCCAGCCCGAAGATCTGACTGCACCTCCCCTCCCTCTCCCCCCTCCCTCCCTCTCCCTGTTTGTCCCTCAATCCTGGGCCCACCATGGGAGGATGCTTCTCCAAACCCAAACCAGGTAATCAAGTGGTTCTCTCTCTCTCTCAACTTGGTTCATTTAGTGTGAAAGAAAACATGCGCCAAATGAGTAGCTTGTGTAGCATTATCTCACTCTGATTAATTTTAATATACCACATTAATGGTGTTAATGAAATGTATTCTTAAAATTTGGTTAAAAAAGTCTGTTGAAATACCCCTTTGTTCATTCTGTGCTGCTGTCCTGGATTGTATAGTATTGTAATGTGTTCATGCTATTTTCTCCACCATTGCATTGCACGTTATCCTGCAATTGCTGTTTCTAGTAGAGCTGGGAGCGTTGAAATAATTTCATTCATGTAGTATTTGTAAATTCAGTCATAATAGAAAAATCTACAGATTTTTTATGATACCAATCAATATACTTCATACTCTTATACTCTCATACTTTTTACATCGTTAATATATCTAGCTGAAAACACTACATGTAGGGGCAAGTTATTTCTGTGGTGAAAATGAAGGTGTCATTAAATTAAATATATTCAGACACAGCTTGTTCAGTTTGAAGCTACCTACTGTCTCCAAATCCTGTTATATGTCCTCTCAGCCGCCTCTGCTTGCAGTTCATGTGGGAGGAATTTTAATGCTCTCTTTAGCATCTTTGGTCAAGAGAATTTCATATATGAATATCAAAATCTGACACCATGTATGTATACATTTCATCCATGTGTTATCATGCATGTTCAGCCGGGAACACAGAACCTTAGGGATCAAAGCATATTGTTATATTAATTTCATCGTGTGGAGGCGAAGTGAGACAGATGAGGGAGTATTTGTCTGTATAGAAATGGAAGAACAGAGGCTGTTGACAAGTCAGTGACCTTAAAGTACTAACACTCAATGCCAAATTAAACTTTACATAAATATAGAAATATGAGTGACAGTCTTCACAGTTTCATGTATTTCATAGATTCACATAAGGAATTTGTGCATTAACTCTGAAATGAGAAGAATTAATGACTTGATTATTTTATCCTCATACCACAGGTTTTGACAGTATTGCAGTTTTAATGCATACTTAGCACACTTTCTAGAGTCGCTACTATCAACTGAACATACACGCCATCTTGACTAAATAGAAAATAAAATGAAACATGAGTAATTCTCAAACATCTTTAAATCAAATTGTTGAACTAAGTATATACCATGTACAGAAGCTCTGAAAATTTAAATTTTGTTGTCTTGTTTGTCACAGCTCATGAGATTCAACTCACACATGTTTAATACAAATACCCTCATCATTAAAGTATCAAAATACAGCAGCAGAGGTCTAATTATAATAATGTTAGCACCCAAAACATCTGGAGATAGAGATTTACTTCTTTCACTACTCACCTCTTAAATCTGGGAGCAACATTACGACATTAAGAAGCCACACCTACAGCTCTCCAGATAAAAAACAGTCTTCCAAAGTCCTGGATCCCGTGCTGGAGACAACTTTCCATATAATATAAAGGTATAATTCCAAGATTAAATTGAAGTGTGGAATATGAATGATAAATAAAGCAAATACAGTATAGTTGTACATTTAAGTGTAAGTGGGAGAAAATTGGCACCATGACGGGACCTACGAGGGAGGGAGAGTGTGTAGACATGGCACACTGCCCTCTTCATTTGCATAAAAATGTGAAGAAGTGCAGAAAGGTAGAAAAACAGTGGAATTTTAGATTAGGATCAAGTAAATCAAATATCTGTGTTAAAGCACAACAGGCTAAACACTGGGAAGACCTAAATAAAATAAATAAATAAATAAGCTTCACAAAAGATATTTGGGTGATGTTTTACACCAGATGAACATTTTCATACTGATCAGATGAAGCATCAGTGTGGTGTCATTTAGTTTTAGATGTTACAGAAGCAGATTCCCTTCAGCTGTAGAAAGCTTTCTCTTTCTTTTCTCCTGCAATTGCACTCACTTTTATGATTTTCCATTGATTTTAATTAAGACTTGCTCAGCAGGAGAAAATTCCAGCCAGATTACTGTGTAAGAACCGGATGATCAGCACATTTTTCCAGCCGAACAGATAAAGCCTACTGCAGTGAAAATGGAGTTACACAACCATTTCTTAAGGTTCACAAATATAAACCCAACAACAGCGCATCATGCCATAAAAAAAACTATCTCCCAAAAGACAGATTAAAATACAACATTATTATAGTCTGTGTCTTTAGGAAAGCAGCAATATTGAAAATGTTCACAAAACGTTAATGCTTTAAAATGTGGATTTTGATATTTTCCTTTATTGGAAATCTGGTTATTTAAGGGAATCATGACATCATTTTCAAAGCAATATTACTTTGTCTAAATAATATTTAGAGTTGTTTAAGATAAAGCATTGAGAGATAAATAAAAAATGTGTGATTTGTTTAGTCGTTTTACTGTAGGTGGGAGTTCTGCTGTCACTAATGTCTGGTATGAACAGCTTTACCAGCTTTGCATAGGAGTGATTTGAGTGATTTCCTGATGTTAGACAACAGGTATGGTGTGTTTCTATTTAGAAAATCTAAACTTATATTGAATGTAGAACAACTGAAAGATTGACAGTTGCTAGAAGGTATAAAATGAAAGAAGGAAAATAAAAGAAGTCAAGGCTGCCTTTACACACTTCTCCCTTCACTTGCTTCCCGCTTTCATTTCAGTTGTGGAGTTGTCAGACTCAATTTATCCCAGAGTTGTAGATTTCTGTCCAATCTGAAAAACAAATTACTCTTCCAAAGCAAAGGAGGACAACAGTAACAAAATAACAGAGGACATGTTTAAAGGAATGATTGTTCGTATTAATAATGTCTTAATGTTCTGCTTTCTATTTTATGTATGTTTCACAGCGTCATTTATAGTTATCTTGGCTCAGAGAATTTGTGACTGTGCTATGTGTGTTCATTCCTGCATTTTCTGATGTTTTCTAAGTAAGACATGTCTGTGTTGTGCAGTTGAAGTCAAAGTGGAACTCTCTCTCCTGGAGAAAGAAAAAGAGGTGGATGGACTGTCACCTAATGGCAAAGCGAGCCCCTTTGCAGACTGCAGACCTAACGGGGCCCTTGGACACGGGTCAGATGACGACCCCACCCCTCTTCCCATGTACCACAAATCACGGGACTATGTGGAGGCCTCTGTTTGTCATGTTAAAGACCTGGAAAATGGACAGTAAGAACTTTTTTTGAGATATTTTTGTCATTTTAGCCTGTATTTGACCGCTTTACAGTGGAGAGGCAGACGGAAAACATGGGGAGAGAGAGTGGATATGACCTGCGACATGCACAATAACCTTAAGGCTTATTTTTTTTAGGCTAAGTTTTTAATACACTCAGAATAAAACAATCTCATACACAGAAGTAAAAACACGCCTGTGTACTATACTAATGGAAATCACACAAATGTTAATAATGAAAAGCACATTTAAGTGAAAATTAAGCATAAGAATCCAGAAGGATGAAAGTTTATTTTTTAAAAGGACATTTCACAATAAAGATTTTTTTCATTTACATTACATGACATTACAGTACAGAGAAATTAAGAATATGTTTAAGAAACAGCAGCAGAGGCGAATGGGACATTTCAGTACATCTCACTGATTATTTAACTGTGAAAACAAGAAGTGAAAATTATAGAATAATCCAAATACACCTACTGTATCACAGGTAGAGATGACATAAAGTGAACTCACTCAGTAATGTCTGTATCTATTTATAGTTAGCTAACGTTATCCACCATAAGTTACTGGTCACGTCAAGTTGGTCTTGATTTAAAAAGGAAATGCGCCATCTTTGGCATTATGTTTACATTCATAATTCTAACTCTAGAGTTTTTAGGGGAATTGTGCCTTAAATTTATTTGACTGATTGTTGCTACCAGAGAATTGGAGATTAAGTTAAGTGTAATTGTTTTCCTAATGATTCTCTGCTGTTTTCATTGACATTTTGCATCAGGTTGATCTTTATCTATCAGCCAGGAACACACCTACACACACAACTTGTATTTTTGTGTTTGACAGGATGCGAGAGGTTGACTTGGGCAGCGGCAGAGCTTTGTTGATCAAAGAGCACGGGGAGTTCTCAGCTATGGGTCACAAATGTCCACATTATGGAGCACCGCTGGTCAAAGGTGAATGACGCTTCAGTTATTTTAATTAAATATTGTTAATAATACATAATACTGTATGATACATTTAACATTTATTTATTTATTTTCTATCAACCCAGGTGTGCTATCTAAAGGACACGTACGCTGTCCCTGGCACGGTGCATGTTTCAACATTGCAACAGGAGACATTGAGGACTTCCCTGGTCTGGACAGCCTGCCTACCTTCCAGGTGAACTGGTGACCTTGTCTTTTAACACATTCCTTGCCTCTAAGCATGTCTCTAAGCGTGTACACACTGATCATGTCTATGTGCTCTAGGTCAGAGTTGAAAAGGACAAGGTGATCATTCGTGCAAACAAGCAGGTAACAAGAAAAACAATGCCCCATATTTATAGTATTCAGGAAAATAAACTGATCATCTGATTTATCTGAGATCCTTTTAAAACATTTCCAGGCCCTTCAGTCACAGAAAAGGTCAAAGCCCATGGCCCGATGTTCAGCAGTCATTAACTCGAGCACAGGCTTCAGCCATGTTATCATCATTGGCTCAGGTTTGTGTAGCTTTGTTCCTCTTCGTTCTTTTATTGTCTCTCAGTTGAATTTCAGGGGTTTCCTTATATTTCTCATATACAAAGTTGTGTTCCTCTGTTTTAGTAAACTGGTGAATTTGTCTGCAGGTCCAGCAGGTCTGGTGTGTGCAGAGACACTGAGGCAAGAGGGCTTCACCGATCGCATTGTCATGTGCACCATGGACAGACACCCTCCGTATGACAAGCCTAAACTGAGTAAGGTTTGTACACAGACCTCGACCACATAGAGTAAAAAAGAACTGACTTTGCCAAGAAAGTTACGTAACAGACTGCAGAGGTGCTGCTTCGGTCAGTGGAGCTAAAACAGGAGCTCTTTGGGGAACAACTACACACTTAGCAGCAGCAAGGCTTTGAAGAAAGTGGACTGTGCAGAAGTAAACAGGCAGACGTAAATCAAAAACATGCCTTAAAAAATACTTTTATTTTATTTTGTCTGATTATATTTACTGGCTAGTAACTTGTCTAAATGTCAAATGGCATTTCATATTTTAGGCTGTTATAATACACTGACACAGTGTTTCTGCTGGACTCTATATTCAGTAGAGAATTTGATAAAAGGAGTCTCACAAGGTCCAGTCAGGACCTCCTCTGGAGCTTTCAATTATATCAAATGATCTTTCTGAGTTTATGGAGTTACCCAAGTTAAGAATGAAAGTTCATGCTTGACACAAAAAATAGGCAAAGATTTGAACCAAAGTCTTTGGATTGTGGTATTTTTGTTTTTGTTTTTTTATTATTTTTTAATCAACATATTCAACACTAACTTCCTAACCCTTAGTCCCTAGATAGCACAGCCGAGCAGCTGAGACTGCGCTCCATGGAATTCCTGCAGGACCACGACATTGAACTGCTCACAGAGAAAGAGGTAAAGACTGATTAATGATGGGTAATCACATAATGATGGATAATGGTAATGCTATACTGTAGCTTATTGAGTTATTTCATTAAATATATACGA
>JAUBNQ010000028.1:11854705-11876078 GCA_032353495.1 Ctenopoma kingsleyae | reverse complement strand
CGACGCTCTTCCGATCTCTCGTTAATTTATTCTATAATAAGCTGCGAAGTTAAATTTCAGTTAGCCATACATATGTTTTTGCTTCCATAAAATGCCTTGCATTGCCTTGTGTTTGCAGAAACATACTGTACAAACCATGTTTGGTACATTGTATTTTGAGGATACAATATAGTGCATAGGTTTCACACTCAAATAAAATGTTAAAAACATAAATTAAATAACCTAAACAGTTTTCTACTTGAGCAGAAAATTGTCTCAACTCTATGCGACACCTTATGGCTCATAGTAAGAAGCTAGTAGACAGGTATATTTTTAGGATCTTTGAGAATAACATCCATTTTGTGTTCCACAACTTACAGAATGTGGAAGCTGTTAATATATCAATATACACTCTAGTACATGGACTGGACACTTTGTTTTTCCTGTCGCACAGCTGAAAGAGGTGGTGCTGAAGAGTGGAAAAGTCCTGCGGGCAGACGTATGTGTCATCGGAGCAGGTGATGGCAAATGTAGTGTATATGTACCTTTTCTCACATCTGTCCTGGCGGTGACATATATTATAGCAGATGAAGAAACCCCCTTTTGTTTGGCTTCATTTTTCACTGTTCTACTCTGCAGGAAGTGTTCCTGCAACAGACTTCCTGAAACAGAGCAGCATCCACATGGACTCCAAGGGATTCATCACTGTCACCAAGGTATTCTGTAAAGTATTTGACAAAACAAACAGCAAATGAAAAAGTTTACTCATATTTAGTTCATTTGCTTTTTAAACTCTCACCTAGATGATGCAGACAAATTGTGATGGGGTCTTCGCTGGAGGAGATGTGGTGATGTTTCCTTTCCCGTCACGCAACAACAAGAAGGTGAACATCCCTCACTGGCAAATGGCTCATGTGCACGGTCAGTGTTCACTCTATTGACAACTAAGGATCTAATCATTTACTGTTATAGTTTGAGACAAGCACTTTTTTTTGTTTGGACTGACAGGAAGGGTAGCAGCTCTCGGCATGATGGGCAGAGCCACTGAGATCAAAACAGTGCCTTACTTCTGGTCGGCCATGTTTGGGAAGACCATACGCTATGCAGGTGGGTCAGGTTTCCATCTGTCTGCAGTTTATGTTTTAGCCTGAGATTTTATCAGTGTCATGAGGCAGAGGTGGACTAAAATCAGAAAGTGTTAAATTAGCTGAACTGTGCTGTGATTGAACGCTGCCATCTAGCTGTAGAACTAATAATAGCCTAACACTGGGAATTAAGTGTGAATTAGTTTGTTTTTCTGTTGTGAAGGTTATGGTGATGGATTTGATGATGTCATTATACAAGGAGACCTGGATGAACTGAGATTTGTAGCATTTTATACCAGGTAACTTTCTTTTAAATTTTTTAAAACCAGTCTTAAATAAACTACAATATGTCAAATATGAAAATACTTGGTTTTAATGTGTTCTCTTGTACTGTATTTGTGCACTAATTCGAATCTTTACTTCCTTCTATAGGAGTGAGGAAGTGGTTTCAGTTGCCAGCATGAACTATGATCCCATTGTATCCCGAGTGGCAGAAGTCTTAGGATCTGGAAAGACGATTAAGAAACGAGATGTGGAGTAAGTCTCCTTCCAAGATTTAAATCTGGTCACACTTACAAAAGCTGTTATGTTCTGTAGGTTTCTCAGATTTTTGTGTGTGAAGAAAAACATGACAAATGTTATCACTCTGACAGAAAACACATCGAGTTGTGGAGCTTGTGACTTTAATCACATGCAAGGTATTATCCAAGTCAAACTAGTTAAGTCATTCTAAAAACATGTCAGAGTAACACAGCAATAACAGCTGTTATTTCATGGGTTTCATAGTTTCCTAATTATTTTTGTTGATATACTATTTACACATTTGTTGTTTAAATGACATTTTCATATAAAAAATGAAAACATGTTTGTGTCACAGCTATTTTAAATAATTAATTAGATACATTAAAACTTAAACTGTTCTTATATCTTCTTATATCTGCAGTTAACAGATTAGCAGATTAGCAGTATTTATACTGCTAATAAAAAATGAGAAGTGAAGTGCTGCTACATCATAGTGTTGATGTGTTAGTTTTACTTTTAATGTTGTTGATGTATATGTTTATGTTTTATGACTGTGTCTTTCCTACTTTGACTGTAGTATTCATCAAGTCTCTCATGTCTTTCATTTCTAATAATGCAAACCAAAAATTGAAGGATGTTAGCACGACTTGGCAAGTACGGACAAATAAGAGCTTTTTCTTTTCTCTTTTGATTTCACGCAACCACTCTGACCACTTGGAGTTCGCACTAATCCATTGTCTCGTTACTTGACAAACATGTTTCTGTATGTGTCTAATTACAATTTTTTTGTGTTGCAGGACTGGAGACATTTCTTGGCTGATCGACAAAGGCTCTCAATGACTTCACATGAAAGTCCCACAGGACAGACCCAGAGTCCACAGGACACCTCAACATGGACACTTATGGTGCTGAGACACTGAGCAGCTATCCTTGGACTGGACACACAATTACACACACATTGTGGACAGGATCTATTTCAGACACACTCCCCTGAGGATGACAATAAAACTTGCTTTTGTTCCTGAAAGACATTATAAGAGGACAAACAGAGCCATACATGGTCAGACTACACTGACTCACTGTGTTGCCACGTCTTCTATGATCATGTTGTCATGTTTAACAACAAAGCAATATTGGATCCAGCTTCTGTGCTGCTGCAAAACTACCTGTACTTTGTTAATATAAAGCCAGGTATGGGCCTGGGATTTTTTGTATAAATAACATTGTATATAGCTATAATCTTGAATGCACTGTAACAGAATAAGAACATACAATTTGAACTTAATTTTTATATGTTTTAAATAACAGATTTGGTCGTACGCTTACAAACAGACCTTATATCTGCATGGTATAACTTACTGTAATATAAGTTAAAAATTAAGCCCCAAAGCAGACATATTTTAAAATACATGCATTAGCAAACAAAGCCTAAATCTGCAACAGGAAAAATGCATAATCACTTCAGGAGAATCCTGAATGCAGCTGTAACCAACTTACTAACACACATCCAGCTTTAATTTGTGATGAATTACAATGTTTAGGATATTAGCATATCTCTTCCTATTGGTTGCCTTGCTAGTAGTTGCACAGCTGAAATTCTAATCATACTTTGATTACACACTAGTGCTTGCACAATAGCTTGTATTTTCTAACAAACAGATATCTCCTCTTAAGACAAATCCAATGGTAGCTTAATGTTATTTTTGATAGGGGTCACCTCCATAGGGATATTATTTGTTACTAACTCAGGGAACTGAGGTTTCTGGCCTGGGCTTACTGGGCTTACTGGGGTTACTGGTCATTTTGCAAGCAGAAACAAATTTGTTGCTTTAATATTTTTCCCATTTTTGCAGTTTCATTCGTTCTTTTATTCTCATTCAGCATGCTTGCAGTGTGGAGTGGGGATTAAAACACATGCTTGGTTACATCCCGATGTGCCGATGACTCCAAAATACTTGAGCCCTGACACATACATTGACATAGTGTTTTAAAAAGCATCGCTCTTCTGAACAGCGAAGCCTGGGTGGCATTTTTATAACTAAAACTTTGAAATAAAAGTCTTCCAACAGTGATCAATTACTGTTTTATGAAATCATTCATTTTAAATGTTGTGTACTATATTGCCAAAAGTATTCACTTACCCATCCAAATCATTGAATTCAGGTGTACAAAGCACCTAGGTATGCAGGCTAGTGATGGGAAGTCCGGCTTTTCTTTAACGATTCAGCTCTTTTGGCTCAGCTCCCTTAGAAGAGCCGGCTATTATGGCTCCCAAATGGCTTTTAATTTAGTATCACTCAGGGCCTTCTATTTTAGCCTAATTTGGCAGTTTATGTATAGTATATGTGTGTGTTTATAAGCAATTTTTTATTCAGTGTTTTCTAAAAGTAGAAAAATTCAGTTACTATTGAACATTTTAATCATACCTTTAAATGAACAACTGAGCACAAAACCACAGCAAACAAATCAAGTAAATAAAGCCCAAAGTCTTAACATAATGACACTTTAAACAAAAGTCTTCAGTGTAAGTTGGCATTCAGAAATGTTCATTAAACGACGCACTTGCATTTAAGTCTCTCTGTGTAAACGCCTGTACCACTACACTCGATGTCGTCTGAGCTTCTGCTGCCTTCCTTATTTATGGTATGATCTTAGTCTGTCCTAGTCTGATTGACCGCATAGTGTGCCCATCAAAGTAAAGTCCCGTTCCTGTCTGCACGGTTTCTTCAACTACAAACATTTGTGACATGATGGGTTGTCGCTCTCAGGAGCTCAGTGAATTCCAGCGTGGTACCGTGATACGATGCCACCTGTGCACGAAGTCCAGTCGTGAAATTTCCTTGCTACTAAATATTCCACAGTCAACAGTTAGTGGTATTATAAGAAAGTGAAAACCATTGGGAACGACAGCAACTCAGCCATGAAGTGGTAAGCCACGTAAAATCGCAGTGTGGGGTCAGTGGATGCTGAGGCGCATAGTGCACGGAAGTCAATAGCCACAGATCTCCAAACTTAATGTGGTCCTCAGATTAACTCAAGAACAGTGCGTAGAGAGCTTCATTGGATGGGTTTCCATTCCCAGCAGCTGCATCCAAGCCTTACAAAACCAAGTGCATCGCAAAGTGTCTGATGCAGTGGTGTAACGCACACCGGCACTGGACGCTAGAGCAGTGGAGACGTGTTCTGTAAATTGATGGATCACACTTTTCTCTCTGGCAATCCGATGGATGAGTCAGGGTTGGGCAGGTGCCAGGAGAACAGTACTTGTCCATAGGCACTGTACCAAGTGTAAAGATTGGTGGAAGGGTTATCATGGTGTAGGGTTGTTTTTCAGGAGTTGGGCTTGGCCCCTTAGTTCCAGTGAAAGAAACTCTTAATGCTTCAGCATAACAAGACATTTTGGACAATTTCATGTTCCCAGTTTTGTGGGAACAGTTTGGGGATGGCCTCTTCCTGTTCGAACATGCGCGCCTGTGCACAAAACAAGGTCCATAAGGACATGGATGAGTGAGATTGGCGTGGAGGAACTTGACTGGCCTGCACAGTACTCTGACCTCAACCCGATACAACAACTTTGGGATGAATTGGAGCAGAGACTGCAAGACAGGCCTTCTCGTCCAACATCAGTGTCTGACCTCACAAATGCACTTCTGAAAGAATGGTCAAAATTTCCCATGACAACACTCCTGAACCTTGTGGACAGTCTTCCCAGAAGAGCTGGAGCTGTTATAGCTTCAAAGGGTGGGCAAACATCACAGCAAACATCTTAAGCCTATGGATTAAGAACGGGATGTCACTCAAGTTCATATACGTGTGAAGGCAGATGAGTGAATACTTTTGGCAATATAGTGTATGTCTGAATGTTAAATGTCTTCACCTCTTGCTTGGATGTGCATTTTACACTTTATAAACCAGGAAAACATTAAACAGTCAGTAGAGTCAAAGTAAATACAAAATATTTAATGATTTTCAAAGAAGTGACAGAGCACACTTTGGAGGCTTCATTCTTTGAGTTGTTTTGACTAAAAAAATATTTATAGGCAGGTCAAACTGAGTCTGGGTTTCCAAAATGTTTTCACAAAATTAAACAAAATAGATAAATTCACATGTAAGTTTCACAAATGTATAATTTAAATATGATAAAATATCTATTCTCTATTGAGAATACCTGTAGGACAGACTAAAACAAGACTAACACAAACAATACAGACAGAGAATGTTTACAATCGTATTGCAAACATGCATTGAGGTTTTCTACCTTATTTATCTTTTCTCATTCATTCATACAAGGTCAGGGGCCAACCATAACTAAATGAATGTAAGTAATTGTGGAAACAGTGAATATTAGAGCATCACCCATCTGCTGATATAAAGTATCGGATCAGTACATCGCCAGTGAAAAGCACCTCAATGACACCTTCTGAGAGTAATAAATATATTCTCCCAACACCATGTAATAAAGGCATTACATGGCGTTAGAGTCATGTAAGAAGGTAAATGGTTCTATAGACTATCAACTAGAAGATAAACATAGTGCAGTGACTTCAGTTCTCACCAGTTTTAATGGACTGTTGTACTAAAGGAGTTAAATCATCACTCCTGACTGTGGTTTGTGTAAATACCATCACATGATAATGATAATGGACAAATGACACAACAAAATAAAACGTAGAACAGACTCTATGGAGGATGGAGCAAGGATGCAGCCTTATTGAGTCTTTGTTGTCTTTCTTGAGTTGACTGCACTGAAAAAATTTGATCATATGTTCAACTATAATGCCCAAGTTTTATCACAGCATTGGTTATTGCTAACTTTCTGGTAACTTAGAAAAACAATACGGCAGAATTCATGGCTATGACTACACAGAGACTTTGTAAAAACATTTCTGCCTGTTACTCAAAGACATTAAGAAAGTCCGTTTGTAAACACTTCACTTCTTTAAGCATCATTCATTAACAACAGCAATTTGTATTCACATCATGAAATTTGCTTGTATCAAATGACTACAATCACAGCTTCTTCTGTATTTAATGATGAAGGCACGTTTTCATTTTTAACTCTTGAGATGATTCAGATGTTGGCAGTGATCTCTGCTGCATTAGAGGTTACACCTGCATGACTAACAAAACAGAAAAAAAAACAGATTATTTGGTTCATGATCTGAAATGATGATGCTTCAATGAGCCATGTTTCACGAAAACTTGTAGCAATATGCCAGCAAACATGTGAACCTTCTTACCCAGGATCAGAGGTCATATTCTGCTGCGCACTGCTGGAGGTACCATTCATATAATTTAGCCTGTGGAGCAAAATCCTCTGTGTGAGATTCATAACACTAGTGTTTCAGATTTAACAAATGAAACATTTCATTTTAATTTACACAAAAATGTTTCTTCCCTTGTTGGTCATTTGAGGATCACAAATCAAGCTAAACACAGTAACTAAATATAGTGTTATAAAAACATTTTTACAGATAGTCCAAGACCTTTGTTGCCATCCAAGAAATCTGCCTGCTTCTTTTTTGGTGGTTTTTTCATATTTGTCACATTTATTCAGATTATCAAAAAATTTTTAATATTACACAAAGATGACCTGAGTAAAATCAAAGCACAAAATTAGAACAAAATTAAATTATGATTTCATTTATTAAAGTAAAAAAGCTGTCTAAACCTGCCTGGCCCTATGTGAAATAGTAATTGCCATCAATACAGCTAAGGAAATGCAGGTCTCAGTTGCCTCAGTTAAGGTCAGTGTTGATATTTTAACAAAGAGACTAGACAAAAAAATGGCGTCCATGGGAGAGTTTCAAGGTGAAAGCTCGTATTCTGTGCACTCATGAGACATTAATAGAGCTTATTTGAAGGCATAAAACTAACACAGCATTTTACAAAAAGAAAATCATACCAATAGTCAAACATGGTGGTGGTAGTGTGATGGCCTGGGGCTGCATTGCAGCTTCCTGGACCTGGACTACTTGCCATAATTGATGGAACCATGAATTCTGCGCTCTACCAGGAAATCCTGAAACAGAATGTCCCGCGATCAGTTTGTGATCTCAAGCTCAAGTGCACTTGGGTCCAGGAGGACAGTGATCCAAAAACACACCAGCAATTCCACCTCTGAATGGCTCAAAAAAAAAAAAAAAGGTTTTGGAGTGGCCTAGTCAAAGTTCAGACTTAAATCTGTTCGAGATACTGTGGCATGACCTTAAACAGGCCATGTTTGAAAACCCTTCAGTGTGGCTGAATTAAAACAATTCTGCAAAGAAGAGTGGACCAAACTTCCTCCACAGTGATGTAAAAAACTCACTGCCAGTTATTGAACATGCATGATTGCAGTTGTTTTTTTTTTATTTTTCCCTTAATAAATGAAATCATCATTCAAATACTGCATTTTGTATTTACTAAGGTTACCTTGTGTGTTTGGATGTTTGGACTATCCAAATGACATAGTACACAGGGTGTTACAGAATAAGAATCTAACCTTCTTGGTTTTGACAATATCCTGGATATAGTCACTGTACTCTCCCATTGTCCTCTTCTCTTTCTTTGTCAGAGTTTTATTCCCTCGGCTGTCAATGAAAAACATCACAACAATGTTAATTTATCTGTTTATTCAAATGTGAGTGAGTATGTATATGTTTGAAAAGCATCTATATTATTATAAAGCTACACCCTTCACAGCAAAATGGAATAAGACTATGTCTGTGAAGATTCTTAGTCAACCAAATATAGATTTTCTTCAAGAAGTCCCATTTGGCTCAAATGAGAATGTAGACTGCAAGTTACAATTATTTTCAATATCAACTTATCACTGATTTATTTTTTATTACTTAACTTTTTAAATGTTTTGTGGACAATACCATCAGAATTTTCTAAACTCCAATGCAAACTCTTAAAGCGTTCTGTTTTGTCTAATCAACAGTCGCAAGTACCCAGTTTCAGTTGAGACACTGAAAAAAGAATCTTCAAAATACATAATTTCTTTTAGGAAAAATGGCATAACCTATAAAAACAGATGCTGGAGATGTTGATATGTAACACTTACCCTGCAAAATACTTTGCTAGGAATAGCAGGAGGTAGCAAAAAGCACCAAAAATGATCACAGACACTACTTGTCCATCCTCTGGTATCCAGTCCCATAAATACATCACAATTCCCTGTGAGACACACGTTGAATAGACAGCCAGAGAACTAAGTACACAGTAAGTAAAAATTACTGAATGAAATAATATTTTATTGCAATAATATTTGTCACATCAGCTGTCACTTGCTTATGCATGACTCTCAGGACTTACTGTGAAGACAGTGAGGGCCCGAGCTAGTCCTTCACCCAGCAGCTCATCTAACTGCTCTTTGGAGAAAGTGTTCACAATAAAACTGAGGATGAAAAGGACAGGAAGGAAAACACCTAGGGCCCCACACAAAAACGAGTGAAGACGGACACTTCTGTTGTAAGTCACATCAGCCCTGTGTGTGAGCACAGAGAAAATCTGATTTCAGTATTTACTGCAGTGACTGGTGACTAAAACCTGAACACACAATATGGTTTATTTGTTCAAAGATGCCAAATGCAACTTTTTATCAGGGAAACCTATCTTTAACAATTACAGTAATATATTAATATATAATATGTAGTATGTATATTGAGGTCGAACCTGTCCTGCTCTAGTTGACTTTTGATAGTGGAACAAATTAGGTCACAATCTTTCTCCAGCTGATCCAAAGTCTTCTGCACAGCCTGGTTGATGGTCTTCTCAATGGTCTGACAAATCTGGTCGATCTGGTTCACACACCTGCTCGGCTAAACAAGACAAAGACCCACAAGGGCATTAGTCCATCTCAGAAAGGGAAGATCTGGAGACTTCCATGACAAACCCTGAGGGTATTCTGACTGACAGTTATGTGCACTTAGCAGGAAGTGAAGCAGCACTTATTCAGCAAAAATAAATTGGACGTCAGGAGTGATGCACAAATCTCCCACACAGAGTAAAGCTTTGTCATTGTAGATCACAGGGAGGTGCAGCAATAACTCAGGACTGGAGCTGCCATTGTCAAAGGAGGCTGACCAAAACCCATAGTTTACAACCCCTTCCCTCCCCCAGTCCCCCAAAATAGTGGATAACTCTCAGTCATGATATAGCAAAATAAATCTTCCAGTTCCCAGCCACCAAGAGCTACCAGTAAAGCTGGAGAGGAGAATTTACATTCAAGGACAATCAATGGCTGTTCATCCTGAAGGATGTCAGAGATATTTAAATCTAGACTCAAAATTTAAGAAAAAAACCTCTAAAAGAACAAGAAACAACTAGTTAATGCATTTAAGTATGAGATGTTTATTTTTACCGACTTATAAAACTGAAGATTAAAACTAAAAGCACAAATATTTCAAGTGTAAGTACTTCACTATACATACTGTAAATCTACAACCAGCACAGGAACACACAGTTTATCTTACCTTTTGTGGGTTGGGGATGTATATTGTTGGCATCTCAAAACCACATTTGTTGAGACCTGGACGGCGACAAAGTTCTTGGACTATCTGCATCATCACCCTCTAACGAACAAAACAAACATTACACAAGTTTAACATAAATTTCATGGAGTTAAGTCACTCAAAACACTTTAAAAAAATTTATAATTGACCTTACTTGTCTGTCCGTTTCCTTGCCCGCTTCATCTGCCTTACTGAGGTAGAACAACAGCTTGTCTCCACATTTCTCACTGAGTTTCTCCACAATGTTGAGTGTGCGTTTGCACAGTGCCTGGCCCATTGGGTCAAAGAACACAAATATCAGGTCGGCCTGTTCTCCTGCACAGATAAAAATAACATTCATGAGAGAGAAAAACAAGAGACTTGCACATCAGCACTGGGGTGGCAAGTTGGAGCTGTAAAGACATACCCAACCAGGTGATGGCGCTGTTGACATCAAAAGGATAGATCATGTCACCATCGACCAAACCAGGAGTGTCCACAAATGTCACTAGGCTGAACTTCTTCTGCTTGGAGGTGGAGATCTCAGCAGATAGGTAGTCCATAACACCTGCAATATACAGATGCTGTGTGTAGAGTTGCTTCATTCAGGATGAATTCAATCATAGATGTTAAACAAAAGGAAGCTATTATTCTCATTTGCTACTAGAAGCCGCAGTGCGGTCAGTACTTAATACTCGAGGGAGGCTACTGACATTCAAGATCAAGAACTCAACTTTTGTTGTGCATATGCTTAGGCATTTGCAGAAAACTGCAGAAATGGTTGTGACAGAGATAAGTATGTTTGTTTTGCACATTCATTAATACAATTCTGAGTGAGTGTAATTTGTGACTGTAGTTTACAGTACAGTCATTAAGATTACCAGTGGCAGCCATACTATCACAGATAAAACTTCAATTTTAGTACATAAGAAACATTTGTTAGGTCTCAGTGTTCACACCATTCCCTCTGCGGAGAGGTCTGTTGTCATGGTTACACACAACAGCTCTTCAACTGGCAGCTTTAGTGTAGGGCGTTGGACATAAAGCTAGCCAGTGAAGAACGACTGTGAGGCAACGCACTGTGAGCCCAAGATACTCCACCACGACCACCACACATAAGCCTGAATCTCCCCTCATACCCAAGGCTGGGAACACCAGAACAGGATCACTATTGATACATACCCCCACTACTGACAAAATAAACCCCACTCACTATCACGTCCTCCCTGTTTACTCACACACACACAAACACGAACACACACAGAGGCCTGGGATGACACTGGGGCTGTTTCATAGGAAGAGGCAGGTGTTAGCGAGCACAAATCAGATCCTTGTGCTGCAATAAGCAGAGCGGGGCCACTGCTAGTGTGGCACATTAGCATTCCCTTATGTTTCTCTTACATCAGTGTAGCCACAATATCAATATACAATCAATACATATGCTTCCAATCGTGCATCTTCAAAGTGTATTCTCACAGCCTAGCACTAGAGAGACATGACAATATGAGCAAAGCACCATAGGAAAAACACTATACTGTATCGAGCCTCACTGTACATTTCTATAAGTCTGTACTTCATTTGCTCAGGATACACATGCATGCATCTTTGCATTACAAAAACAACAATTATCCAAGTCAATTTAGAAGCAAGTGAATTGTTTAGCCTTGATAGAGACATATTCATCCATCCCAAAAAAAAAATAAAGTCCTTTAATGCTCCTCAAAACTGAAAAGAAAACAGGAGCAATACTCATTGATGGAAGTTTCTCAAGAGACTGTCACTGCAAAATGCTGCACTGACCAAAACTTAAAAAAACTTGTTGCACTAAACAGATCAGGCGAATATCTCTATAGAAAATGAGCAAAGAACATCACTAAAACTCTTTACGATCTAACAATATTAAATACTTTGACATGTGACAGAGACAGTTAATTCCCAGGAAGCCTTTAGAGTTAACCTTAACAACATGTTGATAAGACAAAACAAGAAGTATGCATCCGCTATGTAAGTCTAAAACAAGGAGTATCTCCAAGCATTTCCCACAGGAGACAAAATTGTATAATAAGCAGCTGCACACACGTAAGGATGTATGGTGCTTTTCTGATGAGTCATCCTCAGTCGCTGTGACAGGTAAACAAATGCCTGATAAAGTGTATTTCCAGAGGCGGTGATGAAGTGCAGATAAAAAGCCTCCTTTTATTCCAGCAGTAGATCATTGGTGTTGAGGGGCTCGGGCCTGCAAAGTGGAGCTGTTGCTGCTGGAGTCTGGGCAGTGCCGTCTCTAATGGCTGTGACATTTCTCAGCAGCTCCTCCTGACTCCACTGCACTGCTGTCGATGGGGCGTGTGACTCACGCCATACCGTGAGCGCTCTGGTCCGCACCCAGTGAACCCTCACTCTCCACACACTCACTTTTAACACGCACACATACATTACTGCCCCTCCTCCCTCCATACTGATGCTCCCACTCAGACAGAAGGCACACCCAGGCTTTCTGCACGACCACCTCAACATTCAGAGGCTTCAGACCACTGCTGACACACACAGAGCTGAAACTAACCAACCTAAAACAATATGTCACTATTATGTCTCCTACATCTATGCAAGAGTACCCTCAACTCTCATATCTCAGAAACAAATGGCACAAATGTGATTGGAGAAGAATAATAGTTGGACTTGATTTATGAGAAAAACTTGATATGTGGAGGCTGTGACGCATCAAGGTGAAACACCTCAGCTCAACCTCAAATCAAAAAAGACAAGTCTGACCTGTGAGAGGCAGAAACACATAAATAACTCATGGTTGCATTTCTTTACCAGGAGTGGACCAGGCCTATTAATAGAAGGGTAACAGAGCTATGTTTGCGTACCCTCTTCTTCAGTGACTTAATAATATAATCATTAATATTGTTCACAAACACAGTACAGACATTATCACAAGTGTTCCTAGTGCCTACTTTCAGTTCTTTGTAATAACAACAATAATAATAATATAATATTTCTCAGTATATGTCTGTCTGAATTAGAATATACAGTGGTCCAGCTTAGCAACTTGCAATGAGTTGAAAATACCTTTATCACTTCAAATACCACATTCTAACATATAATTTCAAATATCGAACCAAATTTTACTCTGCATAAACAACAAATGCCATCCTCACTTTGAAATATTTGAGTCGTATGAATGATCACAACAATGCTGCCAGTGTAACCCTTACACAAACAGCTCAAAATCTTCCACACCACACTAAATCAACTATGCAGTTTACTCCAAACAACAAATCTCCTATTAAAGCTAATATATTCACTGAAGTGAAACTGAGTTAACCTTTTCACACTGTGTTTTCTAAAACTATTTCATTCCAAATTACCAAGTCCGCAAAGGTCAGAGGGCCCCTTCATGGGGTATCAGACAGACAACAATGAAAGAATGTTACAGTGTCAACTGACCCAGCAAACTGCACAATATTAGATCTGACTTTAACTAATTTCTGCCTGATGGAATAGCATAATGTGCATTTTAAATGTGTAAAACAGCCCATTCAATTTATGGTGCATGAAAAGAAAGTACTGGATCTTATGGGCTCCCTTGTAAGCTTCCTCTGTGTATGTGAGCCCTGGGTTGCCTACGCCCTATTCAACTCACTATTGGTTATAAGCAACACACAATATTAGACAGTCAGCATTTGTGTCATATCAAACTGAGTTTGCATCATCTAAAACAGCATAATGCCTGACCTTTACATTTGAATTTGAGTCTTCTGTACAAATTATATTATTATTTCCAAAAGAAAATATTCATGAGTCACACAGCAGATCACTATCTTAAACCTCAAAGGAAACAATCTCTGTCTGCAGCTCATGATTACATTCATCTCCTGTTCCATATTCCTGTAGTCATGTTGGACTAATACTGCAGCTTCCTACTGTTCCAGCAAATTTTAACTTTCCCCTCTCTTCTCATCCTTTGATGTGTTTCACTACGATGCCAACAGAAGAAATAAAGCATAATCAGACACATTTCTTCACTACGTACACCACAAATGTGATCAAATTAATTTGAGGTTTTAGACAAGTTAATGATAGTCATGTACACTAAGACTGCAGTGCTCATGTTGTCTTTCCAATAAATAAATTTCAATATTCAAAACAGGAAGATGCAAATCCAATAGACTCAGGTGACTGTCTTTACAGAAAACATTTGCTTGACCTTTAGAAATGATCCTGTTATGTGATGCATCACATTAGGATCTGTGTAAAATCAGCATGCATGCAGTTTATTCATAATGATAAATGAACTATTGACAGATTTCAGTAAAGGATAAGTACAGTAGAACGTTTTTTCCTCTTGGCATCAATATCACTACATTTTAGGCTCAAGAACTTAACACTTAATACTGTACATAGTGCACTTTTCAGAACCCTATTATGAGTTTCTGGTGCTGAAACAAGAAGAAACTCTTACCTTTGAACTCAAGAAGTGGTCGAAAGTGCGGGTAGAGATGTAGCGTTGCATTCCCCTGTGAAAGAGTCAAAAAGACAATATGAAAAACAACCTACTGAGACAAACAATCTGCAGTTTTTTCTCGAGCTCTGTCCTGAACTCAGTCCTACACCAGCTGCTGTGCTGCAGCTCAGCACGTCCGCTTTAAGCTCTTCTTGTACATAGGAGATAATCCTTCCACTGTGCTTTCCTGCACCGCAAATACATTATTCATCTTCAGCACCTTCACAGCAGGATATGAGCAGAGAGGCAGAGAGTAAGGATGAGAGAAGATGGAGAGACAGGTGTCTCCCAAGTCTGTTTATATGCTGCAAATATGCCTGTGTGTGTGTGAGTCTACACAGCAAAGCCCCTCACTGACGCAGTAATGAGAAATCTCCACTGACTGAGGGAGTGTGTTCAGTACATGCTGACATTGAACATATCGCTTCATCAACCTTTATGAGTAGCTAGAGCTTTATCTACTGTTACTGTTACCATTTGTTGAAGTTAAAAATTCAACAATAAATCTGTCACCCACAAAGAGAAACACTGTCTGAATATCAAATAATGTTAGTTAACAAACACTGATAAGATTGTGTGGAGGCATTAAATGGATAATGCAACACAAAGCTGGTTGCAGGAGGTTATTGAGAGATATCAAGGCTCTCTTTTCAAGTTATATTTGGTACATATGTTCAGCTCACATACACAAAGAATAACTAGTCGTTCTGCAAAAGCTGCAAGAAATATTGGCTGTATTCATGCTGTTTTTACCGTCA
This sequence comes from Ctenopoma kingsleyae, assembly GCA_032353495.1. Classification (NCBI taxonomy): domain Eukaryota; kingdom Metazoa; phylum Chordata; class Actinopteri; order Anabantiformes; family Anabantidae; genus Ctenopoma; species Ctenopoma kingsleyae. The sequence continues at coordinate 11,860,750 of JAUBNQ010000028.1, read as the reverse complement.
GTGATTCTCTTTTGCGGCCACTTGTGATGAATGTAAATCCCTGGGTTTCAATGGCAACACCTGTTTTCTGTATGTGCTCTTCGATATACCTAAAGTGATAAGAAAAGACATTAAAAAATTGGAGATGTTCAATTTAAAACGACATAAAGCACAGAAAAGCTGCTAATCCTCACATTTCACAAGTCAATGTTTATGATGTTTCTTTGATAAATGATAATCCATTGATCTGGCAACGAAACAATTCAAGTTTAATCAACCATTGGCTGGAGGTTGAATGTGAACATTGATGGTGGAATAAGTAATATCTTACTTATTATTTATTTTATTTATTACTTTAATATTTACTTATAATATTTGTTTTCTCTCAACGTAGCCTGCACGCGAACCTCCAGATCTGTGGTAGCCCTGCCCCACTTCCTACTCCCCAAATCGACCATATATGAGGTGCTGATTGACAGCTGTAATCCTTACGGAGATGGTTCAAAATATGTTGAGGATAATATTTCAACTGTAACAAGAGTTGTTTGGTCCCACAAGCAGACATAACAATTCTGGAGACAACCATTCACATGAATTGTGAAAGAAGATTTGATCTCCATCATCTACGTTGTCATTTTCTCCACTTTATCTTTTCTTTAGCTTGATTCTGGAAGAACCCATATTCATCTTTCCCTGTTAACTTTGTGAAGCCTGTAAATTCCTGTGGTAAAACTGCTGAACTTCATTTAAACCACAAGGAACCTTTTAAATGTTACGTGTGAAAATATGCTCCTGTCACACTCATCATCAAACTGTGCTTCACACATGGAGCAGACCGTGTGATGGTCAGACCGTCTGGTGTGACGGGTGTTAAAGTAAAGCTGAAAAGTGAATGTTTCCAAATCCCACTAACAAAGATGTATTACCAGTTAATGAAGGAGCTCTTCCCTGCAGAGTGGTTACCCATGATCATCACAACAATCTTCTTTCTGGGTGGAAGGAGTCGAACTCCAAGGCTGCTGGAGATCTTCACCAGGCCTAAAAACACACATGCACATGATAATCACAACATGTAAAATTTGATTTAAACCCAAATCTCATATCAAATGTGTCTAATGAAAGAGTAAAAGCAGCACATGGGCCTCAGTAAGTACTTCATTTTAAATTGAGCTTTCCTTTCAGACTTATAGGACAAAATGATAAATTGAGTAACCAGTTAGTGGATCCAAAGAAAAATAACCTGCATCTATTTTGTTTCTATGTCAAAAAACAGTGACAATATCAAATCTTATTCGGATCCCACCTCTGACTTAAAGGAATTTGCTACTGTTATTTCTCACATACTGTATTATTGTAATCTGGTATCTTCGAGTTTGGTTCAGACAAAACTAGACATTTGAGCAATGAGTATTTTCACACTAGTTTGTGCCATTTAATACTAATAAATAATAAACTAATTGAAAAGTATGGTGCAGAGTAACTGATACTGAACATAAATGTTGATATTGAACCTACTGTAAAGCATATAGCAGGAGGTTCTGTGTAAGACCACTTATATTTTGCTTAAAACGTGACTGAACGTAACATGGTGTGTAATGAAACATGACTGAGCGGTTCAAACTGTCTGACAGCCTCGCTGCCGTGCGGGGCTGCAGAGGAGCCTCAGCAGTGTTCAGTGTCATGTGTTTGACACTGACAAACAGCTGCTGCACACTAACACCGACTCTACACGCTAAACGAGCAGCATTTCACTTTTAAGTACACTAACATTCAGCCAGAGTCCCACTAAGCACTTTATGTTACATAAGATCAACTATGCGTGCTGCTTTATGGTCCAAACTTGGGTGGTTTTAATCCAGGTTGTTGATTATTTACCGTTTTCACTGTCGACATACAAACTGTAGCATTCTTTCAGTATCCTCTCACTCGGTGTAGTGATCGCAGACTCCAGAGGGTTAGCCACATACCGGGGCTTTCTGCCCGACATTATAAACACTGTCACTGACTGCCGCCTCTCCGCCCAAAACACCAGGGGAAGAATTTCAAGGTTGCACAAAGACTCCCCTGTACGGATGAAGCGCCCCCTGTGGTCAAATATTGATAGGACACCGAGGACTTCGTGGATGGGACAGACTCATTCAGGTCACCAGGCTGCTCCTGCCTGATTTTTACCCAGCAGAGTTTTTTTTTGTATGTTTAATCATTAGTAGAGTTTTATATCTTCAGTCATTAAAATATTTTGACTACATTTCAAGAAAGTAGACTTGATTTTGCAGATTTACCTCATTAGTATGTTCTCTACATGAAAATAAATGAATAAAATATTCTTCTGGTGTTACTGGAGACTCATGGAGACAAAGACGTGAAAGCACGTATCATTCTTAATCTTCTCAACGAGCAGCGGGTGCTGCTGTGGGCCCCTGCCCAGACCCAAAGCACTCACAGGTGGCTCAGTCCTGGTGCAGCAGTCGCTCCCAGCTGCAGTCAGAGAAGGAAACCCCTCACCCCTCTGTGTCCAGACAGCAAATAAATCACGCAAGCGATTGAATTTAAAGCTCAGTATTACACAAACTGTTCAATGCCTGTTCATTAGCTTGAATAGTAAACTATCTAAGCTACTAGTTATTAACTAGCTGCTAACTTGTTATTGTAGGCTACACTCCACCTAACTTGAGGAAACTTAGCTTTATCATGCAGATTTTCTCCTCTTCCTCCCTTTTCCTCTTTCTTTTCTCTGCTTTCTCTGTTCTGTCTTCAACACGCACAAGCTCTGAGGCAGTAAGAATCACACCAGCAGTGCTCTTTGATTATATGTCAATCAACACTCACACATGAAATAAACAAAAAATTAATGAAATAATATTTTAATAATATTAAAGTTATTTGCTCTTGGGGGCCACCTAGTGGTGAGGGGAGCCTAAGCAGGTGCATAGTTTGGTTATGCCTTGGGCGGGCTCTGACTCAGAGCCTCAGCTGAATGGATGATCTTTTCTAGTGAGTTTTTGCAAATGTGGTAAATATAATTACAGCTTGGCTGAAACATGTTTTTTTTTTTCATTATCTATCTATGGGTTGTATTTTGTTTGCAGGCTCCTAGCTGTGATGTTCCCAGAGCTGCCACTGTCACATGTGTGTTTCTTCAGCTCCAGGACCTGTCTGCAGATGATGATGATTAACTCAGTCTGCTGCTCACAAAGCTCAACTGTAGTCTATTAAGACATAAGTGTAAATTTAGTTTTATTGTGGATTTTCACTTGCAGACTCAATGGTCAAATTGTTGTGTGAGGCTGTAGCAAGATTAAAAGTTTTTGGCTGGTAAACCACTCAACTCTGTGGGTCATGTGTGCCGAACAGCATGTTCTACTTAAGGATTTATTGCCAGGAGTCTAGAGCGAATGTTGTTGAAAATCTCTGTGCATTTAGAAATTACATGTTTTATCCATAACCTAACATGACTCAACCCATTTCACAGTCATGTGACATGTGACTGAATAATGTTAAAGAAGATCAATGTAAACAGAAATGATAATTCATGGTTTATAGAGTTAATCAATTTGAAACAAATCTATCTCAGTATATTAAACAAAGTAGGCCACTGGTAAGATACTATCTTTAGGCAGATTTATAAATCTAACTGTAGTCTACAATGTTGATATGATTACACTTTCTCTAGATTGTAAACCACTGGGTCACATAAAGTGGATGCTACTGAAATTGTTTTTGCTATTGATGAAAAAAATAAAGAGTCACCTATAAATAATTTCTGACATGAATTTGGGTTCACTGCATCATATTATATTAAAGTCATTGAAAAGGATATTTAATAATTTTAATATTTAATGTAAATCTAAAATAAATGAGTTGCAAAGGAGCAACCACAATAAATTGGTAGTTAAATCTAAGGTGGAAAGTGAACAGTACTTCAAATAAAAGGTTAACCTGAGTAAGATGACCACCTCTGGATCAATTTTAAACAACAAAGAGTCAATATTAATTCTTAATCTGGGTCAGTAATCCCTTTGTTACCCAAAGGCAAGCCTCCACACCATGAAGGAATGTCTTGCAAGGAGTTAATGAGTATGCCCGGAGCTGAGATCATACGCTGCACCTTACAACAGGCTGCCATTATGTAGTGCTCACACTAAAGTGGAACATCCATTATAAATGGTTCATTCAAACATCATTTTACGGCAGCTACCAAAATGAACTTCAGTGAGGGATCAGCGGGATCAAAGAAAGAGGTAAGCTATCAGTGGACCCTCGGTTTTGATTTATCTGCAGAAAAAAAAGTTGATTTAGATGTTACACTGAGTTGTGTCAGTACAGGACAACATCCGTGCACGGTGATTTTCTTTTGTGGAACCAATGCGAGCAGCGTGACTATAAGTGGATGTCACGCATTTTTCTTCGCAACAAAACTTTCAATCAGCATTTTACAGTGCGCCACACTTGAATCAAATAGTGCACAGTTATGGAACTATTATACTAACCATTACAACATACATGTTACAAAAACATTTAACACCAACGACGTGCAGGATGGAAATGTGTGCTAGTTGTGCCATTTCACGTTTCTATGCGTTGAACTTAAGCCAGTTTGCTGTGAATATTTTTGCTATTCAAAAGTCATCATTTTAGCCTGTGTTAACAGGTGTCACGGTTACATTTCGCCAGTCACAGAGAGTTTTCACAACCTGGAAAACGTCCTTATTTACGACTTGTGAATTATTTAATCATTAGAAATTACTCACTAATAATACAGAAATGAATTACAACTTATAAAACCTCATAATGTTATCTTTTTCAATGCCCCTGACCATTTGCCCAAAACTCAATCCATTGACCTTTTTTTAAAAAGAGCATTCCCACTTTCTGTAGCTGCTGCGCATGCTCACATCACTTCACTGCATGACTGCTGTTCTCAGCTGTAAACATAGCTGTAAACAGGGGGACTCATGAGTGTAGGCTGTAGTATAAGCATATTTTAAGTGTATTGAACAGGCTTATATTACTTTCACTTTTATCATTTAAAGTCTGTGGTAATTGAACTGTGATTTACAATATTATAATATGTGCACACATAAATTGTCCCTTTACACCATCTAAGACAAGTCATTTTGTATATGTAAAGCACAGGCCTATTGAATGAATAGTCTACTGTCTGAAGTCTCATCAGCAGTTTCCTCGACTCTCCGCCTCCTTTACGGTTGTTTTGAAAGCTCTGATGTTATTATCTACGCTGAATAATGCATTCAGTCTTTCATTTTATTTAATATATGTTAACTACTTACAGTCAATTTTGCGCTATAATATCCCCAGGCTTTGAACTGTAAGTACTTTGCTTCTTTTTGTCGGAGAAATTCAGTCTTTTGATGCAGCAATGATGCCATGAAATCTTGATAAACATGGAAAACTGTAGCTGATTCTCTACTCTGCGCGGTCACTTTATAACTACACACCGACTGTATCATCCACGGGACAAACTCGTCCTCCCGCAGCTTACTCTGCGCGCAAAAGACAAACAACATTTATCAAAACACTGAGCAAAACGTCGCCGACAAAATGCCAAAAGAACATATGGATGAATATCAACCTCTTCTTATTAAAGAAATCAAACGGCCAAAGGTATGTATACTATGATGATTTATGAAGTGTAGGCGCGATGAGATGCAGTTTTCTATAAGAAATGTTAGTTTTGAACGATTTGTCTTCTGCCTCTGTTTAATTTGCAGCTTCCAAACAAGTCACTTCTGCTGGCTGCCTGCGCTGCTTGCATAGGAGGAACCTTTCAGTATGGATATAATATATCTGTTATCAATGCACCCACAATGGTAAAAAAAAACCTCACTGACTCTTACAGCACTGTATTCAGTCTTTAAATTAGGCTACTAACAGTAGTGATAATGTTATTAGTGCATAATGTGTGATAATATTATTTATGCACAGGTTGTATGATTGTTTTTTTAATTATTATTTATAATACATGCTCAATGTTCATTTTGTGTTTCTCTTCTTTTATGTCCAGTATGTTCAAAATTTCATTAACCAAACATGGAGAGAACGTTA
>JAUBNQ010000028.1:11819690-11849237 GCA_032353495.1 Ctenopoma kingsleyae | reverse complement strand
AAGAGCTTCGTGGACACATCTAGGGTCACGGTATAGTGTCACTCTCCTCGGGTTTTGTTTATATCATCATCATCATCATCATCATCATCATCATTGTCATTATTATTATTAATTATGTAATTATGTGAACTTGTGATTGTGATTCATTGTAGGTGGAGATGTGTAAGGCCTTTGGAGATCCCACTAAAGCAAAAGCCTGGAGTAAACACAGTCAAAGCTCATGCCAGGATAAAGTCTCTGCACCCCCTGACTCTGACAGCAAAGAGGTGCCTGCATACTCTAAATAACTGTGGTGTGGCGATATCATGGAAGCCCTAGCATTAGAGACAATAACAAAACACCACACAGCCATTTTATGATATTGTGTAAATATCCACAGTATATTCAGTTGTCTTTGTGCAGAATAATGTAGTCAATGTCTGTCACTTCTTTTGAAAAAAAAAAGTGTCTTTTTGTTTTTCTCCAGAAAAAGAAACAGAAAAAGGAAACCAAAAGCACACTTGGAAATGTGAGTAAATGCTTCAGACACTGTGTGTTTGTTCTTAAATGTTAATTTTGTGATAGAAAATGGAAACTAGAAAGTGTACAAACCTCACACTTTTAGGTCATAGACGTAATATAGCACGTAACAGAGCATATAGACAAATGCATGCATGAATGTACATAATCATCACTAGATTATAAGTTTATTTTATTCAGCACCATCGGCTCCACATCAGTCATGCTCTGATCTATGTAATATGACTGTAATCATATATTCTTTTTGCTATAATGCAGCAATTTTCCTGTATTTAAATCTCACATGTTTATCAGGGAGCATACTGTATCAGTCTGGCACAGTATAGGTCCTCTTGTGGTATTTGATTATATGTTTGAAAAGTTTTATGAGGCACAGTCTTATTTCTTTTTACTTATGTGATGTTTTCATGTTCACATTCTCTTCTCATTTCAGCTGGAAGAGGACCAGGGATTCAAGGAGTTTCTGTCAGTACATCAGAATCGAAGCCAAGTACCGACCTGGGCAAATGACACCGTGCCGCAAACAGGTGATGCTGACGGTGGACAAATAAAGACTCAGAGCAAGAAGAAGAAGTCTGCTCCAGATGATTATCTTAACTTTGATTCAGACGAGTCAGAGGATGAGAATGCAGAAGGGGAAGAAGAATATGATGAAGATGAAGGTTGGTTATGGTAGCCCTTTCATAGAGTAGGTAGATGAAAGCTCTGTTCAAATTTAGACTCAGGTTGTCTGGTCAATATATGATTTGTGTGTAATTGCTTTCAGGTGCCACTGAAGAGGCACTGAAGTCTGGCATGTCAGATATGGAGTACCTGCGCTCTAAGGTGGCACAAACAGAAGACACCATGAGGGAAGAGAAGGATGATGATGAAGGGGGCGATGATGAAGATTATGGTCCTGTCCAGCATACAGACAGCGCTTATGAGAGTGGTGATAGAGAGAAAGTCTCAAAGACCAAAATTTCAGTTTCCTTTGAGGATAAAAAGCAGAACAAAGCAAAGAAGACAAGCAAAGCAAAACAAGAGGTGACTGAACAGAATGACCGTTAAATAAAACAATTCACTACAGCACATCATTTGCTTTCAGTTTGTACTTGTTAACACCCCTATCTTTTTGCTGCAGACAGAGCCAACGACAGAGTTCACAGTGAAACTGAGAGGAGCCCCGTTCAATGTTAAAGAGGTAAATTAACAAGACTTTAATGAGTTCAGATGTGTAGACATCCCACTTAAAAGTAGGCTGTATTTCACTGTCTATAGTTGTAATACCATGGTATTTTGTATGACATCAACAGCAACAAATTCGAGAGTTCATGACCCCACTTAAGCCTGCAGCAATCAGAATTGGGAAGAATGAAAGTGGAAATAGAACAGGTATGTTACTAAAAACATTTTGTTGTGTTAAATGTACTTAAGGTGTTTCTCAGCATACTGTACACCAGCAGTATTTTATAGACTGTATATGCTGTATATTATTCTGTATATCTGATGACCAGTGTATAGCAATGTATAAGCACAGGTGTCTGTGTGTATTTCAGGTTACGTATATGTGGACTTGTTCTCTGAAGAAGAGGTGAAAAAGGCTTTGAAGAAGAATAAAGACTACATAGGTGATAAACATTTTCTTATTCTTATTTCTGTGTGTGTATATATATATATATATATATACACTTTTTATGGTGAAGTTAGGTGTATGATAGGGTGTAGTGGTAATAATATTTTACATTGCACCCTTCAAAATGCCTGATTGTGCTGTGACAAGATTTATATTGAGCTCCTTCCACCAGAGGATGTAAGAGTAATTTTGTTAAAAAAAGAAAAGCCTTTTTTTCTGCCTGTGTTTTCAGGAGGGCGTTACATTGAGGTCTTCCAGGTGGATGCTTCTGGGGATAAGGGCAAGAGGGACAGAAAAGACAAGGAAATTGATAGAAACTTTACCAGGAAGCTCAAAGAAGATGAGGAGGAGGAAGATGTTGCAGAATCAGGTCGACTCTTCATCAGAAACCTTCCTTACACCTGCACCGAGGAGGACATTAAAGAGCTATTTTCTAAACATGGTGAGTTAAAAACATACACTTTTACTCATTTATTACACAGGTTTTATTTTGTCAAGGTTTATTATAATCTTACAATCTTTACAGGTCCTATATCTGAGATACTTTTCCCTATCGACAATCTAACCAAGAGACCTAAAGGATTTGCGTTTGTCACCTACATGATACCAGAGAATGCTGTGACTGCTCTGGCTCAGCTGGACGGACATATATTTCAGGTATCTGACCTCTGACTGATGTTTGAGATATATGTACATTATACATAAGATGTATAATGATTGCTGCATTTTCTCATTATTTTAGGGCAGAATGCTTCACCTGCTTCCCTCCACTGTGAAGAAGGAAAAGACTGAAACCTCAGAAGCTGGTGGTCTTGGCTCTTCCTCTTACAAACGGCAAAAAGATGCTAAAAATAAAACCTCAAGCTCTAGGTATGCATTATCTAATTAACACTCTCCTTCTTTGTTTGTGGTTTTCTTTGAATTTACACATTATGTTTCTGGTTCTTTTCAGTTCACACAACTGGAACACACTGTTTCTTGGCACAAGTGCAGTTGCAGATGCCATCGCTGAAAAATACAACACCACAAAAAGCCAAGTACTTGACCACGTGAGTGACGCTACATCCTGTTCTTCTATATTTATGCTCCATCATTGTACTTTCAACTACAGCAGCATGTGAATGCTGAACATGACACATGACACACATTGAGCATGCAGCTTTTATGGTTTCTGCAGGAGTCAAAGGGAAGTGTTGCAGTGAGGATGGCTCTGGGAGAGACACAGATCGTCCAGGAGACTCGACAGTTCCTACTGGACAATGGTGTCAGTCTGGATTCCTTTAGCCAGGTAAGTTTAATACAACTTTCTCTTCACTTTCTACTAAACGCTATAAACATCTTGCGGTGTCTTTAATCCAGTTACATCTCAATTCAGGCAGCAGCAGAGAGGAGTACATCTGTGATCCTGGTGAAAAACCTGCCAGCTGGTGTGACTGTGTCAGAGTTGGAGGAGCTCTTCTCACCTCATGGCTCGTTGGGCCGAGTGCTGCTGCCTCCATCAGGGCTCACTGCCATTATTGAATTCCTGGAGCCAACTGAAGCAAAACGAGCCTTTACAAGACTGGCCTACAGTAAAGTAAGTGTTTCTTTTCACTTTCATAACCTCTTTATACAATATGTTTGACTGGGGATCCTGAAGGTTTGTATTTATCCCTGAAAACCGTAGTTCCATCATATCCCACTGTATTTGGAGTGGGCACCAGTTGGGGTCTTCATAGCAGCCAAGCCAGAACCAGGTAAAATTGCTCAAACATTCATACACTTGACAGACTTTTCAAAGTTTTGTCTTTTTTAGACATGAAAGGGATAATATGAATAACTAAGATATACTCTCAGACCAAGTATTAGACAAAGAGGAAAAGAAAGAGGAAGAGGAAGAAGATGAGGAAGAGGAGGAATCTACTCCAGGTTCCACACTTTTCATTAAGAATCTTAATTTCAGCACATTAGAGGAGAAACTTGAAGAGGTAGGTTAATTCATCAATACAACCCTAGTTCATATAATAATGTTTGATCATATCTTATATATTGTTTAATATTGTTTTTTTGTTTTTTTTGATGCAGACATTCTCCAAATGTGGCAAGGTTAAATCGTGCACCATCTCCAAGAAGAAAGATAAAACAGGTACTTAATATAATCTGAAAAGGGTCTGAACATTGAGTTTTAAGATTTAATCGGTTTTATTTTCAGTTCATTAGATCACCACTGAACTGAGTTGTTGTTGGGTTAAACCACGACTTGTACTTTGGTTTAAAAATATATGTTTTTACAAACTGAAGTTATTTAATTCATTATAGGTATTTTGACATCAATGTTCGCCAGAGCTCCTGTCAGAAAACACTTGTGACACTAGTTTTTACTGAATAGTGTGAGACATTATGTGCGGTCATAATATCATCCAAGGTCTGATTACAAAGATTGCTGTTAGTTTTAGTTCTATAGTTCTATACATCACTTATTTAAACACAAAAAGTGCTGTAGGGAATATTTCTATATGTAAGGTGTTGTCATGATGAGTGAGAGCAGCATGAGAATCAAACTATACTGTTGTTTTAACTTCCAGGCAAGCTGCTGTCCATGGGCTATGGTTTTGTCCAGTATCAAACAGCAGAGGCAGCACATAAGGCCCTGAGGCAGCTACAGGTACCGGACTCATTTCCTCACTGTAACTCTCAGACTTTCTCCACAACCTGGTCCCTCACTAATCTGTATTCTCAATTCTGCACCAGCACTGTACTGTGGATGATCACCAGTTAGAGCTGAAGATTTCTGAGAGAGCCACAAAGTAAGATGTTTGTCAGGAGGGTGTAGTGAAATGGGATTGTTGTAACTACAATGGTTTTATTTAATTAAATGTACAAAGACGTCTCTGTCTATATTAAGACACAGAGAAAACAGAGAAAAGTTTTGTTTTAACAATAACGAACATATTTTAATTAGATTTGGCTGAAATTGATTTAGGGTAACGTTTAAGGTAAAGTTTGGCAAGTGATACTACTGTGGTCATTAATGATTCAGTCCTTTTCCTGTGTGTGCAGAACTACTGAGGTGTTACGCAAGAAGAAGCAAGTCGAGAAGAAGCAGACAGGATCCAAGATCCTTGTGCGCAATGTTCCCTTCCAAGCCACAGTCAGAGAAATCCGAGAACTCTTCTGGTAATAGTCATATACAGACACAACTGTTTTTACTGACAAAATAAGTGGAGAAAATGTTTCATAATTCTAAGATTTTGTCTCTCTGCCCTCACAGTACATTTGGAGAGTTGAAGACTGTTCGTCTTCCAAAGAAAGCAGCTGGTTCAGGGAACCATAGAGGTTTTGGCTTTGTTGATTTCCTCACAAAACAGGATGCTAAGGTTTGTGTTATTTTAAGTAATGTATTTGTGCAGTAGTTATGTATCAGTATCAGTGCATCACATCCATATTTAAGGAATACAGACTACTCAAGTGCTACATGACAGTATACTGTATAATGTACAGTAATATGCTATGATGATAAATCCTGTGTTTTTGTTTTTTTTTATAGAAAGCATTTGCTGCACTGTGCCACAGCACCCATCTGTACGGGAGACGTCTTGTGCTGGAGTGGGCTGATGCTGAGGAAACAGTGGAGACACTGAGACGGAAAACAGCAGAACATTTCCATGGTAAAACTACCATATTTTGAACATGCAGTATTTAATCTATGGCATGAAATCAATTTTCTAATTTATTAATTTATTTCTTAATTTTCCAATGTCAGTGGCCACCAAAAAGCAGAGAAAGGCAGAGGTTTTGGAGGGAATTCTGGAGACGATGGAGACTGATGGGGGTGTGGAAGACTGAGTTCTCAAGATGTTACTGTGTCAGTCAGACCAATTTTCTTGTGTTTTGGTGTGTGAATAGGACTGTGGAAAAAATATGGACCTGAATGTTATTTGTAGAAGGAACAACCTACCAGCTGAAAGAACTTCTATCTATTCTTCTAACTATCTGAATCTCTTAAATTACATATGTTTTGTATAGAGCAAACCACCTGAATGAGATTTGATGGAATTAATGTCGATTTTTACATAAAATTTTATTTCATGATTTAGAATATGTGTGTGTTGCTTTGTTATATGTTGTGTTGCTGTGTTAATCTGTCTAATGTTAGTGTGAATTATTGTCGCAATACAGGAAATGGATGAGGTATTTTATTTTAAAAGTCTATGGTCAGGTGACCAGTCAGTCGCGTGATCATGTGACTTGTTCATGCGAACATGGCGTCCGAGAGAAACAAGTCGTTTCGTGTTAGGACTTTAGTGTTAAATGTTTTTGTAGTTTTGTCCGGTTTGTGCGTCTTCTGTGTGCGAACTGAGATACGAACCGCTGTTCTTGACAAACAAAGCGGAAAGTTTTATGTTCAGGAAGGATTTCAAGAAGATTTTGTGGCTTGGGCGAATTTCACAGATGATATTCAAAAATCAGGGTGAGTTGACATTAATGATCTTTTTTTAACTTGGACAACTCTTTAGCTTATACCTTGTTATTATTGTAAATTCAAAAACGTTTCCTCTAATACCCAGTGTGTAGCTTTGCAACCGGAAACTGGTCGAAAAAGTTGGAAGTTGGAGAAAAGGTTTCTGACTTACGTGAACTGGTTAAAGTCTAACTATTAGTTTTTTGTTTTTTTTTTGTATAATCAAACAATTTCTTCCACATGATTAGGTTATTGTTCACTACATCATAACAAAATTTAGTTGCATGAATGCCTGTAAATATTTCCCAGAGCCCACAGTGGCTTTTATGTAATTGAAAACAAAGGTAAACAATTGTCACTTTTGACTGCTGGAACCAAACGATGTTTGAATTTTTTTGCTTAATAAAATAGTTGATGGTAAAAATGTTTGCTCTGTTGGTTGACTTATTGAACAATTATTTTTCTAATTAAATCTGTGTTTTAAACAGGATAGAATAAGCAGAAGTGAAACTTGTGACAGGAGACTGGTATACAAGCTTATAGCAGGCCTCTATGCAAATTAAGAACAGTAGTAAAAACCTAGTATAAATGCATATGCTGGATCACTGGAACACTAATTGGATGATAATTTAAAGAAAAAGGCTTGAGTACAGAAAAAAGCAATGCATTAACTATACTCCACAGAGGTAATATGTTTCATTTTTTTCACTTATTCACATGTGCTCTCTCATGTGTTCAGCTGGTCTTTCTTGGAGATCACTACCAGCAGTAAGTACAATGACAGTATTCAAGCTTATGCTGCTGGCGCAGTGGAAGCTGCTGTCACTTCCCAGGTCAGTTTCAGCTTTCATTGTACTGCATTCACCAGGAAGTCAAAATGTTTTATTTACACACTTTATATTGCAAACAATCTATAATGTAGGCATGTATATGTTTTAGCTCATCTATAAACACTGGATGAACACTCTGATGAATTACTGTGGGCCCTTCTCAAGTCAGAGTGGTTACTGTGACCGTCTCAAGGCTTTCATTACAACCAATCTGCAGTGGGTTCAGGAACAAATAGAGAAGCAGCCAAATTCTTCTTACTGGTACCAGGTACTTTATGAGCATTTGTAGAATGAATCAAATCCCTTGCTGTGAAGTAAATTTATTGCCAGAGAAAATATGTTTCACTGTGTGTTTTTGTCAGGTGCACCTGGCACTGCTGCAGCTGAAAGGCCTAGAGGACAGCTACAATGATGAGCTATCATTTCCTACAGGACCATTCTCCTTCAACCCATTTGGCTTCCTGTAAGTCATTATCTCCTTTTTTTAAGGTTTTGTGTTTGTGCAGATTTTTTTGCTAAACTCTAGTGAAGAGAGAGACACTGAACATGACAGAAGAAAAGTGTTATTACATGCAGCAGAGGTCCCCAGCTGGACTGCTGCTCCATGGTATGCACATAGCCATTCCTCTACCAGGGTACTCTGATTATCTCCATTTTGTATAAATAAAACACCTTTCTTACTACTGCCTCTTTATTCATTGCTGTTTTTTTCACATTATCCACTGCTGCTTTGTCTCATCAGCCTTTTCCAGCTGGGGGGAGATCTGGAGGATTTGGAATCAGCTCTGAACAAATCTAGCGAAACTCGACCTCTTGGATCTGGTTCCTGTTCTGCTCTCATTAAACTTCTTCCAAACAATAAGGAACTGCTGGTGTCACATGACACCTGGAACACCTACCAGTCAATGCTGCGCATCATGAAGAAATACATCTTTGCCTATAAAATGTCACCTTTGGGTAGTTCACTTATCCTTTCTTAAGTGTTGGGAAATGTGCTTTATTGATGAGTTAGATTTTAAGATCAACACCACTCTTGTGTGAATATGGTAAACGTACAGCTACAACAAGCAGCCAGATAGCTTAGCTCAGCAAAAACAAGAAATGGGGAAAAAACCTCAAACTAAATGACTCCTGTCTATTGCTTCAAATTTACCACACATACACACGAGTGGTGGTGATCTTATAATCTAAATCAAAGCAAAACAGTGAATGGATATATTTACCAAAATGTTCCTTTAAACTACACAGCCTATAGTTTTTAAAGCCATTTTTTAATAAACAAAATTCATTTTTAAGTTTGAAAGCTGCAACAATAGACCAGTTGTTGTCTACTGTTGTTGTCTATCACATGTCAATACTGGATTGTCTGATAGTTGTGTTCTGAAATTTTTTCAGACAATGATCCTGTCCCTGGAGGAACTCAAGCCTTCTCATCCTACCCAGGATCTATCTTCTCTGGGGATGACTTTTATATTCTAAGTAGTGGCCTGGTGAGGACTCTTTGTACCTGGCATAACGGAACTGAGAATTACACATTTGAAAGAATAAACTTCAGTATTTAAACAGGCTGTTAGAATATTGCTAAATGAAGGTTTCTGTTCATAATCTGTCTTGTGTCTGCAGGTGACATTGGAAACCACCATTGGCAACAGTAACCCTGCTCTCTGGAAATTCGTTCAGCCCACAGAAGCCGTCATGGAATGGCTCAGGAACATTGTGGCAAATCGACTGGCTACTACTGGCATCAAGTGGGCAGAGATATTCAGCAAGTACAATAGCGGAACGTGAGTTTAAACACCACGGCGGCCATGGGCTGAATATTGGTAGTAAAATGCTGATTCAGTTTCTTGAATATTCAATCCATAGATTGACTTGATATATAATATATACAATGAATATAAAGATAAAATCATTAAAGCAAGTAGGTTAAATGTTGTATGCTTTGTGTGTGCTCTGTAGGTATAACAACCAATGGATGATTGTAGACTATAAACATTTCACTCCAGGGAAGACTGACATTAAACAAGAGCTCTTTGTTGTGTTGGAGCAGATTCCGTAAGTCTTTTCTCTAAACCTTTAATCAAAATACATGATAAATTTGCTATTCCTGCAGATAACTTTTACTCAGTCACAATTGATCACTTAAAAAAGCTCTTCTTATCTCGCATTCCTGCAGGGGACTCATTGTTTACACTGATAAAACTCAGGAGCTGTTGGAAAAAGGTTACTGGGCAAGTTACAACATACCGTAAGTATCTAGTTAGGGAACACTGCATATTATCTACACGTGGCATTTTATCTAACATTTTTTTTGTTCATTCATGCTTTTATGTAGGTACTACGTGGACATATTCAATGCCAGTGGCTGCAATGAGCTGGTTGAGAAGTTCGGACCGTGGTTCTCTCTGGACCAGAATCCTCGAGCTCAGATATTCAGGAGAAACCAGACAGATGTCACAGACGTGGAATCAATGATCCGCCTCATGAGGTAAGTTCTGCGTGTTACACAGATTTGGAGGTGGACATTTTTGTCATTGTTCTGTTTTGTTTGGCATATTACAAAAAAACTTTTAATACTTCAAACCTTATATTTAATTATTTTTAGGGTAATTACTAAAATGTCATTTTATTTATGAGTTTAAGCCTCTCTCCACAGGTATAACAACTTTAACGAAGACCCATTGTCAAAGTGCGAAGGCTGTAATCCACCTGTAAATGGGGAGAATGCAATCTCTGCCCGTTCAGACCTGAACCCAGCTAATGGAACGTATCCCTTTGGTGCCTTAAAGCAGAGATCTCATGGAGGAACAGACATGAAGGTTTTTATTCCTCTCATTTCATTACTTAATGCATATCATATTAAGCCATATCTCTGTCTGTACTCTTACCCAAACTGCCTGAATGTTTTCTGCATGTATATTTCCCTCAAGTGCTACTGACTGTGGCACATTAATGAGCTGTTTACATTGTGTGTATTCCTGTGTAGATGACGTCCTATGAGATGTTCCGAGACTATGGCATGATGGCAGTAAGCGGGCCAACCTGGGACCAGGTGCCAGTCTTCCGGTGGAGCACTTCCCCTTACAAAGACTTGATACACATGGGTCACCCTGATAATTGGGCATTCAAGCCTATAAAAGTTACCTGGACTCCTTAGTTGTTATCACGCGGTATATACGAG
Source organism: Ctenopoma kingsleyae (assembly GCA_032353495.1). Classification (NCBI taxonomy): domain Eukaryota; kingdom Metazoa; phylum Chordata; class Actinopteri; order Anabantiformes; family Anabantidae; genus Ctenopoma; species Ctenopoma kingsleyae. Next base: position 11,838,651 of record JAUBNQ010000028.1, on the reverse strand, counting down.
TCCCACAATATGTATGTACGGCCAGCTGGGACAATTGAGGTTTTGACAAAGGGAAATTACTTTAATAGAACTTTAATACAGTGTGACATGTCTGTGATGAACACAACATTTCTGTTATTGATTCTCAGGAGAATGACAATATTTTGAGAGTATGTATAACACTATTTCCATAATTAAACTGCAGAGCTGAGCTTTTAATGTGGAGAAAAATAACTAACAACTTCATAACCTGTATCTGATTTTCATGTCTTAATTCTATGCTTAATGTATGAAAATTCAGCTTGTTTGAATTCTGATGGCAGAAAAAGTTATTGGAGCTATAAATGTTTCTATGAGATTACAACTTTATCTCGAGAAATCACCAAGTAGTGATGTAGATGTGAAATTTCAGTCACAGTGAAGTCAAATGCCTTGATCATAAGTTCAGTAACTGTTGAGCACTGTGCTACATGTTGTATGATGTTTTTAAAAAAAAAAAAAAATTCTAAGTAAACAATACTCAAATTGTTGCCTTTTTAAAATGTCATTTTGTGTTACCACAGAGATTTAGTATTTAGTATTTGGTAAATGTCAAGTAATACAATAATTTAAAAGCACTCATGGGTGTTAATAATTCTGACTGATCTCTTCATAGTTTGATTTTGGGTGGAATTATGTAAATCTCTGGTCACTTTTAACAATATATCAAATTTGTAACACTCTAACTGGTGCAACAGGTGTGGGACAGGTCAGTCAACATAGGCTGTACACTATTAAAATAAATTCACATTAGAGGCTTTTAAATAACAACCTATTAAATTTTCAGTAATTATTGTTTGGATGAATGTGACAATTTGAACATTTGGGAACTCAAAAATGAGGGTGCAAAATTAAATACAAAAAATAAACAGTAGAATCTGAAAAGTGATTCATACAAGGATTTTAAATAAAGTACAATATTTAACAGTTTTTTTAGCCTTTGTATTTCCAGAAAAAAGATTGAATAGTACTAGTACTGTTCTACCTTTTTTAAAAATACTATAAAGTGGGGTTTCTTGCCAGTGAATCTATCTTTATGAATATGAAATTTAACACCAGCTGCATGCAGGAGCGTTTGATCGTCTCAGTGGCGTAGGCTACAGTCACGTGACCTACGTCGCCATAACAGCGCACGCACCGTCGTAAACTGAAAACGCTGTTGTGATGTTGTCACTTGTGTTCCGCTTTAAGCCAACTGAACTTTAAACTTTTTAAATGTCGTCCTTGGCTTTCCATCTAAACCCTCCGCTATCATCGTGCTTTTCCAAAACCGGCGACGTGAGGAGAGAAAGGAAGACCGCTTAAATCAAAAGTAAGAAGTTATGTTTCAGCTAGTGAGTTAGCAACATTAGCTACAGTGATCGGTAACGAAGCCGATTGATTCTGTGTGGCAGACAAGTTTACATCAAACCTCTCGTTGTTTTGTAGTGCGGACCTAACTCAAGCTAGATTTTTGTTATCGTGCTACGTTTCTCGTTAATGCCAGTTGCTTGTGCATATCTTCAAAGTTACAAACATATGTTAGTGTAAGATTATGACCAGTTGCTCAGTCTTTATTTGAATGCCGAAAAAGATTTGTTTGTAAAGAAACGTTTGAAACATAAAAAACACAAATTCCGTCCCATGAATTACTGTAAACATAATCGGTGTCTTTGTTTTGGTTGAACAAGTCCACTAACAGGGTCCAGTAGCAGACTCACTAGCACTACCCAAAGCTACTGTAGAGGAAAAAATAACTGTGATCTATGTGATTTACAGATTTCCGCATCCCTGTTGTGTGATGATGGGTCTCGGGCAGCCAGTGACTAATCTTAAAGATTATGTATCCCAGAATCCTCCAGCAGTGACATTTTTCCTATGTCTGTTGACTCTCGCCATCTCCTTCATCTACCTCAGCTTTTACAGCTACACTCACACTCTGCCTAACCCTGACATAGAAAAGGTAAGCACTAATTTAGCCAAATTAATTTTGCAAAATGTCTTGGGGAAACATTTAGTTTGGAACTGGGCTTCAGGTGTTCTGGCGTGCTGTCAATTTGTATAGTGCTGGTGTGCAAAGGAAACATAATTTTGTGCAAGCTGTCACTGTAAGTATATAGGAACTAATATAAGCAAAACTGATATTCCAATTCTTTGCTCATCTCTAAGGACTGGAACCATCTACTGTCCTCCTTGTCACGGTTGCAGCTGTGTGTGAAAAATTCATATGAGCATGTCTCACCAATTCCCTCTCATCTGATGGAGCAAGAAAAAGAGATAGAAACTTCTGTTGACTATACAGAGACTTCTGTCACCTATTTGCATCTCAAGGTTCCTCTAGTTGTGACTAGCAGCTCAGCTGGTGCTTCGCTCAAAGAACTTAGCCTACACACTACCTTAAGGGCCAAACAACTAAATGTTGGAGGTAGGTTTTGTAGTAAAGTTGGTTTATTGTGAAATCAAGAAAATCAGGTACAACTGTTCATTTTTACCCATTAGATTGCTCTTAATTACTTCACAGGCAGTGAGATTGTTAATGTGACTCTAGACTTTCTGTCTGGAGAGAGTACCGACACCTGCCTCACCATAAGTGCTCCAACACAGCTACTGCCCATGAGCCTGTAAGTTCATTCACACTCTTTTTCATTAATTAAAATCACCATATATGTATGTACCTGTACATATTAATGTGCTATTTTCATGAACACACTGTACACTTCCACGAAGACTTCCTCCAGAGTGTCCTACATATGAGAAAAATGTTTCATTCATCTATGTGGAACCAAGCAACCAGCTGCCTACAGCAGCACAAACGTGCTACAGTCTGCAGTCCAAGAATGACCCTACACTCACAGTCATGTTAACAAAGGTACAGTGTGTCACACATTAACAACATGACATGCTCAATTATAACAGAAAGCCTCTTTTCACCCTGTCAGTATTCCCTACTTTTATTCTTTAGGAGGAGCAGAGCGTGGCAGTGCAGCATCTTTTGGAAGTCAGCGTGTGTCTGCTCGGAGTTTGTTCTATACTCTGTTTAGCTGCTAGTCTGAAACATTCACTCATACGCCGTTACCACTGGAATGGCCTGGATCTACAAAATGTAAATGTCAATTGTTATATTAATATACCACTGATAATTTTGATATTATTTTTGACTTAATTTTTTGTTTGTGTTTATTTTAATCAGTATTGTGTACAAGATATTTTAGCATGTTGAGAAATGTATAGAGATGTGTAACCTAACTTTACTGCTTTACTTTATTTGCAGGAGCCATTGATTGAAAACTGAACATTTCACATTCATCTACATCAGTTGGTGGTTGATGCAGAAATCAGTTGGTGGTTGATGGAGAGAAGAGCAATGTGTATTGCCACTTTTAAAGGGGCACACCTTCATTTAGACTCATTTGAAAAAACTGTTTTCTGTGAATCTGGAGGGAGCTTTCTAGAGTTTGAGAAATCAGCCCGGATGAGGTCATCGAGGTCATCTCAGTTTTGGATTGGAGACTAAATATTTATCGAAGGATCTTTTCAGTTAGTTATTTTCAGTGTTGATTCATACAAATGGACAAAGAGAACATTTTCAGGTTCTGTTTTAGATCAAAACATACGGTACCAAAGTGAGAAAAATGGTTTGCTTCAACTGGCAATACCTACACTGTTGACTGATCATATATTCACTACCCACTCTGTTATATGCAGTACTTTCCAGGAGTAGTTTGCTTTCTCATTAACTACTTTTTCTGCTTCATTTCCAACATTTCTCAGAATTACTTAATTCTACAGAAACGTGTAGACATTAATTTGTGTGCAATTTATTGAGAATAACTTTGTCAGAACTCAAAATCTAATACTTTTATACAGTTGAAGTAGCAGTATACTGTACTGCATCCCTAACAGCAGATGTTCTTTTTCTATGTTCTACTGGACCAAATGTGTTGCTTCACATCTTGTGTTTAGATATCTCTCAATATAGATTACAGATTTATAGTTCCAGTAGTCTTGCATCCACCTATGATGTGTTATACTGCATAGTAAACTGATTAATTATAACGTCCACTACAGTAGAAACCTTATGGAGAAAGTGTCTTGTCATTTGCAAAATGTAAGTTTCAGTTTTAAAGGCAAGCATCTTTGCTTATAATTGTGGTGCTGAGAAGTGAAGGAAAGCTATTAAGTAATATTTTATTCTGGACTTGAGGCACACACAACACTGGTAGTAATTAGCATTAGAAACAAAAATATTACTGTTTAGCACCACCAAATAATGATTACTTGAAGTTTCTATTTTTTGTTCTTATGCCTTCTACCTTGTGGGAAGGCATTGACACTTTACAGCAAGACGCTTTATAGTTATTATCAAATGACAAACAATAAACATTCCTTCTACAAGTCAGTGTTTCAGTTACATTCATTTTAGCTGAGTTTAGACATAATTTCCGTTAACTGTAGACCCACCAGAATGATGTACCGGTATGTAACCTGTTTACGTAGCAGGAGTGTCCTCCAATCGCCGTTAAGGATGTTCGGGCGGCGCTCTCGTATTGGCTGAGCACAGAAAAATAGAGGCGGGATTTCTGCGGACCAGGCAGAGGGAACCAAGCAACCACGGTCGAGGTAGCTGCTGGATTCTGCGCGGCCTGGTGGATTGTTTCGTGTTAGGTCGCTGGAAACGTAACAGCGTAACGTTAGGAAGTATTCATTCCTCCTTGGACGGATTATTGCACTAACGTGAAGCCACCACAAAGTCGCCGTCATATGAAAACGGTCTGCAAAGTTGTTGAAAATTACTTACTACGGTTAACGTCAGTTACATGTTTCCATAGCATGAAGCTAGCTAACGTTAGCTACTGTTACCTCATCAACAGTCTGTAGGAGACATTAAGTAATGTCCGCTAGCTGCCTGTGTTAGCCTAATATTTAACGTTAGTAACACTTGCTGCATAACATCTTAACGTTTATGTCATGTGCTGTTCAGTAAACATTACTTACGGTACTTAACAGACAACTAGCTAGACTAAAAACTGGCCTCTGTATGATTAACATTACATAAACGTTATTGTATCCATTGCTAACACCATGTATAAACTCGCTCTTTAGAAAAAATGTTTTTTTCCAAGCAGGCCTCCCACATGGTAGCCCTCACCTGGGCGAGGCTTTTGATAAGGCATGGCTATTAACTTGTTCTTCCTTATGACTTGTTGTAAGGCCTGCACATCAACTGATGTGAACCAGGTCCAGTACGTTGGGCAACAACATAAGGAATTCTGAAGGCAAGTATATATGACCGGTGATAATTTTCTTCCATTTTAGGATGAAAACTCTATTGGAGCTTGGTTGATCAAGAAGACAAACAGTTGACCAGGAAGGAAACAGGAAATAGCTGTGAGGGGCCATGGCCTACTCCAGCTACAGCAACCTGAGCAGAGCTCAGCTTACCTTTGAATACCTGCACACAAATTCGTAAGTACTGGACGTCTGGTAATTAATATGTGCTAATGAACTTCATACTGTACTGAGTTATGATAACTAATACTGCAGACCTCCAACAAGACAGATACTGCACATCCATATGTTTACAAGGTGCACAGCTGGCTGAAAAGTTTGAAGGAAGTAATTCCCCCAAAATCATTGTTTGTAAAACATACACCTGAACAATCCCAAACCAACCTAAATGTTCTTTAAATAGATGACATGGTTTATCACATTAAGCCTCCTCATTTATTGATGGAAGAAGACAATATGATCTTGTGTCACTGTGTGCCAGTTTGCATTTAATATTACACCCATACAAAAATGCCTTTTTAATTCTGCATTGGGCCGTTTATACTGACATGTTCTGTGGTCTTATAATCTATATTCACCATTATTTACTAAACTATTATGTGTTGGTCTGTAATATGTGTGAAATGGAAAATATTTACATTTTACTTTTACAATTTATAACATGAATGTCACCTGAATATTTAATTTAAAACTGTTGATTGATGTTCATGTTGGAGAGCACGAAATGTTGCAAGTGATATTGTTGGGTTTTCAAAGGTACTGGGTTAACCACGAGTTAGTTTAAGTGTAACATACACCAGTGAAACAGTTGGTCTTTACTGTTGCTTTGTTGCAACACGATTTTTCCAGTAAGTGGTAATCGAGGTACCATATGAACAGGGGCGCAAACAGATGGTAGGATAGTCTGTTGTTTGAGAAGATGTGAGTATAAGTGGTTGATAGTGAATAGATTATTGCATTTTTCTGCTCTACATTGACACATTTCAGCAGACCTCAGGAAATTCAGATTGTGATATTTTTTTTTTTTCCTCATTAGTTTATTTAACAGGGGCAGTGGACAGTGACCCAGTTGCTATACAGCTAAACTTCATCTGTAGTCTCTGGTCAGGAGTATGAAGCATATCACAAAAATTACAGTAACACAAATTTAAGTAGTAGTAGTAGTAGTAGTAAAGAGTATATCAAATCAACTACCATATCTGGCTGTGCTAAATATTTGGATCAGCTGCAAAATTGCAGTGGTATTTAGTGGTCACATTTTAAAATTTCTTCAGCTGCAGTTTGAATTAATGAAATTAGTTTTCTGTTTTCAGGACAACCCATGAGTTCTTATTTGGAGCCTTGGCAGAGCTTGTGGACAATTCAAGGTAGTTTAATAATATGCAGCAGAGCCTGTAATTTTTTTTTTTTTAATTCCACAAGTTTTCTTTGTGGAAAAATTGGCCTCATGTATTTCTTGAAACAAGTCTCACACAAGGTTTGTTTTGTTCACAGAGATGCCAGTGCCACACGAATTGATATCTACACAGGTACACCTCAGAATAAATCATTCAGTTTCGCACATAGGGCATATACCTGGACTCATCGCTCCTAATTTCTGTCTTTCACTTTCCTGCTTTTATAATAGAAAAAAGGCCAGAGCTGCGGGGCAGCTACATGCTCTGTTTTCTGGATGATGGTATTGGAATGGATCCTAGTAAGTACAACTTTATTAACAGAGAAATCTCTTCGAGTTAGTACTTTATTTCATTTAAAGGTGCTTTGGGCAGGTTTCTGACTATATCTGCATTTTCTTTCATTAGATGAGGTGACTCACGTGATCCAGTTTGGAAAATCAAACAAACGCTCACCTGAATCTACTCAGATCGGCCAGTATGGAAATGGACTGAAATCGTAAGACCTGCATCCAGTTCCTCTGTGATAATGACAGTGTGCAGTTGATATTCTAGTGGATGAATGATTTCACTTATTTAAATGTGTGTTCACAGTGGCTCTATGCGTATTGGGAAGGACTTCATCTTGTTCACAAAAAAGGGCAGCACGCTGACTTGTCTTTTCCTGTCAAGGACTTTCCACGAAGAGGAGGGACTGGATGAGGTCAGGTCAATCTGTTAGATAAAACTATTGAATATTACATGTGATGATGAGTATGAATAACAGATTGGATAGTTTATGTTAGGAACTTTGTCTACTTAGTGGAAAATTTTATTACCAGCTTCACCTGGCAGTTAAAAAGACAACACACGATCAATACACAAATTTTAAAATTCACATACCATATGTTAAAAATATTGTTAGTTAAAATGTAAGTTAATATGAAGAGAAGGAAACAAACTAAGGTAAACATTCAACATACTTATTGCATTTGGCAAGAAAGATAATGACACAGATGCTATGGGCTTTATTTTGGCATTGCTCCTTAATTTCGCCATTGGACCCCCTTAGGTGATTGTACCACTGCCCTCCTGGGATCTGAAGACCAAAGAACCACTAACCTGTGACCCAGAAAAGTATGCCATAGAGACTGAGCTGATCTTCAAATACTCACCTTTTAAAAGTGAACAGCAGCTGATGGAGCAGTTCAACAAAATAGAAAGCAGCAGTGGTAAGGATATGAATGTGTTAATATCTTGATGTCCATCAATTACGCAAATTTAATGGTTGATATTGATGTTTACTTTCATTTTGAATTTTGGTAAAAGGTACTCTGGTGATCATCTATAATCTGAAACTGATGGACAACGGAGAACCAGAGCTGGATATAGAGACAGATCATCAGGACGTACTGATGGCTGGGACTCCTGTAGAAGGAGTGTGAGTGCAATTTCACAAAAGTGGTTCCATTTAATAAAATGATCCCTTATGATGAAAATAATTCTATTATCCCTTATATTCTCCCTTCCTTCTCCCACAGTAAGCCAGAGAGGAGGTCGTTCAGGGCGTATGCTGCTGTTTTGTACATCGACCCACGCATGAGAATCTTTATCCAAGGGCATAAAGTCAGAACTAAGAGACTGTCCTGCTGTCTTTATAAACCAAGGTAATAACACATTTAGATTGTGTCTGTGTGTGTCTGTAACATCTGTATTCCGGTGACAAGATTTTCATTAGCATTCATGTTTTGTTGACAGGGTGTATAAATACCCATCGAATCGTTTTAAAAGTCGTGCTGAGCAAGAGGTTAAGAAAGCAGATCACCTTGCTAAGATCGGTGAGTTAGTGCTGTAATGATTTCTGTTTTGCTGTAGTTTTTTCTGACATGACTTGGCTTGACAATTTAATGCAATGTATTTCAGCGGAGGAGAAAGCCAGAGAGGCGGACAGTAAACGTGTGGCTTTGGAAGCCAGATTAGGCGAGGACATATCAAAAGATTCACGGGTAAACTACAGTGGATATGTTGATTCATTTGTTAAATAGTTGCGCTGTGTAAGTAATAATTTTAACCTGAAACCAGCACAAAGTTATTATATCTTTTTTAAGTACTGTCTTTCCCCTGCTCTTTTCGTAGGCGATTCTGAGGAAGGTTCAGGATTCAGCTATGATGCTTCGACAGGATGCTGAATTGAAGAAAAGGATTCTCGAAGCCAAACAGAAGTATGATAAGCACAATTATAAAACCTGGTTTTGTTTTATTTTTTTAGACATTTTCAATATGCTGGTAAATTAGGAGCTTTACCTCAAGACTACAGTTATTATTGATGAACATACAGTACAAACTTTACAAATTTACAGAGTTTTTTTTTTTTTTAAACTGTGATTTATTCATTTGTATTTATTTATATGAAAGTATTTTCTTTGTACTTTTGTCCGATAATTATAGGCTCAAGTGAATTCACGAATCACAGATTTAGGTTTTTATTTATTATTATGTAATTCGGAAAAATGAACTTTGTAATTTGGCAACTATGAAACACAAATACTGTATATGTTGTGGTTGCATGTAAAGTGAAAAGTGTGAATATTTTACTTGGCAGATGCTTTTATTAAAAGCGATTTACAAGAAGACACTTACCATTTGGGTTCTGTAAATGTAGTACTGTGCAAAAGTCTTAGGCCACCATTAGATTTGTTGTTTTTGCAATGCTATTATGACCATATGTTATTATTTCTTAGTCTCTTTTTTAGAATACAACTAGAAAATATAGGAAATATGTACACAGTATCAGAAAACACAAAAATATTTTTTTTAAAACAGCTTCTTTAGGCTAAAGTGACAAATCTTTAGTGCGATCTCTGTAGAGGAATCTGTGGAGGTCAAGGATGAAAATAGGAGAGTAAGACCTGTCAATATCTGATGAGAAACATCTCACAGATCTTCTCTGAGACACCAGAAGTCGTCCAACAAGGACCCGACTCAGGATCTGGCAGCTTCATCTGGATGCAAGTTGATCCTTCCATAGTCTGAAAATGACCTGATCAGGAATGGTCCTTATAGATGGGGAGCAACCAAGAAACAGCTTTTTGTCTTTCTAGTTGTTCTCATATAAAAACTGAGCAATAAATATATATGGTCATCAAAGCATTGCTGAAAAACTAATCCAGTAGTGGCCTTTGGCCAGACTTTTGCACAGTACTGTATATAATAATAATAGAATAACGGAATGCAATGAAAAAAATTACCCAACAGAACAACGTACAGCCCTTTGTCCATTTCTGTCTTTTTCTTTAGAGCATTAAAAGAGCCCAAGGAGTTGAATTTTATATTTGGAGTGAACATTGAACAGAGGGACCTGGATGGGATGTTTGTGTACAACTGCTCTCGTCTCATCAAGATGTATGAGAAGACAGGGCCTCAGCTTGAAGGAGGAATGTAAGTAAAATGTATTCCATAAAAGGTGGCCATATTTTAATGACTAAAGAAGTGTTTTACAGTCTTGTGATTTGTGTGATTTAGGGCCTGTGGAGGTGTAGTTGGAGTCGTGGATGTCCCATATTTAGTTCTAGAACCAACTCACAACAAACAAGACTTTGCAGATGCTAAAGAGTATCGATATTTACTGAAATCTATGGGGGAGCATTTAGCTCAGTACTGGAAGGACTCTAACATTGGTAAGTTTTCTTGAGTTCTCACATTACACCTCACCTGCACACTTAATAAATCATTAAATCTTACCATGAGGCTAGCCATTAATAAACAAGTTGTCAATGTGCTTTAAAAAGTTCAAACTGTTTAAACAGACTTCTGAAGATTTACCATGGAACTGTGAGACAAAATTATTTTTGAGAAATGCATTTCAAGACTTCAAGAATAACAATCAACGCAGCCCTCACAAAAACTAAAAAGTTGGATTTGGTCCAGCCTATAGCAAACTTAGACCAGTGACTATCCTATCTGATAGAAGTCACATCAGGAAGTCATAAAACATAAAGGAATTGAGAAACAGGGATAGAATTATGTTTGAGCTAGAGCGGATGTGTAAGTGTATTGTTGCAGCTGCAGTAAGGAGCACGTAGGAAACTGTTGAGTTCAGAATTCACACTCTTAGTATGTATTATTTATTTTATTAAAATATATGTGGTGTGTGGTCTGCAGCTCAGAAAGGCATAGTGAAGTTCTGGGACGAGTTTGGATATCTGTCTGCTAGCTGGTCTGCACCACCGTCATCAGAGCCAAGATACAAGAGACGCCGGGCCATGGAGATACCACTTACGATTCAGTGTGGTTAGTTGTTGATCCATACACACACTCAGAGATATTATGTACCTTGACAAACTAATTTCCAAAAACACTGTCATTCCTTTTGCAGATAAATGTTTAAAGTGGAGAACGCTGCCATTCCAGATGGATGCTGTGGACAAACGCTACCCAGACAGTTGGGTGTGTCTCATGAATCCTGACAGCACTCAAGACAGGTACATAGAAATGTTTTGTAGAATACACCTTTAAAGGTGCATTTCACACCACATTATTAGTTTACTAGTTTATCTAACTATTATTTGTTTAATACTTAAATATTAAACTATTTTTAGTTTAATACTTAAAGTAATATGTTGTAACTTACCTATTATGTCCTGATTATGTCACTCTGTCACTATATTACTGTTTCATCCATACATGCTATAAAATGTGTATTTTGTGTTTTTAGATGTGACGCTCCTGAACAGAAACAGAATTTACCATGTGGTATTTTAAAGAAAGAAAAGCAGACCACTGAAGACAAACAGAAAGAGCTGACAGAGAAAATCAGACAGCAGCAGGAGAAACTAGAGGCCTTGCAGGTACTTAATCCATCTCGAGCTGTCTCTCTGTGTTTTGTGCACAACAGGACATAAATATTGTACTTCTCTGTCTCAGAAAACGACCACCATTAAATCTGCAGCAGATGTAAAGAAGCTGCCACTGGAGGTCAGCATGAAACCAACGGACAGCTCCTCTCAGGTACAATTAATGGGTAGTACATTTATTTAATTTTAGCCTAAACTTGCATTTTATGTTTCCATGCATTTTAAGTAGCTTCCTGTTGAGTCATAATGACTATTGATCCTCCCTAAAATGGTTTTTTGTCTCTTTCTTATGCTGGTGTAGGCAACTAGATCTTCTGAGAGGTCCACAACACGCGCCCGTTCTCCACCACTCCCAGCTCATCTCAAAACTGCCCCAAGTGCCCCTCCATCTCGTGCTGTATCTCAACGCCCAACACGAGCACCAGCCCCTCCCCCACCACCACCCAAAGTTGAACCGTCCAGGTCCAGAGCTGTGGCAAAGGCTACCCCACCTGCAGCAAAGCCAGTACCCAAAGCTACTGCCAAAACGCCGCCAAACAGCCGCAGTTCACGGGCAAGTTGCAGATTATTATTTCACTAATACCACAAAGTACCAATGGAAGGTTTTGGTGGTGAAAGTATTTAATATGGATGCATATACATAAAAATGTGAATCAATTATTTCTGTCTCCATTTATAGACACCTACCAAAGCATCGCTTGCCAAACAAGCAACTGGACAACGCAAGAGAATAATGGAACAAGAGGAGAGTGAGGAGGAAGAAGAAGAAGAAGAGGAGGAGGAGGAGGAGGAGGAGGAAGACAACAGTGTGGAGGAGAGTGAAGAAGAGGAACCACAGACAAAGAAATCCAAGATGGCAGCAGCAGCTGGTAACCGTGGGAAAGTGATAGAGAAGACTCCACCTCCCAAACGTGGAAAGACCGCCGAGGTAAACAAACAGTGTTCATATATGAGAGTAGATTCTTCTTGGCTTCTGGTCAAAACTGTAGTTCAATATTTTAATCATACTAAAGATGTTCCAGTACAAAGCTTTTGCACATCAACAGAAGACTATGAAGTAGATGGATAAAATGGGAGCTCCAGCAACTCTGAATAAATGTGTTTATCTTAATCTTGCCTGTGTCACACTGGGTGTGTGGTGTTTTGTGTGAATACTGTCGTCTTTTTTTTCTGCTGCTTTATGCTTTTCCATACATGCTACACCGTGTGTTCTTGAATAGACTGTAACTATACTTTTCTTTTATATTTAAAGTTTAAATGTCGCAGATCAGAGCACATATTCACTGTATCTATATTCATCCTTTTAAGAACTAGTAATGCAGCAAAGAATTTTGTCAACTGGATAATAGTGGCATTAAAAGTAATTTACTAATGAGATACTTCTGTCTGTGGCCAAATATTATCCGGAGACTTTAAACTAAACTGGTTATTAATTCTGCTACAGTATTTGGATGGGTGGCAAGATGGTGACACTGAAATCAATTAAACACTCATGTTGTAAGGAAATGAAGGAAGTAACAACATTCCCAAGGGGCTAAGTTACTGATTCGTCATTCAGAGCCCATCTGCTGTTGACCTTGCAGGTTAACACACACTCCCAGCCTGAGAAGAAAGGCGTTTCTACTCCAACACGGCAGACATCAGCCACACCAACTTATGTCCCTAAATCCATTTCCACCCAACAGCATGGGGCTAAAGCTAAGGTAGCTTTACTCGGTCTCTCTCCACTACTGCCAAATAAAGCTGGGCTGTCACAATTTCTAACAACAATGACAACTCGATCTTTCATCTGATGTGGGTGTTATGTCAAATTATCATTCTCTCTTCTAACAATCTTTGAAATTGACATTTCATATTCTTATTCTAACAGCTCTCTGCAATCAAGCATGCCCTTCTCACCCAATGACAGGGCTTTCACTTCTTTCATTAATAGGAATGCAAATAATTTCTTTCAACCTCACTCTGTCCTTTCAGTGAATGCTTCTCTGACCATGGTGGGTGGTAATGATTGTTTTGTTTGTAGGAACCTGAGAAGATTCCACAGCAGGAACCGGAGAATGACACTAAAAATGCTCAGAAAGGTGAGAAAAGAGTCTGTTCTACACTAATGTTTATCTCACACAGAACGAGAAAAGGGAAGCTCTGAGGAGGAATTTCTACATGTGTGTTTTTCTACAGATAAAGGTCTGCTGGTGGAAGTACGTGTCAATAAGGAGTGGTACACAGGCAAAGTTATTGCTGTGGAAGCAAATAAACAGAGTGTTCGCTGGAAAGTTAAATTTGACTATGTACCTCGATCCACCCCCAAAGATCGATGGTAAGATACTGTCTGCATTTCCAAATTTTGGCACATTTTGTTGATGTGATGGGTAATAAATAGTCTTTTTTTTGGTCTGTAAAGGGTGTTTAAAGGTAGTGATGATGTCCGGTTGATGCGGCCGCCCTCTCCAATCTCTCAAACACCTGACACTCAACAAGAGGCAGAGAAGGGGCCAGCACCCATGGAGCCAGATACCACTCAACCGGGAACTAGTCGAGAAGTGACTGAGAGCCTGGTCACAATGTTGAGGTGAGCTGGTTACCATGAACTGGTGTTGTTACCACATACCTTATAAATTATGACAACATGGAGATATGAAAAAGTCTCAGGTCACTGAAGCATGTTCACTGTACTGTTCATGTTTTCAGGACAATGCTGCGTTACTTCTTCCCGCCAGCTTTTCGGATTTCAAAGGACGATGTTAACAGCATGACAGCTGAGGAGTTAGTGGCCTTTCCTTTGGTGAGATACAGTCACTTCAGAAAATATACTTTTTTTTTTTTTTTGCACGGTTGTGTTGTATATTTAATTTAAAATTGAGAAAGTTTGTATGTAAGGTCTCCACATTCACACTACTACTATTCACTGCTACTAGAAAACAAGCTGGGAAGTCCAAGGAATTCTGTAGAGCTTGACGAAGGACAATCGTCTCAGCAGCCGCATCCATCACTTGGGCCTTATGGTAGTGTGGCTATACAGACGCCACTTTTAGTATAAGGCATCTGACAGCCTGCTTAAAGTTTGCCACACGGCATGCAAAGAACTCTTGAGTGCATGAAGAAAGAAGAAATTCCTGTAGTTCTTGTAGTGAACCATGGTTGTTCAAATAATAATCACGTTTGGAAATTTTTCTGTGTTTTTATATTTTTACTATTACTTAGAGTATTGAATGCTTGTGTGTCGGGTTTGTTTGTTTTTTTCTCTGTTTAGAAAGAGTATTTCCAGCAATATGAATCAGGTCTCCAGTCATTGTGTAACTCATACCAGAGCAGAGCTGATGCCAGGGCCAAAGCTGTGGAAGAGAAGAGCAATAGCACTGAGATCAAACTGAGGGAGGCAGACGAGAAACTACAGAAACTGCGAACAAACATAGTAGCACTTCTGCAGAAAGTACAAGAGGTAAGATTGACCTAGAAACAGAACCTCTCCATAAAGCCAGAAAGTATACTGCATCTTAATCTGGATTTAATATAACTGGTATTGTTTGTGAAAAACCGTTTGTATAAGACAAAGTAATTTTTTTGTTTGTTTTTACACTTTTAGGACATTGACATAAACACAGATGACGAGCTCGATGCCTACATAGAGGACCTTCTTACCAAAGGTGATTAAAGAAGACAGAGTAGAGCACATTCATATAAACAGACTGAAAGGTTTCGTTCCGACCAAGACTTCCTGACAGCTCCCTAAGGATTAATGCATATGAGCAGAGTTGACTGTGAATATTTGGGGATATTGTTGATCCTTCCACATGATAAATCAGATTGTCAGAAGTTTGATCTTTGATTTTGATGGTTCTAGTGTTTAGTCAGTACCAGCTTGCTCTTTTAGTTTTGGCAGGTTCTCTGGTGTTTCAGCCTTCTGGTCTGTGGTTTCTTTTAGTCTTTTTTATATACCTGCTTATATATGTTCATTTGTGTTTAAGCCATTCTGTCCTGATTGACCTTTGAAGTAATTTGTGTAGGTTTAATACAGCGTATCCTCTGTTTATCTAGACATCTAATGCTATGATAAACTGCAGATTAGTTTTATTCCTCACTTTGGTTTGGTCAGAATTGGAAGTGACTCCAGACTTCAGCTAGGCTGTGCTCCACACTGCAACATTTACAGTACTTAAACATTATCTTTTATTTTTGCACACTAAAAGCACAGCAGTGTTGCCCATTACCTTCCTCCGTCCTGGTCTGCCTAACAAGCAAACCAGGTTAATCTTTTACGGTTGGGTGCTGTGCCACACCCACAAACAAGAACTACTTACTGGGTTTTATCAGTATGAGTATTAAACCCTAGATTTAAGCTATGACTGTTCTGTTTTATTTTTGGAAGAAAAAAAATCTCAAACGCAAATGTTGTGTTCATGATTATTTAGTGCCTGTGTCCTTCCTTTTGAACAGATTTTAACATGGAAATGTTTTAATAAACGGTGCATGCTTTCAGTCTTTTTGTTCTGATTGGAACAAATGATCCTGTATTTTTGACAAATCTTTACTTAGAACAATAAACAGGTTCTACACCTTTGCATGTGTTCGTTTATTTTTGATATGTCTATACTTCAATAATGGTTGTGGGAAATTTCATTTCAAACTTTAATTATTTATTTCTCACTTTCCCTTTCTGTCACAATTGCATTAAAGGTAAAGAAAATAATTTTGTAAAATCTGACCTTTCAGCTGTACAAAGATGAGTTTTAGGTGCAAAAAAAGTTGACACTTGTTGTTGGACTAAATTTTGTTCATGAAGGTCAAAAATTCATATCCATAATCATTAATTTAAGTTCATTAAGTAATGGGTAAAAGTGCCTTTTATGGTCACCATAAATAGTCAATTTTGTGAATTATAACAGCATGGGCACTTCATGATGCTAAATTGATAAAATTATTATAAATATTACTTACTCTTGCCTGTCTTCAAAACTTGAGAGCCCTGCTGAAGTTGTTAAATAATTTTGGGTAAACTATCTAACAAGACTTTTATTTTGAAGGCGACAGTTAGCAGCTGCGGTGAATGTAAACACCGCTGGGCTGGCGTTGGGAAGGACTGGTAGTATTTCGCTTTAATCTGTGAATCTTGTAAGTTTGACTTGCAGGTGATTTAGTGATATTAAATGAGTTATCATTGTGAAATCGATCAAAGTTATTGCCAATCAAACGTATGCAGAGAAACTTCGCAGTTAGCCGTTAGCTTGGTTGTAGAGCTCGGGTCATGTCGGTTTTCATAGAGAAGAATATAAACAGCATGTTGATGTAGGGCTAGTCTGACAGATTATCTATCGATGGTACTTAAATTAAATAAAATGAGTTCACTGATCAAAAAGGGAAATATAATATTTGAATAACAGGGACAGCAGAGCCGAGTGAACTTTGACCCATTTATCTGTTCCCGTGTAGATCTTAGCCTTAAGTTAGCTGTATTACTCTCTCTTAAATGTTGGACGTTTTTAAAATATTATCAGTTTAGACAAGATAAATAAACAACAAATAATACGCTCTCGATTGATATGGGTACATATAACTGGGTAGTTATGTGACACTAATGTTCTTTCACTGACACGGTTTATATATATTATGTAACCAATGAGCATCGTGTCCTTTATCCAGTCTAAAGATTGATGTCTTTTGTATCTGTGAGAATGATGTCCTAAAAATGACTATGTATATAGAGGAAACAGAAAATCCTCAAATATAAATAATTATGAAATATGGGAAGCAACCTGTTTTTTTTATATTGTACTTAGAAAGTTGCATACTTTCCAGGTAAACACAGAGTTAACCATTTAGTATATTGCTTCATGGCACAGCACTGTGTGATTCTCTTTTTTTCCACTTAAAATTCCAGGTCTTGAGCCATGTCCATGTACAGAGCCCTCGTGAACCGCTGTGTAGCTGGAGGCTGCTGCAGGATGAGGGGTGCTCGACCACTCGTCCACATAAGATCAGCCAGTGTAGCTGAGCCAGGCACAGCAAGGTCGGATGAAGAGCAGCTGTGGGAGGCAGCAAGTCACCTACCATTCTCCAGAACCAGGATAGGTACTTTCTTTCAAGGAAGCCCCGTGCTGAAGAACCCTTTTATGGAGGATGCCTTGCTTAGAGCATACCTCAGAAGACATCTGCCGGAGGAGGTCAGAGGCAACACAGCCTTCAGTTACTATTAGAAATGACCAGAGAGAAATTATTTGGATCCTCATCAATACTTGAGGAAGTGTGTCGAGAATTGATTAGATGAAAAACAGTTTAGTAAATAGATAAAATTGTCACATACAACCTCAATGGCATCTATCTTGTTAGGCAAATGAGCTGTGGTCTCATTCATAACATATGTATGTGTTTCACAGGCAGTACTTACAGACTTGTGTGGATTTGGAGAGCGTGTAGCTAAAGAGGTGGATGGGTGGGGCAGAGAGTGTGAAGTTAACCCCCCACAGTTGGTGCACTTTGACCCCTGGGGATGCAGAGTAGACCACATTGTGACCTCCCCGGCCTGGAAACGCATGAAAAAACTCTCAGCACAGGAAGGACTGGTTGCCATTGGCTATGAGAGGTCATTTGGAGAGTGGAGGTTTGGAGACTGTTGGACTTTGTCTTTCAGCTTAGTATATGTCATATTTCAATTCAGTAAGCTTTTTGTCAGTTTCTAATAGGTTAAGTCTGTCTGTCTGTCTGTCCATCCAGTCGTGTGTACCAAATGAGCAAGCTGTATATCTTCTCTCCCTCCGCTGGTCTCTACACCTGTCCTCTTGCCATGACTGATGGAGCTGCTAAAGTCATCCAGGTGTGTAAAAAATACAAAGTCAGACTTACATAGTAAACTATACTGTATGCCTGTATGTCCAACACCATGATCACACAACTGATCATTAGATAACGTTACTATATTTATGTTATATGCAGTTGTTGACTTCCTACACCGACCTTAATTTCTTGAAAGAAAACAACAAGCCTGTTTTTTTAAAAGAGCACCTGTGCATGACAGAGATGGTAAAATTGCAGCAGCTGGGAAGGCTAATTCTTGGAGTTCTCCAAAGAGTAATCATATTATTGCAATACTTGTAAATGTCTTTGTGGTTGAGTTCTCCCCCCAAAAAACTTGGAGCTTGTAAACATAGTGATTGTCTGACTATGCGTGTAAAGTCCATAGGTATTTCACGGCCTGTAGATGAAGCCTACAGTCGTTTGACCACCCGTCAGCCTGAACGTTTCTGGACGTCTGGACAGTGGATGACAGAACGACAGGGAGGATCTGATGTTGGTCAGTAGTGACACATTTGTCCTCCATGAATCAGTATCATCTTCGTCCTACTGATAAAGACTCCACAGTAATGTGTTAGAAATTGCTCATACAGTGAGGAACATAAGTATTTGAACACCCTGCGATTTTGCAAGTTCTCCCACTTAGAAATCATGGAGGGGTCT
>JAUBNQ010000028.1:11787084-11808914 GCA_032353495.1 Ctenopoma kingsleyae | reverse complement strand
TAGTAATGCTATGCTTTCTGTGTTAAATGATACAGTTTAAGTTATGAAGCAGTTGACACCAAAGTGGAAAAATACATCAATCCACTTAATTTAAATGGTTTATTAAAATCTCATTAACTAACTCAAATACATTACAGAATAAGAAGTTATATAAAAGGAAAATACTTTTGAGTCTGTTGAGACATTAGTTAGGAAATAACACTAATTATTTTGTTGGGTTGAGCTAAAAGGAGTGTAAGTGTTTATAGTTTTGGTTTTTAGAGAACTTAGCAGTGTTTGTTAATATTAGCCATTAAACTAAGGCATCAGAATTAAGTACTACATGAAGTCACAATAGGCCTACTGCAGTACATGTACACAAGATGTGATAGTACGGGCTCCCTCATAACATTTTCTGCAGTCTTTGAAAAAGCCAAAAGTGGGTGATGCTCAATGCTCCCATCTGAGCCACAGACCTGTATTACTGTTTGTCTGTCTACAGTGTCCGCTCCAGGAACTTGTGTCACTCTCACATCAGTCCAAAAGGCTGCAGATTAGTTTCCAACTGTGGAAAACAGTGAGCGTGGAGGGACCTGGAAAAGACCTGCAGTAATGGGCTTTCTTAGCGTTATAAAAACGCTGAGATGATGGTGTTTACATGTCGTTTGCATTAGTTGATGCTGTGAGGTCCAGTCTGTGAGTTCAGATGAGGCTCTGGGAAGGGAGACGGGTCAGAAACGGGACTGTCTAGCTCCAGGCTTTGGTCTGGTTGAGGCAAGTTTTCCCTGGAATATTCTGCATACCACTCCTGGGGAAACAAGACATGAAAAAGGTCAAGAGATTGTGACAGAACTACAGTCATACAGGATCGTGTCATCAGTTTCTTACCTGCATTTCTTCCTCGTACATTTTCATACTAAGGTCACTCTTGGTTCTGGACCTGCGACCTAGGTATACCAGAGATGAGTGCTGCATGCACGAAAGCAAAAAGGAAATATAGTTAGTGGGACTTCATGTGAAGAGTATAAACTGTTTATAGTAAGTTTTCTGTGTGTTCATACCCCACTCCTGTCCATAGCTTGTAGGACTCCCTGTAGAGAGCTGAGGGAGGACAGCCCTGGGCACATCTGTTTGTACAGATCCAGAGTGGCCAGAACTTCTTCTCGAGTTACCTCTACTTCAAACACTATCCCGTTCTCATCTAGAGTATGTACAAACACAATATAAAAACTCACTCACCACGAATTCACACACCACACTGTTCTTTCACACAGTACTAGCAGGCAAATATTCACCAACATTACCTTCTGGGTTTTCCAGTGGTTCCCGGTTTTTGCGGCTGTAGTTCATGCGGAACACAAATGCATCCAGAATGAATGCCACAATGATGGTCATCACCACCTGGAGAAAGCACAGACAAAATCTCACACACGTACAGTCGCACTAATGTGGAAAAATAGTAGCAAAGCACAATGCATCTTAATGTGACACATAACACCTCACAACACTTGTGCACATAAGACCACACAGGGCTCACCATGGTAACTATGTAAAAGGTCATAAAGTACAGACGGCTCCAGTGGCTTGTCATGGAGGTTATACCTTCCTGTGGAAGAGGAAATAACGCGGTTGTCACATAGCGACACCTGGTGCTTAGTAACCACACTGCAATGGTGACTAACAAAAGACTGGACATATAAATGGCTTTATCTTACCATGGTGATGTACCAGTTGTTAACCACAGTCAATTCAAACAGAGTCACTGGATAAAATAAATAAATAAGAGTCCAAAGTTAAATAACTGACATGTCCCTTACTGCCATGAACACAGCAACTGTTGTTTTCTAAAAATTACAGTGTCCCAGTGTTCAGATTGGATAAAGTACAGAAAGACTGACTAAAATACTATTCATGGGATTTGTTGAAAAATCCATATTGAATATGTCCAATCTTATCCTTTAAGAAAACAGTAGAAACATTTACCAAAGCTGCTGAGAATGTTGTTGAAGTTATTAAGATAATAATAGCCTTCTTCCAACACTGTTTTGTTGCCATTTGTGATGTTAATCTGCCTGTAGGAGTCTGCCACTGTGCTGGTGCTGAGAAACAATATTGATGACATGAAGTGAGTTAGTGGAAGGGAACATATTTTATCTAATAATGTAACAAGATACAGAAGAAGACCAGAATCAATACCAAGGCATCAGTCAGGCAAGAGGAAAAATAAACTTGATGATGATGATTTTACTCACTTGCAGCAGTTAGGGTAAACCACATCTGCAAAGAACTCCATTCCCACTATTGCAAAAGAGTAGTAGAAGATGATTAATGTCAACCCCAGACTTGCCATTCTGGGGAAGAGCTCAAACATGGTGTCCAACACATTACGATACCGTTGCTTTATCTTAAACAACCTGTGAGAGACAAGAAACTAAAGTTTGAATGCATACACAAAATATAAATAGCATCTTATGTAAATGTTTCTGAGCATCCTAAAAACTATTATAAGAAGCACACCGGAGCAGCTGAAGTGGTCTGAGCACTACGATAAAGTAAAAGGGCTCCATGTCGAAGGCAAGAGCAATCAGGCCCAAGAAGGCAAATACAGTCACTGAGAAGTCAAATCTGAAAAGCAGAGAAAAGATTATCACTAAAATTCCAATCATGTGTATTTGTCTTTCCACAAAACTGAAGTATTGAGATCTATTGATTTGTGCGGTCTAATGATCACTGGAGTACTCAGCTTCACTGACCCGCACCACAAGTTACAATTCTGAAGTTTGGGATTACCTATTAATTTATGTTTTAATTTAATAATAAAAGTTATCACTCACAGATTCCAGCCAGAGCTGAAATAAGCCAATGGCCCCAAACCGGTTATTTTCAATAATACCTCTACTCCATAAACTAAAAGGGGAAAGACATAAAAAGCTGTTAATATTTGTACAACTCTGATTAATTCTTGACTTCTGGTTTCATAGCCAACTCACTGGTCAGGAAAACAATATAACTCCAGGGAACAAATCTGGACCAGGAAAATCCACCTGCAGGGGGAGAAGATGATAGATCAGTGGTGCTTACCTTCACTCACGTGTGTTTATGTTATCGGGACAGATCTTACTATTCAGCGTGTACGTCTCCACGAGGATCCACACACCATTGATGGCCACCACCGCATCTGCAGTCACACAAAAAAAAGGTTAAAAGGTTTACAGTGAGAGATTTTGCCTGAACATCTCACAGCAGAATGTAAAACTTACACATGGCATATTGGAAGGCCTTCGATTTCACAAGCAGGTTGATGCCTATTACAGAAGAGAAGAAAATATTTAGAATATGGAAGGAAAAGAGACCAATGAGAAGAAAAACAGAGAACTTGCCTTTGAAAATGAGGAAGGTTGTGTGTGGAAGATCATCAAACCAGTGTTCACCACTGCGTCGTGCCTGAAAACACACACACACACACACACTTACATTCACTGGCCATTTTATTGGGTGGATCTGTACAATTTGAACAGATGAAAACTATGAATTCTAGTTTTTACAAGGTTATATTTTTTCAGTTTTTATTGAAACCTTTCCAGCACTCCTGTGACCCATAAAGCTGATAGGATAATGGATGGATAGATGGATTGAAACTGTCAGAAAAGTGATAATTCTACAACAAATACTAAAACCACCTTTTAATATAATCCACTCCAGTACAATTCCACCATCCACTATCACCTCAATAATAAACATATAGTTGAATTATCACCTTAATAACAGTTTCAACAAAAACTGAGAAACCATAACTTTGTGAAAGCAGAATTCATAGCACAGCTGATGCATTAGATTGCACAGATGTGCCTAATAACGTGGCTAGTGAGTGTATATACAGTAGCACCTCCTGTACATTAAAAACTGTCAAAGCAAAATGTGACTTCAGTAGATTGTACAAATCTAAGACTACTTACCTTCCATTTAAGGCCAATGACCTCATATAACTTATAAAAATCCTGTAGACTGAAGCAGAACAGACATTAAAACCATGCAAATAAATGCAGAAGGATTTTGGGTGTGTTGGGAAGTTACCTTAGCATAGGAGCCCCTGAGGTATTAAGAGCTTTATATGTGAGGAAGCGGTCTCTTGCAGACATTCGTGGTCTGTAAAAACGCATCAGACCATCAAACTGTTTCAGCGACACACCCATAGGCCTCTGGGGAGAACACAACAGCAGCAGCAGGTGTAAGCATGTCAAAACAAACTATTTATACCAAATATACATTACACTAGGCAGAGCAGTGAGGCTGTACCTGTCGACTGACTAACAGCTGAAAGGCGTGGTCAACAGCAGAGCGTTTGTGAAGCAACAGAGATTTAAACTTCATCTTCTCAACATCATTAAATGTATCAAACACCACTGCCAGGAGCTGGAGGGAGTCAGAGAAAGTTACAGGGTGAAGCTGTGTAATCATGGATAAATGTCTTTTTTTAATAGGACTGAAACCCCATATTCTATTTGACACAGATTATCACTTTTACACATTTTTGAATGCTATTTGTACCAGGTTCATGATGAAGTAGAGCTCTATAGAGAGATAAACAATGAAGAAGACACAGGACCAGCGATTCTTGGAATATGCTGGCATCATCACATCAGGGAAACTAAAAGAAAAAGAAACCAGAAAACACAATATAAAACTGTGGAATCAGCTGAAACACATGTAAGTGGCCAAAATAAGCAGTCTGAGGAGGATGCACTGCTTGCATGCAATGTGTGTAAAGACAACTGAACAGTATTACGTGTACTGTTGTGCTTACTTTGCTGTGGTTAGCAGCACAAACAGACTGACGAGACTGTTCTCCAGAGTGTTGAAATACTGCAGCATGAGAAGAGAATTTTAAGTCAGAAAATTTGACCACAATAGACACACAACTAGCAACAAAGAGAAGAACCACCGTGTCGCAACAAACTAATGTCAGGCAGACTAAAGAGTCAACATACCGGGTCAGCAGTGTTTGGAGAGAAGAGACAGAAGCCTGGAGGAGACAAAAGGCTAATGAAACACACTGTGCAACAGAAAACATCTGATCCTTCTGAGGACAGCAGATAGTTGACCAAAGAAAGCCGCAGTATTTAATATACACTCTGTTAAAATGTATTCTTACCCAAGATAGCAAATATAACCATGAAGAAGAGCAACAGCAGAAGAATGTCAATAAAAGGAGGAAGGGACTGGAAGATCTGACGCAAGTTTCTAATTGGATGAAAGAAACTGTGTCAGTGACGGCTGGTTTTAACAGTTAAATAACTGGTGTATATTCAAGAAGCAAGTCGCCATGAGTAGGATTTGAACATTTCAGACAATGATGATTCCTAATACTAGCACCAAAAGAAACAACTGGCTCTCACTCTCACTGGTAAACAGAATCCCACAGAAACCCAGCTTGCAAGATTGTGTTTTCTTAAAATGATGTTGCTGGTGTTAGGTGTGTGTGTTTGTTTAGATCATTCTGTACCTGCGCACAGCACCGCAGTATCTACAATCGACCAGAAATATGGGTCTGAGAGCTCTGGTCACTCGCACATGAGATGTCTGTCTGATCAGAACCACTATGGCTTCCACAAACTGTAGCAGCAACACACATGTCTGCACAAGAAGAAATAACATGAATAATATACAGTAAAAGAACTCAATTCCTATCTATGACACAACGCCTGTAGACAGCAGGTTGATTGTCCTTCCTTAGTGAACCAGGCACAACAGCATTTTATTACCACACTATTATGCCATCAGAAAGTATCAATCACGTCCATGTCATATTTACCTTCACCATCGTCCTCTTATGTCGTATGAAGGTGTGGAAGCCTAACCAGCGTAGTTTCATGCATAGCTCAAATGCAACCATAACCAAAGCCAGCAGCTCCAGAGTAGCATGGACCTGCATAGGTGTCATAAAGACAGGAGCTTTTATAGGAGACTGTGTGTGTTTAAGTGAGTTTGAGCATGTTTGTGTGCATATGTTCACTCACATAGACATCCAGGCGCAGTGAGGGGACAGCGGGAGCTTCACATAGCGACAGCATCATCAGCAGCAGGCCTGTCAGCAGCTCCATCATGTAGAACAGATGGTTGTGGGCAAACAGGTATGCCGCCAGCGCCTTTGGGTTTCGAGGGTGGGTGAAGAATTTATCATTGTTCTCTCCTTCCTGTATATGAAAAAGACACTTATGAGCCTCATATTGTGATAATGTCCCACAACAATGGAGCATGTGGTGTGTAAAAGAGTACTAAGAGATGTTAAATGTGACATAAAGCAGTTAAACTAAAGTTTTTCCTCTGCATCTCATGTGTGATGAGAAGCAGCAATTACTTGTGGATCTTTTGTTAAAAACTATGGGAACTATGTATATACTATTGTATTAGTAACAACATGCAAGTAACTATCAGTTATTAGCCAGGAAAATCCATATTTATGCATCCCTACTTTTTGTATTTTGCACTATGTAAACAGATTTATTACTTCCTGCAACTGCTCATGATGTAAATATTATAAAGCCCAGTGAAAAAGTACATTTAACAAACTACATTTATTACACTATGGAAGGCGTAATAAAAACAAATATAATACAGTGCTAACTCAGTTGCTCTGTACCTGCAGATAGATGGCTGCCTCTTGATAGTTCATCTCCCAGCTTTGCCGTAAAGACACATTTTGGCCTCTGTAGTTTTGTGGACCAGGTGTTGAAACCACTGCATTGTTCACTATGTCATAATTGCCGCCTCCTCCATCTGGAAGAAGAACACATCTAAGTGTCAGAGTATTGACAGGATTAGACTTTTCTCAGCCCCATGCTTATCCTTTGTATAACATATTATACGGGACACACACACACACATATACACAGTACATCGAGAGGTAAGCGCCTACCAATGCAGTTTAGTTCTAATGGTAAGGCATAGGAGGAGACCACAACTGGACTTTCAGTACACACGTCTTCATGAAAACCAGATGCCTGCCCATATAAGCACTCCATTGATCAGTTTGAATTTGTCTGTGTGCCTCAGCTGTGTGGATGTATAAATGTCCCTAAAGTCCAGTGCACAAGTGTGTGTGTGAGTGTGAGTGTGTGTCATTCATAGTACGCTGGTTTTCTTCCAGCCTCCACACACATCTGGAGATACAGATGGCCAAACATTCCACTCAGGCCTGATGTAAACTCCAGAAACACAGTCACAAATGGAGTCCGGATGTGTGTCCTCACAGATCCGGAAATATCCAGGCTGTGGGATCAAAGTGACACTAGAGACAGAACACCATTCAAAACAATTTACAGTGCTCATTACGTTCAGTTCTTCTTGCTTCTTTTGGGAAAAGTGTATCAAACAGTCACCTTGATGAGATAAATACTGCCACCACAAATTTAACTTAACGACAAACAGAAATTCAGTCTTAGCAGCACAGTTTGAACTTCAAACCCAGTGCTATCAGTTAATAACAAAGTGCTGTGTTTGCATTGCTTATTTTGTCTCCTTCCTGCCACAGACAGGGTACAGACACATGACACACAAACCAAAGGAGGACTTAATTCTGTGGTAGAGTGAGAGAGACTAGCTTCAAAAGACGGAACAAATTATGACTACCTTCTAAATTACATGAATAGTACTTTTTTATAAACCTGCACTGTCCAAAAAAATCCAGAAAATTATTCTTCAATATCCTTCATTTATAAAGCTGTTTCTCCATGCGTCCTTCTGCAGCTGTATATTTTAGTCCTGTGCAAGTGTTTCTGGATGCTCTTCCCACACACTGTACATCACATTTTTCTGCTTCAGGCACGACTCCTTGGAATAAAATGTACTGGAGACCATATGAGTCTCAGAAATTCAGTCACAGATGTTTCCTGTCCACCATGACAGCAGCAGATTTAGCTCAAGTGTGAAGATCAAATTCCAGTCCAGCAGCAGCCAGTCTGTTATCCTGATGAGAGTATACCCCGTGTCTGCTGTGGGACAGTCCAACTCCTCATTTGTTTGAAAACAATAACATGTTTGGGGCTCCCAGGCAATAACATGGCGTGGTTGGGTTCACAGAAACACAAACAGACTCGGCAGTCATGACTGTTGCTGCCAGTGAAGGTAAAATCCAGCTCTATGGTGATCTGAAGGGTCTAACCAACAGCAATGAAACTAAACTCCTCACTTCTAACTTAGAATTTAATTTCTCACTGAAGTGAAACTATTCAGCTGTCCAAGTTCAAACTCCCTCTTTTTCCAGAAAGGTCCAACAACAATTGGCAAAAATAGTGTGATACTTCTTCCTTGTCCACCACTCCCGATATCTTGAGAAAAAAAACTACTCTCCACTTCCTATTCACCTACACAGCCAGAGAAGATGATCCAGTAAGTTCACGCACACAGACACACATACCCACAGACTACAGACACATACAAGGCACACATGCTGCCCACGAGCACCAGGGAGGGGCTGAGGGGTGCACAGTCTGCTGAGGCAGCAGTTTCTCAGTTGGGTCATTTTGTAGCTTATATGTGAGGAATACAAAGGCAGCAGGATTACGTTGTTGAGTGGATGCATGGATACCCATACATACTGCACAGGCACGTGACCCCGGAGCCTGGCCGAGAGTCTCGATTTCGTTTTAAAGCTACATGGACTGGACATGCAGCATGTATGCAGCTGACGGTCAACAACGTTAAATGGCTTCAGACTGAAAATCTGGTAAGTAGACAAACCTTGATTTTGACTATCACAAAATACACTGATATAATAACTGTGCTATAATATATAACCAAATACTATAGAAGTCAATCAATGCAAAACAATGCATTATACAGTCAAAAATGGATAATGACCACCACTCGGACATTAAAAAAATGTATGTGCTATACTATTCAAAGGACTGACTCAATTTGAACCGTTTAGGAGAGATGTTGATTACACTTTAAGTCATAAAGGAAACTATAGTTTGATGTGTTACTGAATCTACTATCATGTCTACAGCTTTTGTACTAATGAGAGTAAACCAGACATTAGAAACTCTTATCAGTGTGACACAACCCAACAGCAGAACAACTAAAGCCTCCAAATGAATATAAAGTTTGTATGGAGATTGTAGAACTGTTGTATTGGATGCATAAGCTTCCAAAACAACTTCTTGCATTGCTGAATGCAAGAATTACTGCTTAAAATGGTTTAACACCATGCCATGGCATTAGCAACAATTTCCACAATGGCTAGCCATCATAATTTTCATGACAGTGAAAACTTACTCTCGTCTCCTCTCTCAGTCTCCTCGTTGAGCAGACCGCTGTTTGCTTCGTCCCAGGTTAGGATGAGAGGCACATCGTCGTCAGACTCCATACTGTCACATAAACAGGCTGCAACCAGCTTTGATTAGCTAACGTTTAACTGCACTTCGTCTATCTGTATACGGTTATAGGTTTGTCCTGCGAACCGCACGACAGCTGCACATCTTTGCTGCTCAAAGCTAATAACAACTGTGAGCTAACAAGTCGAGTATGCTACTTTTTACGTTGTTGTGGTTTAACGTTAAATGTCTCTGGTGACATATGCAACACAGGAACTAGCAACTTTCAGGCTGTGTGAAAGAGAAACGACCTGTGCGTTGTACAATTTGTCTTTGTCAGTCACAGATAACATCTCTCAGCGACTCAACTGGTTCACTGTCATCCAGACGAACAAGCCGAGACGGTCCGTCTGTGTTCATCACGGCATCATCAGAACGGTTTCTGTTGGAGAACAAATGTGCGTGTTGTCGTAACATGTATCCGACACCTAAGTACATCAGTTTTACTTCTAAATTAATATTTCCGAGACTAACGATACTACAAAAGCTCTACAGATACTGGGAGTAAAACTGGTTGATCAACAAACCTTTGCGACACTGGAGCAATTCACGGCAGGCGGGTGAACAACACCCCCCCCCACACACACACACACACCCTGACATTTTTTCAAAGTAAAAGCCATGGACGTAAGACAAAACTGTAAGACAAAAACAGGGAGCGGATGGTGTTATGATAATTTTTTATCGGTTATCATTTTATAAACATAAAAAAATCATCTAAGCATACATTTAGTTTCTGCATCATACGCTTTTCGCAGTATGCGCCAGTGTTTTCATACTGCCATCTGCATTGGTGGTATCTTAGCAACGTAGCAAACACAACAACAATACTTCCTGGTGGCGGCCAACACGGGAACAGGAAGGTATGTCACCAATTGTAAGTAAAGTAACATAAACGTGTAGTTAATTTAATTTAACGTATTATTCACCTATTACATACAATCTAGCTTGGTGTAAAATATTGCACTTAATACAGTACTGTGGGTTATATGGACTTGACCATGGATGTTTAAGAGGGCAACCACCAGATGCCTCTAATAATAAACTGTAACTGGAAGACTATTCCAGAAGACTTTGTTTATCCATAAAAATGTTTAGTAGCCTAAATAGTTGTAAATGAGTAAATTCACATGTACTCATCCTCCTTCACTGAGCAGTCCATATTTAATAAATATGCCATTATTTTTCATTTCAAGTGTAACTATACTAGATTACATTACAGAGAAAAAAACATTCTCAATGTATATACAATGCAGCCTTCAAAATTTGAAACATCATTGCGTACAGTGAAAACTACAGGTAACAATGACCAAAACACATTTTACAGTGGAAGAGATTTTTAATTTTGTCCAAATTATTTGGCCATTTTATTTGTTTGTGTTGTTGTTGTTGTTGATGTTTAGCACTGGCCTAACTATGTATATGTAGGTGGATACTACTGCAAACCAGGGTAGACAAACACTGTTTTACATGCAGCATTATATACACACATACAGTACATATTTGTGCTTTATTCTTACTATTTAGTATGTCTGTAAAGGAGGAAACAATGTTGGCAAATGCCCAATCGAAAGATGCTCTAAACAGCCATGAAGTGTCACAGAAGAAGATGTTCTCTGTTGAGGC
This sequence comes from Ctenopoma kingsleyae, assembly GCA_032353495.1. Classification (NCBI taxonomy): domain Eukaryota; kingdom Metazoa; phylum Chordata; class Actinopteri; order Anabantiformes; family Anabantidae; genus Ctenopoma; species Ctenopoma kingsleyae. The sequence goes on along the minus strand of JAUBNQ010000028.1, from coordinate 11,797,935 downwards.
CCAACGCATCTCAAGAATATTGGAAAACTGCATCAGTCAAGTTGAGATTGCAGCATCTCTGTCTGCTGTTGTCCAGTTAAACAGCACGTCTACTGTTGTGGACAAGGAACTGAGTAAGGCACTTCAAGAGCATCAAATAGTAGGTGAAAGGCTGGAGAAACTACAAGGTGTAAAGCAGGAATCACATGGGGAACTAGAGGAAGAAGGTGAAGAAACAAGCAAGAAAGCAAGGCCTCAACTTGAGAAGGACATTAAGAACTCTGTCAGGGATCTTCTCAGACTTTTCCAAGCGCATCCAGATGTCATTTTTGGTTTGAGGGCAATGCTAGGTGTGGAAGTAGGGGAGAGCGAGTGCAAACTGATTAGAGCGCTTAAGGTGTTTCACAGCCATATGGTGGAAAAGTTGCTGACCAGTCCAGATGAGGAGCTACAGCTGAGCCTCTACAGGCAGGTGTCCTCCATCTCTCCCAATGACCTGGACCATGTGGTTTCACTGGAAGAACAAGCAGATACTGCCATAAAGGAAATAGATTCACTGGTGAGGCACTAAATTGCATATTCACCTACTGTAGTGTGTAGTGTGCCAACATACGTAGATGCAGCCATAGAAAAAAAAGATTTCTTAACCTCTGCTCTTGATTTTTTTTTTTTTTCAATCTTATCGGTGCAATCTTTCTGTTAACATCACAGATTTCTCAGAAAAAAACTGAGATAAAAAATCTGCAGTGTTCTTTGCAAAGGAATAACACTCAAGACGTGGATAAGTCACCTGTCACAGACAAGCAGTGCCAACCACTTATGAAGATGTCAAAGAAACAGGCCAGTATACAACAGGAAATTGATCAGCTGAAAACCCAGCTAAACAATTTGATCCTTGAAAACAGACAGGCTGAGAGAGCACTGCAAGAGGTAAATTTAGTGAGTCCATTATTTCCCAGTAATTGATTTGCATTTTAGTCATAGTAACACAAAACCCATATCAGCTGCTACTGTTGTTCTTTGTTTGCAGAGGAATGAAGAGGTGGAGAATGAAATTGAATATTTGCTCCAGCAATTTGACGATAAAATAGAAGAAACCCAGGTATTTAAAAGACATTTAAAAATAATACATAGTAAAGCAGGAAATCATCAAATTAGAGGAGTTGAATATTTTCCATTCATGTAGCGATTATCCAAAATGTGGCCAATTTATTTTTTGTTCATCGATTAAACAAAATATTATTTATTTTTTTTTAATAATCATTTTATTTACATCTGATCATTTCACATATTGGCATCAGGTGAGTCTGGTTTGATGTTCAGGCAAATTTCCCTCCAGATTTCTCGTAACACTAGAGCATTTACACCTATTTGCTAATTGCATTATCCGTTTCAAGATGTAAAGACTGTCTATGAAATCTATGAAATTATTACATGTAAAAAGAGCCTACCTATGCTTAGTGATATTTTTGTCACAATTTTGATTTAACATGTCTGTTCTTCACTACCCATTACTATCCATTACCTTTCTCTCTCTGTTCTCCCACTGCCACCACCACCTGTCTCAGGCCGACCTGGAGTTGAATGAAATTGACAATGAAAGGGAGGAGGAGGAGCTGAGGAGGCTGGATGTACCCTTTTCTGTCCTGAAAGTGGAGCACGACCAGATCCAGGAGAAGCGTCGGCTGGCAGAAGAGAAGAGAAAGGAGGAGATGAGAGTCCTGGAGCTGAAAACCAAAGCTGCTATTTTCGCCCAAGCCTGGTGGAGAGGCTACAGTGTTCGCAAAGCTTTAAAGAACAAAGGAAAAACCAAGAAAGCCAAAAAAGGTAAAGGCAAGAAGAAATAAACCACTGACTAGTTTAATGACTTTGGTGCTATGCTTGCAAACCCTTTACCTTTAGAGTAATGTTGTCTTAAAAAAGACAGATATCATTATTTCCAAGAATCATCATACTTGTCATTTGTCTTGTTCCTAATAAAATATTTTATATTTTAAACTAGTACCTTTTTCTGATCTACAGAACATAAAGAGTTGCAGTGCTTTCTAATATTTGTGAGCAGCAATTACTGTTTGGATGCTGTGTGGCTGTAGGCAATAAATGATGAAACAGCAGCAGAAAAGTAAACATTTATAATATTTAAAACAGTGGACATCCACATCAGTGTGTCTGTGAACTCTGACGCACGTGCTACAGGTGAACAATTTACACTTTTACTACATGCAACCAAAACAGAGTTAAAACAGGGTTTAACTGAGTCAGTGTTTTCTTTAATGACCACAGGGGGGCAGTACAGGCCTCGTGTTCTGAATGATCAGATCTCAACATTATAAGAGGCAGTCTTGTGGACAGAGGAGCCCAGGACTGAACCAAGTTAATACTACTATATAAACAGCATTTATCAGGTAAAACTAGTCAGCTTAAAACGTAGAGTTGCTACTATCTTTATAGTCTTTATTCTAAATTGAAATCAAAACATTTATAACTACGACAGGTGTCCACTTCTGAAACAAAAATGGTTGCTTTATTGTTTAGTAATATTTCTTAATGACTGACAGAATACATACAGTAACTGAGAAGCAGATCCACCCCAGAACGCTTGGCAAAATCATTCTTCAGTTATTGATCAGTGTCTTAAGTTTATTGAACTTCATTGACTTCAAAGTGAGTTTTGCATTAGAACAACAAACCTCTCAACAAACTCCATATTTAATACCAGTTCACTGAATTCAGTTTTAAACCAGCATGGAAATGTATAAGTTTAAAATACATAAATATCATAATATTTTTAATGGTGAGTTCCAGTGGGCTTTTTGGCACTTTGTCCTTCCTGTTCATCACTTTCTTTCTCAGAGGGAGTGTGATGTGTTTTTATTATATCTTCATGGTCCTGGATGAACAGCTTTATCTGAGAAGAAGACAGATGGAAACACTATGTTATGATAATTGTTTTCTGTTGCTGTCACCACCTCTGCTCTGTCAAGGTACCTACCCTGTCCAGCTGTTTCTCTGTGTCGTTCACACTGATACCTTCTTCTCCTTCCAGTTTGCCACCTGCTATTTCATAGAGGTTAAGCGTTGCCATCTTAATTTGTCCCAATAAGAGCGTTGTTTTTGCTGCTGTCTCCTGAATATGGTTCCAATGGCTTTCCTGTACGAAGACAGGAAGATGGGAGTTCAATCTTTAAGCAACATACAGCCTGATTTGTACTCTGATGTCCCGGGTTTGCCCCGGGTTTTTGGCCAGTACCCATAGTAGGACTTCAGAGTGTGTCTCCTCTAGCTCGGACTGTAGCTGGGACAGTTCATTGTTCTCTCGGAGCTGCATCACGTGATGCTGGTCCTCCAGTGTGACCAGTGTTTGCCTGAGCTGGTCGACCTGCTCCTGTGACTCATTGTACTTCTTACAGAGCCTTTCTCTGAAGTGCAGAAGGCTTTCCAAATGACCTGTGAGTGAGTCCACATCTTCAAACTGTAACACACGCACACACACACACACATTAAAGTGTGTGTAACCCTAAAGTAAACTCTGCTATCTCCAGAGACACTATTTCACAAAGCCATACTATGTATTTAGTGATGTGAACATCATGAAGAGACAAGATTAGTCAAGATTAAGAGTGATTTATCACCAGTTTCCAGAGGTTAAAATGAGCTTTGGACCATCAACGCAATTTTTCATTTACAAAATACATTATCCTGAAGGGTTTGTGTGTAGTTATCTGGGATTGTTTGGGAACTATGGAAACTAGGTGTATAGTTTCCATAGTTCCACAATATATTTTCAACTGACATAAAAACATTTAGATTTAGTCAGATGGACAAATCCTTGCAGTACCTTACTCATTTTCACCACCTGCACCATGAAGTCCCAGTACACATAATGTCTCTGTACTTCAAGCTCTAGCTCCTGTTTCCTCTTTATCAGTTGAGCATACTTCTCCTTTAGCCTTTCTAGCTCTTCCTCCTTTTGAAGTACCTCTTGGATCACCTTCTCTGCTTTCTCAACAGCTTGAGAATCATCTTCAGACTTTAGAAAAATAGAGGGATTTCGGTTAGTTGGCTGTTGCCATCCAGAGATAAAAATTAAATCCAATTTGTTTAACACAGGAGTCGAGTGTGAATTTGTCGCCTTTTGTACCTTGAGAAACACATCAAAACTTAAGCTGAACTCATGTGCATTCTTGTTATCCTTTTGCAACTCCTTTATACGCTGGCCCAGACTCTGCAACGCCTACACGAAAACACATGCAGCAGACAAAAATCAGATTACCTAGGAACATATATGAGGCATGGTCAGTCAAGAGAAGACAGTTGTTGGTATAAGTTGCAATAATACAGTGTAGAGATACAATGTAAAAGTAAAATTCCTGCATTCAGGATGTTGCAGGAAAGTAAAAGTACATTAGTATCATCTTAAAAAACAGCAATAAGTAAAAGTAATAGTAAAAGTAAAAGAATGAGTGCATATGATATTATTGGATTATATTTTCTGATGCATTATTGTGCTCATCATTTTATTGTTGTAGCTGTCAACAGTGGGACTTATTGGACCTTAAATGCTTTGTTTTGTTTATCATGTTTTGAATCTTAATAATTATAATTTGAATGATTTTACCTGCCGCTCTCTAGCTTGTGAATTTCACACTAGAAATGAATAAATAAATTAATCTTATAATTACACTGTATTAATAAGATTTTGAAAAGTAACTAGGCTATAATTATCAAGTCAGTGCAGAACTGAACTAAATGCAGTCTACTTAGTAACATGCCAGCACTGGATCCTTTCATTCACCCTCCACCTTATCCTGCATTGCTCCCTTTTCCGCGCCTGGCTACCTGTTTGCGCTCCTCGTACAGCGCCCGCAGCTCCTCTTCCTCCCTGCGTTTTCTCTGTAGTTCAAAGAGGGCAGCAGTCCTGTCGAGCATTGCTGGCATCACACCGCTCGTCCCTGCCGTCAGCTCCCTGCTCGCACAGAAGCAGGTTAGTAGAAAGTTATTAACATTGATCGCTCGGATTGATTCTGGATGTGCTTCTCACGCTCAAACGCGCCACATGAACTCACTGTAAATCCTGCTCCTCACGGATGGCCTTACAGTTCATGATTTGTTGTTTTAATGTTTCCAGAAGTAACGACACAAACCAAGTCTTCAGCGTTTCAAAACTTTCTTTCTTCCGCCTCGTTTCTATGGCAACACAAACCTGGACCTGTTAAAGGGACATTCCGGCAATTCGGCTGCACATTCTGCAGACAATTAATAAACAACAAATGAAGCTAAACCAAAGGTAAAGCCCCACCAAAACCTTTAAAAACTAACATTTTTATTTTTTATTGTAATCTGTAAGTCACACTCTGTTGGAACAGAAAGGATTAGGCAATTCATTCAGTTAGTCATTTAACAAAAACAAACAAAAAACAACAACAACTTCTAAGAAAATATACCAAAAGCACAGACCCACCAAACTATTAATCACCTATTAATTTATATAAGTTTTACCAGTCATTAAAGTAACATTTCAAGCAAACATGCCAAACATTTGATGGTTCCGACTTTTAAAGATAAATCCACACGTTTTAAGATAAAATGTTCAGCTTTGAATAATATATGGCAACAATAATATAATAACTGATATGCTTTTTTCCACAAAGAAATTCATTTAACTATCCGGTTACAAAAATTATTTATGGCACATTTACTCCTTTCTGTAGTATATGAATCTACATATGCAAATATGCATTTTAGGGTTTAGTTTCAAGGTTTACCTCACACAACATGTCTCCTGATAATATGCTTACCTGTGAATTCTGCGGTCAGTATGTGCATCAGAGGTTTCATTGTCTAACATTTAAAGAGCATCTTTTTTGCAGTATTAAGAAAAAACTTGTTTAAAAACTGATATGAGAAACATAGCTCTACCTGCAGGGGCCCTTTATTTGTTGTGTATGTGATGTTTCACAATCTGTCCATATTGTATATATCACCTATAACATTTGATTGACACTGGGCAAGTGTCATTTTTTCACTTTAAGCACAAAAATCACACATAAAATCACACCTTTCAGCTGCTGATGCTTTGATGATGCTCGACAGTACACACAAGCGTGAATGCAGTTATGCACCATGCTCCTCACACACACACACACTAGAATGACAGACACACGCACAAATGTTGACACTTTGCTGGAGACGTGTCAAAAACAAGATCAGTTGTGTGAAATTATTAAGGATCGTCACATCACATTATGTAGGTCTAATTCATGCAGTGTTTCTGGAGTCAGGGAAGTTCTTTGTCTGTGAGACGTACATCCTTATATTATGCAGCCATACATCACTATATTTGTATTTTTATGACAAGACAATAGAGACGTACAGAGGGAGGGAGAATTGACATGTCAATTCCATAGCCTTAACTGAAACAGGGATGTTTCACAACATTCATATATTCTGGAAACTTCTAGGTCACAAATGCAACCAACAGCTGCAGAAATGTATTTTTTGTATATTTTGTATTATTTTTAGCCTTCACTTGATAGATTAAAAGAGGAGAAGCAGACAGGAAACATGGGAAGAGAGAGGGGGTGTGACTTTCAGCTTTAGCATAGAGAAACATGAGTCCAACACCAGTTAAATAATGACTTCATGTGCGTATTTTGTGGCCGAGTTTCCCCCTTATGGCTACTTGAGATCAGTTTTGGGGTAATAAGTCTAAATGAACACATGAACTGGTTGTACTGAACTGATCTTGAGAAGTGAGATTCAGCGTTCACTGTGGACACCATTGACCTTAATGATTACATCCACCAGCACCTATTAAAGGTAGCTAAATTAATCTGTGGGGAGATTGTTTCTTAATTGCTCTTTCAGTGATCAAGCACAAACCCTGAACCTAAGCTTTTGTGACAACATGGACCAGGGTTCCATATAGTGCTCAGAAAAATGGAAACAAGTTCACTTCCAGGAAAATGAACGAGTGAATTTCATTTGCTGATGATTATGAGATATGATCAAAGGCACCAAAACAGCTGCTGAAACAGACTCTGTGGTGAGATTGTTTTCTCAACTGATCTTGAGAAATGTAGTGAAAAAAGTCAGAAGCTATTAGTCTCTTTCAATTCTAATTCAAATATAACTGAGTTAATGATAATTTGACATTACATGTTCCTACTGGGAGGCAGCACAGTGCCACAGTGTGACAGAGCAAGGTGGCATTTACAGACTTAATGGAAATGCACTGTGCTACTATTTGTGCGTAATAATTGCCAAGTGTGATGAATATAGTGATGCTTACAGTGACAGCAGCAGGACCAGAAAAATGCATCTGATGTAAATGTGTGTTACTCACTCAAACACACACACACACACACACACACACACTAGGCAAAGAAGATGGGAGAGAAAGAAAGCAAAAAGACATGACCAAAAGGCAGTGAAGGGGAAAAACAACAACACAGATTGCTGCAGGCAGTGATGCTGCTGTATCCATTTTTGATGAATGTATGGCTTGCTGCACACACACACACAAACACACATTTATTAATACTAATGGAAAGATGCTATTATAATAAAAGCATGTTGTGTCAGGTGATGGGCACAGCATGAGGCTGAGGACATGGAGAAATCACACCCATGTAAACACCAGAAAACCTTTTAACAACTGAGGTGGATGAAGAGAAAGAAGACAGCCAACGCAAAAAAAAAAAAAAACAACAACTGAAAATTCATTTCTATTAACATTAACATTAATAATTTTTATATTAGTCACCAAACAAATTCAGCACTTTTAAATGAATGTGTCATTTCACCAAATGGGAAAAATACTGTTGTTCTGTATCAATTTTAAATTATAGTGGTAAGAATGAAAATGAAATGTGATCTAATTTTCACCAAAGTCACAAACACAATATTTCTAAGTTGATGACACACAAACAGTCAGTCTCTTCATGTCTTTATTGAACAGAGTGATGGTGAAAAGCTAATGTCAACAGTGTTTTAATTTTAACTGTTTGAACCACCTTTGGCTGCTTTAACCTGTCCAGGAGAAACTTTGGACCATTGTTCCTCACAGAACCGCTGCATCTCAGTCATGTTTTTAGGACAGCTGCCTGCTTATGCAGCCCCAAACCATGATGCTCCTCTATCATACTTCACTGCCGGGATGAAATTTTCATACTGGTACGCTGTTCTCTTTTTTAGAGCATAGTGCTGTGTGTTCTTCAAAGAAAATTCTACCTTTGTTTCACCTGTCCATGTTTTCCAGCTCTGATGTGGAGTGTTAAAATGGTCTTTGCCAAACGTCTAAATATATAATATCTAACAATTATGAATACTACTCTATAATAGGGCAGTCATCTGCAAAACCTGCTTTGCATTGGAAACTACCCTGGTTGGTAGTTTCATTCCTGGTTCCCCCGGCTCCTGTTCACATGTCGTAGTGTCCCTGGACATGGCACTGAACCCTGAACTGCTGGCACTTTAAGGAAGCTGCCTGTCCACAAAAATTTCCCCAAGGGGATTAAAAAAGTATCAGTTATTACTCTTAATTATCTGTCTGTCTATCTCTATTTCCTCACTTGGAGGACAGCATATATTATATAGTTTTAATCCTTTATCCCTTCATCCCTTCTTATTGTGAGACATGTTTCATTCTGCTCATGTCCTCATTAAAAAATTAAAAAACATGATTGAATAGTTAAACCTTGAGATAGTAAAAGCCTTGACTTTCGCTGTAGCTTGCACACACACACACACACACACACACACACTTTAGTGGACAGGTAACAAACATTTAGACATCTATAATTAAAGGTCAACAGCGTGGGGCAAACAGATATTGAGAGGAAGTCTGTGTTTATGCTAATGCATTGTCAGGCAGTGAGGCCAGCAACTCTCTGACACCATCTATTAGTAATGAGACAAGATCTCTCAAATGCACTGGGTATGAACCAAACAATGCTGCTTCTGGCAAACAATGGGATGTGACAGCCGGCTGAGTGAATGCTATGAAATCGGGCTGCATGTGCATGGACAGTTTTGAGGGGGTGCGGTGTGTGAATGGATTTGTTTGTTTATTGATGTTTGTGTTTTGTGTTTGTCTCAAGGCAGTCATCATGTCTGGCCTGTTTGTAAACATGCTTGTACACAAGTGGCAACAAGCCTGCAGTAATGTGCAGGCAGCTAAAATGCAGCGAGAGACGGAAGCCGGCCAGAAGTGCAGAGGCACACGAGGCCTCTACAGAAAGGCAAACTAAAATATACTCTTTATGATCTCTGACCAGTATGATGTGTTTTTTAAATGTACTTTACATTAAAAAAATATATTTTCTAGTTGGGCCATCTGTACACCTAATCAATAGCAATAAGAGTGATTATCAGTGAATTTACCAGATACATTTATTATCAAAATGATCTGTCTCTTTATATTTTTCTTGTTACATATGCAACACTTTCACCACTTTGGGTCAGCTAGAGATGTCTATATTAGCCTGTTGGTCAGTCCACTATATTGGTCTAGACTGAAATATGGATATAATATGGACATTTCCTGTTCCTCTCATAAGGAATTATAGTAACTTGGCTGATTTTTCATGTAACACCATCATTAGGTGAAAATTGGATGGAAATTTATAGCACACTAAACTAAGATGGTGAACACAGTAAAAACTTACACCATCATTGGTGTTGCTATTGTGGAGCAGGTTTTAACATTAAGTACAGCCTTACTGAACCACTAATACTGTTGACTCCTTGTTTCTCTGATAATATACCTCAGTTCAGTGCTGGGCTCATTATTTTAACTACATAAACCTGAAATGATTTTTGTGTCCACTTGAAACCAGTGGAAATACATTTTGACTGTTATGTATTACACATCCATCAGTTACACAGCAAGATCATTTTTATATGGGATCTGTTTTGGGGCACCTGGTTCACCTTATAGCTTTGTTTTTGGTTTCTACCAGCTCCTGACACATGCGACTGTTTGGCAGGGAGACTGGTGAGAGATGGATGTACCCCACAACATTAAAGTTGTGGCACATGGCCAAACAATGAAATTAATGTGTAAAATTCTAGGAAGCAAAGGGGAGTTGTAGATTAAAGTGATAATTCGCTTCAGGTTCAGCTCTACAAGCCTTATTGTCATTTCATTCACTGTATTATATTTGGATTCTGCATTTCCAAGGCAGAATTTGGGACAAGACTGTTTATGAATTAAAAAACCCCCCAAAGAATAAAAGAATTGAGACTTTCTTTAAGGTCTATGGTCTAAAAATTTAAAGGATATTTTAAGGGTATTTTGCCTTAATTTGACAGTATCAGTAGAGAGGCAGACAGGAAACACAGGAGAAGAGAAGGGGACATGATGTGCAGTAAAGGTCCCCAGCCAAACACAAACCGGGGACATTGTGTTTATGTGGCATGTCCTGTAACTATTCAGCTTCCAAGGCTCTCCTGTGGCCCACATTTTTGAGAGGGGTTGCATTTCAGTAAGTTATACTCAGCCTGACAACCTGAGTACTTAAAAAAATCTTGATTATGCTTGTGGCCTGGACACATACACAACAATGACCTGACAATGTTCTTTATTCAAAACTGGGAGACTATGAGGGGCCGCAGCCAGTCTGTACACTGAGAAAACAAGCAGAGCCACAAAGTGATGTCCTGCTGGTAGTGATATCATTATGCTGTGTCCTGTCTGGACAAGGGGCTGGAGTGAGGTCAGGGTGTATGGAGTGTAATCTCTCGATTGAATAGGTTTGTGTGTGTCAGAGTGTGTGTGTGTGTGTGTACATGTTTTTGTTCTGTGTCTCCAGAAGAGTGTATGTGAGCATCTATATTTGTGTGTGTGTGTGTGTGTGTGTGTGTGTGTGT
>JAUBNQ010000028.1:11771255-11782519 GCA_032353495.1 Ctenopoma kingsleyae | reverse complement strand
ATTTGTCATTGTCTGGCCTTAGCAGTGCTCACAGTGCAAATATTTGGATGACGCCAGTCTTTGGGTTATAGAAAGACAACTTTGACTGTGCTCAGGCTCTTATTCAGTGTCTTTAGGCTTCATGAATGTCCATGTCCACTGCTCCATCCAGCACAGGGGACAAACAGGTGGGAGCTCTTCACACAACACAAAGTCACACTTGTTACAATGATGTTACAAAGGTAATTATATAATTAGTCTGTGTATGACGCAGCATCGTTCAGAAGAGAGAGAAAGGTCATTGTGTTTGAGTCCACAAATCAATCTTACAAATCCTCTGGCTTAGTTAGGAGGCCGCACTCCATTCTGGGACTCCACATCTGATATGTGTGTGCGTCTCTAGTGTGTGATAGAGAGGAGGGGACAGGCTCGGGGTGTAGCGAGGATACTCTCTGAGAGGAGGGCTGAGCTGCCTGTTGTGAGTATTTTGGGAGGTTTGCGTTGGAGGTCCAGAGCTCTGGCTCTGATAAGGGTTGTGAGCGACATGTTCTCCCAGTGGTGGGGAGCTCTGGTGGGCTACACCGCACAGTCGAGAGCCCTGAGGGCTGGAACTGTAAGGAGGGTGAGGGGTGTAAGGTGGGTATGGTTCCATGGGGGTCATGGCAGAGGGAAGTGGGCAGGTGTATGACCATGACGTACAGTTGAGTTCATCCAGTCTGGGTTCTGAGGCAGCAAACATGCAGGCCTGACGCTGTCCCATGTCTGAGCTGTAGGGGGAGTCAGTGAGACCCAAGGCAGAGTTGTTGGATAGAGAAGGAGGGTAGGAGGAGGGGTGATAGTAAGACTCTCCTTCACTTGGTGAACTACAAGTGAAGGGTTTCTTGTAGGAGTGCTGACGGTTTCCTGGAGAGCAGTTCTCCTCCACTGCAGATAGAGACAGAGAGAAAATATTGTGTTGAATTTCTTTCTCTTTTGACATTAATGACAAGTGAGAAATGAAAAAGTTCCAGCTCAGAGCTTCTAACTTCCCACATTAATCAGCCAAAGTAGCTGAGATAAGGACAAAGTGCAGACATGGAGAAAAAATGATTTAGTGTGGCTGCTTTTACAGTATTTATGATATTAATTTATGTATGAACATGATGCAGTTTTTCTGTAATGGTACCAGAAAATATTCACCCAATTAATCTCTTGATAGTTAGTATCAGCACAGACCTATGGTATAGTCCAGATTTGTTGTGCCTTGCTTTAGACTAATTGGGAATGTAGAGAGATGTGTGTATGTTTTGCATCGACCTGAAAGCACAGATTCACCCGAGTTGCACTGATGATTATTTAAGCAATCAGAGAAGTGTAATCCAAGCAGTTTTTCTCAGCTTGAGTTTAATTGTACCCTAGAAAATATGTTGAAATAAAATTAAGTCTCAGCACAGTGTCTCTGCACAGTGATTTGTACAAATTTTCTTTCAGCTGTTGATTACTATTACTGCATGCAAGCACATCTAAATGAACAGACCTATAAATAAAGTGTTTATTGATTCATTCAGCTAATGCCTTAGTAAATCTGATACTAATTACACATATGCCAGTCACAGCACAAACAAATGTAAATCTGCTTTTTAGGTTGTGTGGGTTCATTATGTTAATTTTGTGTTTTCTTCTTCCCAAGCAATTGCTTTCCATTTTCAGAAAGTTATACAGACAACGTGAAGAGATTCTGAGGTCAGTTATTTTAGTTACATGTTATGTTCTTTGCAGTTGGCTAACAAGCACCAGTTTTTTTTAACCTACAGTGCAGTTAGCTCACAAATGTGATGAGTTGTGGCCATCATTTGCCTGATGGAAACATCCCTGAATGAGGATGCTGGTAAAAAATAAAGATGATGACGTGTTTACAGTAATGGATTAACTCGAATTTTCATACTGGCTGCCTGAAAGTTAAAAGTCGGCTTGTTCATGATACTCTGTGATATTTTTAAGTATGGATATTTGTATATGTATGGATATAACTGGGCTGCTTGAATAAGTTTTTTTATATAATTATTTCCAATATTATAAAAATGTCAAGTCACAATAATTTAATGAATATTAAAATGATTAGGGATTTTCTGCACTCTTATGTCACAGATTTATTTTATTTTATTTTTATTTTAGCTTGAGGTGCAGGCAGTAAATGTCTTTCACACAATGTTCTGAAGGCAGAGACACGCTCCTACCTTTTCTCTTGGTGCAGTGGAAGCCCTGTGGCTGTTGGATGTGCTGCAGGTGAGGCAGGGTGTAGTGTGTGGGTGGTGGGCTCAGCAGCTCCTGAGGACTGCTGCTGTTCAAAGTGTTCTCACAGCTGTAGGGAGACCCAGCAGCCTCAGGGGAACCTCGCAGACCACGGCCCTCCCCGCTGAAGGGACTCCCAGTGGAGCAGGCTCTCTGACGAACAGTGCTGCGGGGGACCACAGGATAATCCTTACTGAAACAGAAGGAAATGTGCAACACTTTGAATCTAATGTCCTTATGGCCACAGGTACATAGGTACAGGTTAAATATACCTGTACAGAGGTTTAAATTCTGCCTGGGTGTAGTGTTTTACCCTTGTTATTTTCTTTTTCTCTCAAGTCTGATTAGCAGTTTTCTATCCTTTCTGTTCTGATCTCTCTCTGTGCACACTGCCCTCTTTGTGAACTCAGTGATACGTAGGGGACAGCGGTCTACATCTCTCTGACTCTCGCTGAGATAGTGACACACTCACACACATGCATGCACACACACAGTCAGTGGTGCTGTGAGATAATTCACCACTCTAAAAATAAACATCCCTCCATGTGTCACTTTAGATAGAGTCCTCTCCTCTCTTCTCCTCTCCTCTCTTCTCCTCTCCTCTCCACCCAACTGCAGCATCACAATAACACAGGAATGATGCACTTAATACCACCGTCTCTCCCTCTCTTCTCTATACTCTTCCTCCCCTCAATAACAGCCTCTTCCATTGGCTTGCTAAAATCTATAAACTGTCTGTCACATCAGTGCTTCGATGGAGATTAGTTGATCACGCAAACAGACACCATGTAGGGCCATCAGCTGATCAACAGTTACAGTCTAATAGACCAGCAGCAACGTGATATCATCTATCCATCAATGCAGCGCGAGGACTAGCGCTCTGTGTGTGTTGTGTTTATGCTGCGTGTTCTGGATGAGGTTTCAAGCTGAGAGCAACCTTCAGGTGACAACGGCTCACATCTCTTCAAACCACTTGGCTCTGCTTACAAACACACACTCACGTCTTAGACCATATGTACCCCATCATATCAACCCTCCCTCCTGGGTGAGGGTGGACGAGAGGGAAGAATGGATTTTGTTTCCTGTCAGTGTTCATGAGCAAGCAGATACTGGAAACACACAGACACACACATTAACAAAGCTCACCCTTGTAGCTTGGCCATGCGGTGCAGCTCATTGTCGTCACTGCCTCTGAAGCCCTTTGCAAAAGGATTATTCTCTATCTTTAACTGTGTGATCTGAGGACAAAACATAGAAAACCTTTAACTCAGACACAAGTGTTGCATCACAGGACATACACTGGCCCAAACAAACACATGGTTTCATGCATGCACAGACACACATAGCCAGAAAAACGCATTCTGTTTTTTAACTGTTCTTTTCATTGACTGAAAGTCAATAGTTTACTATTAGTCAGGGGCGCTGCAGATGTTAAAACCTGCCCTGCTGAAGCTCTGCACGGCCAACATTCCTCAGCCACTGACGTTTCTAACGGAGCGGACAGTGTTCTCGCCAGCTGACACAGAATAAACTGTTTACCCAAACAGTCGCCAGGTTTAAGGATTTCAGGCCAAAGCTTTTAGAGGTCCAAAGCTGGGAGCTTTGATGTTAAGTCCTCAAACTTTTCTCAGTGATGTCATGGAGGGAAACCTTCCTGTTTTGAAGGATTTAATTAGGCTAAAGATCATGTTCATCACACAGCAGGCAAGTGGACTGGAGATCTGACACAAGCTCAAGTCCAAACAAACTTTGAAGTGCTGATAATACTGATACTGACCTCCACCACACTACTGACTCAAGTGCTATAATATCTACACGGTACAAAAAATATACATGTATGCAAGTGTGATGCCAATAGTATTAAACATACAGTATTGTTACTGTTGCTGTATGTATGTAGAGCTATCTTGTTTTTTACATAATAACCAAACTGTATTATACAAATGTCAAATACGCAAAACCACGGTCACTTTGTCCTGTTGACCACAGGCTACTGCTACTAAAATAAACCTGTACTGAACTATAAAATATAATACATGTATTTCTCACATCACGCTAATTTATTTTTTTTAGCATATTTAAATACATTTTTATAAAGTAAAAATACAGTAATAAGAATTACATTGACTACTATTAACTATTATTATGTCACTGGGCACTAACACATAAAGTACATACTTATTTTCTCTTATTTTTACACTTTTACTAACAATAAATAAGAGAATATATTGAAGTCTTATCAATCTTATCAAGTTAGGGATTTTGCTAACATTATATGTAATACATAAAATTTAAGAGAAAAGGCAATTGCAAAACTTTGTAAATAAATAATAGTATGTAGTTTATTTGTGTTAATTATAAATAGTGATAAAACTAAAGCAATCTTGTGAAAACTTCAGCAGAGTGGTCAAAGCTTCAGAAAACTCTTGTTCTAATAGAAGAAACAGGTCGTTACAGACCAACACACATCCTATTTGCACACACACACACACACACACACACAATGATTAATTATTTATGGACATATTTACAAATACTGAATAAGAGCACATAAACAAAGAAGATGAAAATTGACTTTCTGGATATAAAATATACCCAGTAATACAAACAGAGAAAGAGTGTCTCTATGTGTGTGTGTGTGTTTGACTATGGCCAGTGACCAAAAATAGAAACAAATTTGAGAGTGAAACTGATCTGATTTACACACACACGACCTTGAGATCCATTGTTTCCAGAAATGTTGGACTAATGCTGAGGAAGCCTCTTCAGGCTGTACACTTCATATTCAAATACTACTACTGTATTCTTATAACACTGCTACAGGGACTTGCAGCGTCTTTGTGCTATTTAGAGCTCACAATGACCTTACAATTTGTAAAACCTCCAAAAAAGGGGTTTAGGTGGCACCATTATAAACATACAGGATGTGGGTCCCTCGCTTTTAACATTCTTTGTAGCCTACCTTGTGGTTTTGGTAGGATGTCACGGCTATGAAGGCAGTCTCAGAGAAGACGTGGGTACAGAAAGCTGTGTTTTTGGAGCCGAATCCGTTGTTCTCGTCCGCCTTGACAATATGGAGACGAGGCTGGTATTTGTGCATGGAGTTGAGTATTATCTGAAGAGGGGGAGAGATTGAGAAGGTGAGGCTGACAGACCTGTCATGTTGTCAGAAACTCACTAGCAGATGTTGGGACCTGAACTGGAGGCCAGGTGGAAGGTAAGCCCACCTCAAGTCTAAATATAAGTTTCTTGGCTGACATGCATCTTTAAGGCAGAGATCATGGTTTACATATTAGCTGTCTCAAACTGGAATCCAGAGGCACTTTTTTTCAAGACTTTATAGCCAAGATGTTAAAATAAAACTTCTGTGGGCACAAGTTATGCATGAAAGATGCTGAATAGTTTGCTTGGTTTGAAGAATTACCAAACATTTCGGATAAAGGTCTGATTTAAATTACTACTACTTTATGGATGAAACTAAAAGTAGTTGCCACCTCACACCAAAGTGCTAGGGAAGCATAGTTATACACACTAACTGTTAGACCAAATCGGTAGACTTTCAGTAACTTTGTAAGTTAGAATTAAAGTTCTTTAAGGATCGTTATGCTGAGGTTACACTGCATACTGTATTATTTTTTGTTTATTCAAAGCGCTGTAACCCTGCTATATATTTGGCTTAGATATAAAACTGTAACAACTCTGTGCCATCCAGTATAAACTATTTCCCACGACACCGACAACGCCACTAGTTGTTTTTAATTGGATCACGTCCCTTTACGTGTGCGCGCGCTGAGGCGCGAGCGCGTTTGTTTATCCGGGGGGGCTCAGTTTAATCGCAGTGACGTGTCTGACGGTGACATGCATTAGCTAATGGACTTTCACTGAAATCATTATGTCTAATTTACAACCCTGAAAAGATCATATTTGTGTTTGTTTGTGCGAGGCCCGCATGCGCAGACGAACCAGTCGCGCGCGCAACACAGCAAACATTACCTGCTCAGCAGCTCGCGCGCAGTACAGTTGTGTGCGCGACGCAGCTACAGGACAGTCTTTGTCTTTGTAGGGTAATTGCTGCTGCTGCAGTATGAAAGCTGGGCATGGCGGGAATGAGCGTCAGCTATGTGAAGTGTGTCCGCTCTGCCCTCGTGGTGATTTGTGCTGTGTTGTGATGTCTGCCGAGTTATAGTCAGGAGACTGAGCTACATGTGCTGCCAGCTGAGCGCCGGAGTGAATGGGCTCCTCGGGTTATGCCTGCCCGCTTAACTGGACATGTGGCTGTAGTCTGTGTCATAATTCTTCTCAGTACTAATTCATTTAAAATGCATATATGGGGATCTAATATGAAGTTTATTAGTTTTGTATCCTCATATTTTCTTTTTCGACATTTCATTTGAAATTACCTAATAGTATACACCTAAACTGTTCTCCAAGGGCTCCAATTAATTCTGATATTCAAGCACAGATTTAAAAACACGTTTCACTTTCTGTCTGCAGAAATGGAGATAAATCACAACTGAATGTCTGTTTAAAAAGACAGTCTCACATGTCCGAAGGGGTCCAGGTGGTTGTTGGTGAGTTTGAGTTTCTGAAAAGAGACGAGCTGGCGGCTCCAGTGCGCCCCGGTGGCGGGAGAGTCCGGATGGACGTAGAGCCTCCCGGGCATGGCGGGCTCTGCCTTTCCCGTTATCGACCTATAAGGCCAAGAAAATGCAGCACATCAGAAACTAGTGAGGCACTGACACTCAGTGGGCTTCGTCTGACCGGCAGTGCACTGCTCTGCCCGGCGCCCCGTGATGCTGGAGGCCTGCGCTGCCTCTGGCTGCAGGAGGCCTATCCGGTGCTTTAATTAGACAGGCACAAAAAGCACCGTGTTTTGCTCAAGTTTACGCAGATAGCCACATCTGGACCGTAGCTTCGTAGACCCAAATTAAGTCGGTCTCCTCCATAAAAATGGTGTAGCCTCTATTTTTTTTTCTACCAGAGACCCTCAACCTAAATAAACCTTCTAATTACCACAAAAATAAAACAACAATAACGGCAACAAACGTCAAAGAAAGTGAATAATAATCTAATCGGTCAACTACTGGTCATTTACTCGGTTTTTAACAGACTCGCCGATGAGCAGACACTAAAAATAGGGCCGAGAGGTTTGTGTAATGATTTTCGTTCAGCACATAAATTTTTAATCTACAACGTTTAGAAGTGAATTTCTCTTTACACCTGATAGCTTATAGGAGGCATCACGAATAAAACAAATTAGGGTTGAAAATAACTAAGGTGCTGTGATGTTAATAAGTTCTAGCCTGTAGCCAAAGGTTTTTTCCAGCTCTAAAAGAAGAATAAAGGCCTTGAAGAAATATTGATCACGGAGACCGGAGTTGCTATCTTTAAAACCTGCTGTCCAACTGTATGTGCAAAGGTAAAATAGAAAGAAATATTAAAATAAAACAAAATAAAAGGCATAGAAATTGTCATGGGACATACACCGTATTGGTCAAAACATTAGAAACACCTCTTAATATAACTCCACTCCAGTACAACTCCACCACTGTGACCTCAATGATAAACATACAGCACAATAATCACGTTTCTGACAGTTTCAACAAAAACTGAGTAATTATAATTTTGTAAAGAATTCATGTCAGAGCTGCTGTTATACATTACATTAGAATTTACAGGTGTACCTAATAAATTGGTCTGTGAGTGTAGTTTTTGGAAACACATTTGCAGCCTGTTATAACTGATGGGATCAAATCAACCACACCCACATAAACACACTAAAACTTTCTCTCTTTAAAATGCCTGCAGCCACTGAACGCCTCCATTAGTGTCACAGTAACTTTATCCACAGCCCCCCGTTTCCGGTCCGGTACATAGTAATAACCGAGTGTCTGATGCTCTGAAGAGGCTGAACATTGATGGATCTCTGCGCAGACTTAGTGTTATATTCGGATTTTCCCATCAACACAAAACGAAGTTGAATGGGAGACTTTAATGCAGTCTATGCCTTCTGTCCGCCCGGATAGACGGCACAGGTTTAAGCGGCGGGCAGACAAGGGGGGAAACACCGAGAACTAGGCCATCCCAGTCTGCAAGAAGGACCCGACCTTTACACGGTGCAGAGGCGGGGATGGAGCCGAGGGTAAACCCACAACAACGGTTTTCTCAGATTTCTATCTGCATTCAGCTGCATTCTGCATTCATTATAAACAAACACTTTATGATGATGATTTATTGGTTTACATTTTGGGGTTAAAGTCAACTTAGTTTATATTTGGTCAATAACTCTGATAAACATTAGCGTTTGAAGTACGAACCATTTGTTGTCTGCAAATTTGTAGCGATGATCATCTCCGGGAACAATGTCCATGAGCAGGATGTATTTGGTTTTTGGGTTGAGGCCTGTGACCTTCACCTTATAACTGGGGAACATCCTCCTGTAAGAAACACATTTGGGAAAATATCAATATCCCAACATAAGAAGGTTTAGATTATAAAAATGCAGAAGTTATTAGGTAATAAAAAATGCACATCGTGCAATCTGACACAACACGTCCCCTGGAGCTTCGTGACATGCGCATTGAACCCTTTGTCCCAAAAGTAGAGCTATGCAGAACTGTCAACTGTTTTAATTTAATTACATTTATTTATTGTTTTGCACTGTAATATCTTCATGTACATTGCAGCTATGACAGCGTTCCACAAAGAACCCAGACGTGCTACTGAAAGGAAAGTAGAAATAATCCATTAATCCCACCAGAACCCAAACAGAAATATAATCCCATACCCACATAGCAACAGGGATCTTCTCATAAGAAATGTTCTCGTTCATTCAGCCTAGTACAGTTTTAGAGAGACCAGATACAAGACACGGCTTCATAAAAACATCATAAATCAAGTAAAATCTATTTTATCTGCTGGATGTATCATTTCTTCCTCCTCCTACCTTCCAGCTTTGGTGATGATCATTTCAGTTCCTACTTCATCAAACTTCGTCCAGAGTTCCCTGTCATGAAGGAAAACTTTGATTCCTTCCATTCCCTGCGGCAAAATGCAAACGGTGCTCAACACAACTCATAGAAAATACAATTAAAGCAGGACACAGACTTCAAAATGGCTCACATCTTGTTTTGCAAAATTAAATTACGAATATACATGGCCTATTAGCACAGTGATTTGTATATTTGAAAAATATTTTAGCGGTTATGATATAAACCTCACTCTATACAAATAGGATGCAAAAATACTGAGGTGAATATTTTGTCTATAGTTCGTGCATCAGTACATTATTTGTGCAATTTATTAGGGGAAACAAAACCGCAGTGATGGCGCATGAAGTTAGTTGAAGTCAACAATCAGGAATCAATATTTACATTATGCTCCACCGTGCAGCCCGGTACCTGCTGGCTGGACGCTGTCTGCGGTGAACCTGGTGAGTTTAAGGGGTAGCTATGGTTTTCCTGTTTGGTCTCTTTCGGGGAATCCATGCATTCCGAGTCCGGACGCTCTGCAAGGCCGAACTGATCCCCTCCGTTTGCCATGTCCCACTGACGCACACACAAAGGTCAGGATTAGAGTCTGTGCATTTGGCTTTGGGAAGCCCATCGTTTGTGTTGGTCCCACACACGTAACACACGCTCGATGCTTTTACTAAAACAATTGCTAAGAAATAGTTCCACGACAGACTGTGTGATCATTACTGAACATCTTATAGGATAATATTCATGTTTTAGTTAATGGCCTACAGGGACAATAATTTGAAGTATATCTGTTTTGACGCGCCATTCTCAACAAAAGATCTCTAAACTAATATTTAATATTCCGTTTTTGCAATCGATAGGACTAAAAAAATAACGCCATGAGTAAAATCTGCGCCTAATAATGCTGCTAGAGATGTTCTGTGAGAAAGTGTGTATTTGTTAAAGGATGCACAAAGAGGCTGTTAATACTTTGTACCCACGCTCAGTGATACTGTGGTGAAAAAACTGCATAAGGATAATAGCTTACATACAAGACTTCCAGAGACTTAGACTAACTGATCCAATAACCTAATTAGAAGCTTCCACCTAAAAGGAGATTAAATGTGCTTGAACTTGAACTTCAACATTGTTTTCAAAGAGAGCTCCAGGATTTAACTTGCTATTGATCATGCATATTTAGATTATATAACAATCCAAAGGTCAGACTCTTACGGCTACAGTGCTCATATTTACTGTATGTATATATTTTCACTTTACACTGCAACCTCAGTGCGTGATACTTCTAAACAAAGTGTGAATTGTGAGTTGAATTACAAACAACATGCAGCTTATAAAAGGCAGCAGCTTCTAAAGTGCATGTCGCTGATATCAAACAACCTAACCGCAGTCTGTGTCTGGTTTGTGTGTTTGTGTGCATGGTTTCTCTGAGGGCCTTTACCTCAAACGCACTGTTCTGCTCTCCCGGCAGAAAACACTCACATCCTACTCCTATTCGCTCAGCAGACGGCTCGCTTTTTGTGGCTTGCTTTGATTTCCTCCAAATTATTTTTTTAAAATCCAACTGTCCAAATGTTGCGCTGCCGGTTCTTAAAATTTCACTATGCTCCTCTTGCAGCTTTAATATATCATCGAGTTGTTTTTCGCTCCGCCGTCCGTCTCCCTGCGCGCAGATCCCGGCTCCTCCGCTCTGCTGCCTCCTGTCACCGCCAGCTACAGTCGAGGCTGAGATCCATTCAAAGCGTCTGAAATTTCTTCCTCATTTATCTCGCTCCTCTCCTTAGTGCCCTCGCGGACCCAGCGGCAACCCTGTTCTGAACCCCGTTCATCAGATCCTTCATTACAAATGGAGTCAAGTCTGAGTCCATTCTGCCCTCCCCTTTCTGCCCTCCCTGCGCTCCCATAGGTCTGCACGGTGCATCGGTATCTGCAGCCCAAATCATCAGTGACACTGGCCAATCACACGCACACACACACACACACACACACACACACGCACACACACACACACACACACACACACACACACACACACAC
>JAUBNQ010000028.1:11730674-11756181 GCA_032353495.1 Ctenopoma kingsleyae | reverse complement strand
ACACACACACACACACACACACAGGAAGAAAGAGACCCGCACGCACTCAGCAGTTTTTCATGTGACGTGATTGAGGCTGAGCAGCAAACCCTGAAGCCTGAGGCTGAGCTGAGGCCCTCCACCACAGCCAAAAATTACAGACTGCACTCAAGATTTGCACACACGCACATTTCCACTGGCCAGAGACGACAGAGGGGAGAACACAGGGAGGCAGGAGAGGGGGAAAAAAGAGGAGTGCAGGGGAGGAGAGAGAGTTGGTGAGATGTGTTCATTAAGATGATACCATGCATGTGAATCACTGAGCTGCTGACTGACAGCAAAATAAGGACTCACGCAGCAGGTATGCTGATAATATTTCAATAGCATTTCAAGAGAATTTCATCCATGGCAGACACCTGACAATAAATTAAAGTTTTTTTTCTTTGGGGGAGTTGGAAGGCTTCTGGCATCCATTTTATAATCTTGTCCTCCCTAAGCTGCAGGGAGAACTTTCAGTTTGTCCTGTGCGGTTTCTTCTGCATCTCTGCAGACTAAACATGAATAATTCACAATATAGGACTTAGTAAAGACAGTTAATTTTCCAGATATTTTAATTTACTGAAAGGATTTGATAAAGGTAATATAATGGCTAACTAGGCCACATCTGTGACTGATTTTTTAAAAGTACAGAAATAAAACGCAACTGAGAGTCATATAAAATATATAATCAGGACTGAGTCGCTGTCCCCTCTGCCAGTACAGTACTGCCGGGTTAAAACTTTTCATGAGATTATTATTTCCATGAGACCATTCACACACACACACACACACACACACACGCAAACACGTCAGTTAATATAATAAAGCACAGACAAACATCTTCCCTCTGTTGGTTAAACTCCTGTGTAACTATTTTTTAAACCAATTGTTAAGAAAATGCCTAATTGTGAAAAAGGCTTATGGGTGTAAGCCATGCAACACATTTTACTTTTGCCACTGAAATAGGTCAAACGACAAAACAGTCTTCTGTTGAAGACAACCAGTTGTAATGGAAAAATGAAAATGATGCTGCAGAGGTCACACAGATAGCATCGCTGAGACTGGCACACCCTACACACACACTCGTACAAACACACACACAAACCATTTTGGGTATCAGAAAACATCTGGCTTAACCATTACAGGGTGAGGTTGTGGCATTTTGGCAAAACCATATCAATAAATATAATAGAGAAAGCAGTTAACACATTTTATGAGATTTAAAGTACTCAATCTTTGAAATGCAGCAGCTTGATATAAATCTTTCAACTACTGTAAATAGATAAGAACACAGCGTATTAATAATATCACTGATATCAAAGATCCCTTTACCACACTCAGGGTTGTGAAGTGAAACCCACCTACACTCTGTTAACGCACATGCTTTATTTGTGGACAGGTTCAGTCTGTTTTCAGAGCCACTGAAACAATAAAAAATGTTAGTATATTCAGATTCACTGTAAGGTGAAGGTAAGGCACTTACCCCAATTATTTCTATACACTCCCTAAACACATCATTTTTATGCAAAATCTAACAAAATATGTTGGAGTAGCAATAAAGCTTTATAAAATGCTATTACTCATATAAAATAAACCAAAATTAAACATCAAACCTGAAGTCTTGGGGTTTTGGACTGCTTGTTGCACAAATCAAGCTATTTGAAAATGTCACCTTGGGCTTTGAGTCGTTGTGACAAACATTGTTCAGTATTGTTCTGATATTTGATAGAACAAAAGCTAATAACTGAGAACTGTTTAAGGCAGTCCCACATTTAGCTGATGAAGGTTTACAGCATTTACTGTGCAGCAGCAGCAGCAGCAGCTGTGCAGACAGGAGCATCACGCCACTGTGACAAGTTCAGCGCGTGTAAAGCGTGATTATGAGCATGCGATGAAAAGTTTAAGTGTGATCAAGCAGAATTACTCAGCAACACCTGACACACAATACATTAGTTCAGCTCAGATGACCTGCACTGACTCACCAGATCCAACGACTCAACGGCCTGCCACACCTACTGCACTGTGCCATCCGCAGCAGACACACACACACACACACACACGGACACACACACAGAGTCAAAATGTGCCACTGTCGACTGACTACTTACCCGCTGTGGAGTGTGTCAGTGTGCGCCACAGCCAGCGCCCCGTACGGCTACGAAGCACAGAGGAGAGACGCGAGTTTGGTAAATACGAGCATGGCAGACAAAGTTTTCAACAACTTTTACAAACAGCAGACAGCTACTAAGCCGGCGCTCGTCAGGTTGCTTCACTGTCGTCTATTTGTTTGTGTGATCGGATTTACAGTGGACTTGTCGTCTTTCCGGGTTGGACGTTTCGTTATTAGAATAAACCAGCCCCGGATGTGATCTATGCGCTCCTCCTCTGTATGTGAAACTAAACCGAGCTCAACGTGCTTAACTGTCCCTTCTAACGTCGTTGTAATTTAATCAGCATTAGATGCAGCTCACGCCTGTTGAAGACGTCTTTTTTTTCTTTCTTTTTTTTTGCGTGTCTGTGTTTTTACTGATGTTTCCCTAGAACACAAAAAAGCTTAAAAAGTGTGCAGCATCTTCTCTTCCTGCAAGTGCAAGCGATATGTTAGCTTTCCTTTCTTCAGATTGCAACTTGAGAACTGGGTGAAACACGCAGACACGCACACACAGCCAGCTGGTTCATATAAATGAACAGCTATAAAGGAAGGGAGTGTAAACCTAGATAAGCAGGAACATGAGGAAGAATAGTGTCATTCATACACCTGTCATGGGAGATGAGTGTGTGTAACAGGTGCAACATCATGCGCCAAAAGCAGATGGTGACAAAATATTACTTCCTGCACTTCAGGAAGCCCTGCACTGTATGTAAAAATCAGTGATATGTAAAACCACTCCTCTAAGAGCAGGCTAGTAGGAGTTTGGCATGAGCCTATGTTCCCCCCAAAGCATACCCAAATAAATACAAAATGTTGACTGTAGTCACCAAACAGGAAGGTGACATTATATTATGCTTCGGAAATATTCCACAAATAAGATTTGTAGTAGTCAGACTTCAATTGTTAATAATTACAGTGCTATAAATTAATAACTTTAATGAATTTGCTCAGTGTTATTTAAACTAAATCACATTCACATTTGTTTTGGTTAAATGGCTCCTGGGAACTGCTTGGTTCAGTTTTAAGATACAAAATGGAACAAGTGACCTTTCAGATACCTCTCAGCAATGCTACCCACTGCTCAAATATATGTATGAGTTTCAATTTACCATCAGAGAGAATAAACATATGAGTAACACTGAAACAAAAAAACAGACTTCTTAGTGTCAGCATAAAGGAGCTGAGCGTCATCACTCGAAGGTGTTGGAGGAATTTCAGGTGTTACTTCTGCACAGTCGTACTTTTTAGAGTTACATGCCTGACAGAATTATGTGTGTTTTAATACTGTAGGAGATCCAGGTAGTATTAAAGGTATTTTATTTTGGTTAGTTCACCATGACAAATACCTGCATTTCCAGGTGTGATTCTACGTTATATTTTCTCTCTTCTGGTAAAATTTGTGTCCTCCTGTTAAGAGGAAGTGGTTGCATGTCATATGACCTGCCTGAGGATGGAGACTACCTCACTGATTTCATATCCTGTGGCGACTGCACAGGACTGAAGTTACACAGTTGCAGAAGGAAGTCTTGAAGTTTCCACAGACCCCTGTGTTTCTGCTGAAAATCATTGCTCTACTTTACCTGTGTGTGTACCATCTGCAAACACGATTTTACATCAGAGACATTAATGTAAACGCAGATGTTGCTTGTCTGGCTTTTAAATGTCAAGTGTGGGGTATAAAATGCCAAACCAAGGTGAGATTACCCACGCACAAACACACTCTGTGCTCACACTTAAATAAGGGTGTGATTTTATCTTTATTCAGACAAGCTTGCATGCACAAAAATGAACAATTCAAGCACTAAATACATCATTACAAACATTGTAAATATTTAAAAATTGTAGTTAGTTTCATTTTAGGTTACTATGGCAATAACACTGATAAGTAATGTGGTTCTATGGTGTCAAGCAAACTGTGCACTAGCTACCCACTGAGGCACCTACCAAACCACACTGGAGTCCCACCAGCCCGTCCAGAGCTGTGAGTAGGTGTGTTCCACTTTATACATGTATTCAGTGTTTTTGCAACTTAAAATTTTTTTTTTTTTTAAACTTGGATCACAAAGAGTGGTTAGACAGTTGGATGGGTAACAATAACAATGGGATGGCAATAAAACAGATAAGGAATAGGTGACGAATCCCTGAGGAAAAAAGAAGAGCCGTTTACAGCTGACTGAAGGCCATACGCAGCACCAGGGCTGTGATGAGCAGGATGGGACTGGAGGCCAGAACCGCTACATTATTGGGGTGGTGTTGCCCTTGGCTGTGGCTCTTGTGGGGTCCATTACAGTTGTCACCGAAGCAACACTCCATCTTGGCTCCAGAGCTGCTGCTGTGCGCCTTGTCACAGAAAGCCTTGTATGTGCATGACTTTATCACAGTGTCTGAAAGAGAGTGAGACAGCCAGAGATGCATGAGGCTGGTAGACATTCACAGATAAATTGCTTTGAAGTGATTGACAACTAACGGCTTGTGTTAATTTGATACGAAGCTGTGAACCCACTGAACTCTTTCAAACAACCCCATTTGTCTTTTCTTTTCACACACACACACACACACACACACACATACATACAAGCAGAGAGAAGTCTGTGGTTGTCTACAAACTCCTGGGATAACACCCAGTAACCTCAAACAACACAGGCTAGGATGCAGAGACACACATATATATAAATATGTTATGTGCAAATACCCCTGAATCTTTTGTAATATATGCTGCTGCATCATGGAATTTAATACTACACAATATTACTGTACTATATATTATATTTAATATTGACTTTAAAGTAAGTGGAAAGAACATGGGGACTATTTTAAGCACTGCTAACTTCCTTAAACCACTTCTTCTTGTGAGTGAGTTGTCAGTCTTCTACTGACCTCTAGTGAGATTTTTACACTTATATGTACAACCAAATAATACCAGTGTTGTGTTTTCTCCCTGATCGTGAATTTATACTATGTGTGTTTACTCACTAGGTCCTGTGATGGTGGAGCAGGCGTCTGCGTACTGAGGACATGAGGTGACTCCCTGTCGGTTGCAGTCGTCGTCATTGGAAGCCATGCATGTGTGACACTTTAGAGCGTGGCCTTCACAGACAGAACAGGAGAGAGCACCTGACTTGAGACTAAGCATGTAGACTTACAAGTGGGCATGCACACACACACACACAGCCATTTGTTCTTATTAGTCCATTCACCAAAATACACTACGCACCCACAGACGCACATTCACTTGCACGATTGAGTTGAGGTCCATAAAAATGTCAGTTCTTCTCTCAAATTTATGACTCAGACACATTTGCACACAATCAAAGCTGATAGATGTCACAAGAACTTGTTAGGCTGGGTTAGTGTACAGATTGTCCCACCACGCATGTGTAGTAAACGTGTTGGTAATACTGAAACTAGACATACGTGTAAATCAAACCATAGACATTTAAATCAGCTTTCTTCAAGATAAAACTACTCTACTACCGAGGAAAAAGTCAAGGTTTGCATCCTTTGTATCAAAGTGCTTTCTCTCAACAATTCGTCTCCTAGCTGCTAATCAACTAAATCCTTTCCCACTCCTGAAAACTCAAACCCCAGTGTTTCTATCAGTGTTGTAAAAACTTACAGTGGCAGCCCAGAGAGATGAAGACCAGCAGGGCGAGAGTAGTCTTCATTGCAGCTGGTTGATTGATCAGTGTCTTCAAGAGTCTAGAGAAAGAATGGATGAGCTGAGGGGAATCTCTGACAGAGGGGACACTGGGGGTTGAGGTGGAGCAGGAGGGGTTTTAGGCATAGGAAGGTGTCTGAGGGCATTAAGGTCTTATCTCTGTAAGCTGTATCTATGCTGCACAGGCAGCACCCTGCAATAATAGACTTAACCGAGCAAGCTTTAATTGGGAGACACAGTTACAGCTCACTGTCATAAAGCCAGTTTAGTTCTGTCATTTAAAAAGTTTGAGAAAAAAAGAATGAAGCTGAAGCTCAAGGTCATTATTCACTTATTGAAGATGTTGCTGCCTCATCAGGAATGTGTGAGACCAGTACTGAGTCTAAAGCTGAAACCACTGCACACGTGCTGACAAACATATAACACACATACGGCATGTGTGTGTGCAACAGTAAAAACACCAAAACCAGAAAAAACTTATTGTATAACAAATTATATTTATGCTTATTCAGACAAATGTTCACAAATTCACTGTCAATGTGTCAATAAGTGTGAGATTGCCATTTCTAATTTACAAACCAAACATTGTTTAAAGAAAGAAGATAAAGTGACAAAACTATATTTTATAAAACAAATACAAACCAGCTGAGTAACAAGACGCTATGTGACATTTGAGTGGCACAAATATAAACGATGGCCAGTTTTGTTTTAAAGCTGGGATTACACTGTGGTAAAGATGCTGGTCAGACAACTGCTGTATTTCAGCAGTGACTGACTCCACAGGACTGTGTTGTCCTGATGGTAAAGTAACAAAAATTAAAACGTGTTTCAGTCTCTTTGTCCAAATATTGTCTGATTTAAATCATAGATGTTTTATCGTTTCATTTTGAGACAAACTGTATTTTATGTTAAGCCTCTAATAAACACTGATGCTGTGCAGATGTCTTTCTTATTTTGTTAAAAGTAAAGTATTTGTTGTAGAAAACTGTAAATATTGAAAAAAAGTACATAGATATATATTTAAAACCAGAACCAATGCTCATATATTTTCACTGATACCCAGTTTCTAAATCACAACCTACTAAGTCATTGCTAAAGCTTTGTGCCAAACACAATTATTTTTACTGGTGTGTTAAGGAAACAGAATCAGAATCCTTAGAAATACAAGGGTATGAAACCAAACATGCACAGAAACTAATTTACCTGCTGAATAACTAGTGCAGTGCTGTAAATGTAGACACAATAGCTCACACCTTCATCAGACAATATGGTAAGATGCCGACAAAACCGCTTATGAAACTTGCTTTCCTTCGTTGTTCGAGGTAAATGTGATTAGTGGACAATCTGTGATAGAGCAATGGTTTAAAAAAGTACTGTTGACAGTGCATTACTTTTTAATCCTATCATAGTTTTCTTCAACTAAAACATAGTATGTATTTCTCACTGTTTACGTGTGATTGTCATGTTATTATACTTCTCTGTGACTGATAAACACTCTGCAGCTACTTGAATTGTTCAGAATCACACCTGTCAAACAGGTGAAGCATTTTTTTTGTGAATTCTTTGATGCTGTAGTTTCATAGACATGTGGTCCAGACTCATTCTGGTTTCAGTGTCATTCTTGAACACACAAAGGCCTCCAAGAACTACTGCAGGTCCTCAAACAATCCTAAATCCTTTCCTCCAGTTGTTGTGAAGCTTGACTTTAACCCTGACCCCATTCTGCCCCACATAATACCCCTGAGCTTCTCTGTTTCAGAGTAAAATCCATGTGTAATAGTAGAAAAATACATTTTATGGATTGTTGTTTTAACATAAATCAATATCTGTCAACACCACGTGAAAGCACATGCCCAAATGTACCTCCAAAACATCCTCAGCCTGCATTAAATCTGATCCTACTGGAGGCGTTGCTGGGAATTCTGCTGTTAAGCTGCTGGGAATTTAAGTTGAGTCACAAGTAGGCTGTTGTTCACTGGCATGATGGAGGAACATACAAGAGGTCTGCATGACCTCATAACGGGCAAGAAATGCAAAGGAAACATAAGTGACAACATATGGAAGATCACCAAAAACAATCAACATGTACAGAACCTTGTTGATTCTGGTCACAAGTAGTGCAATTGTAGTATACAGGAAGTTACTTCAGACATCTGTACATAAGCAGTCTCTGAGATGCAGGGCTGGCACAGGGTATAAGAGCTGCTTCTTGGCTGGGAGCATGCACAGGACATCACTGTAAGCAGGTTCTGAAGGGACGGTAGTGGCTGATTCACAGGAAGTGTCTCTCAGTCTGTTTTTCCCATTTTGGCAATCAGCTCGTCACAGATCTTGGTGAGTTCTTCGATTTCTTGATTCTGTGGCAGCACAACAAGTAAGTTTAATACAACATATAATAAACACTGTAAAAAGACAGTACACGCGTTGTCATGTATAGCTGCAAGCTAAAAGTGTCTTGTAGAATTAGCCTGCAGACAGACGAGGATGCCTCTGACCTTCTGCTGCAGAGCTTGTTCCAGAGACTCATTCCTCATCTGCTCCTTCCTCAGGCCGGCCGTCAATGCAGTGCTCTCAGAGCTTGCCTTCGCACGCACCTGAGCGATCTCCTCGTTGGCCCTGGGAAAGATATGTAGAGATGGAGATTAACATGTGTTTTACATTAAAGCATCTCAAACCTGTAAAAGTGCAGCATTTCATTTTTTAGAACTGATTTAACTTTCTACACACCTGTCTAGTTTCTCCTCAGCATGGAGTTTAAGCGTCTGGTATCTCTGCTCCTCCTGCTTCACTCTGGCCAGATACTCCTGTGCACACTTCTTCAGCACCTCTTCATTCTGTTTGTGGAAACAGGACAAACCCAGTGTTACTTTCAATCAGCTTTACACAGCAAGAAATCTGATGCAATGGTGTGTGTCCTTACATTATTCTAATTCTTAATAATCAGGAGCCTGCTCTTCTTCTGAACCGCTGCACTTACGCTCATTAACTCCTGGAAGTTGCCCAATATAACCACCACAGCTGTCTTGTGTTTGCCCACAAGCAGCTGTGCTGAAACAGTTGTGAATCAAGTGAAGGCCAAGATTCGAACTGGAAAATTAACTGTTTTAATCGAGTGGTTTTGTGTTTGAGGGTCAGATGTGTGAGACTTTCAATTCGCCCTCCCCTCTAGGCGACCACTCTTCCTAATAACAGGATACCTTCCCATTTTATTCTGGCCTCTCTTA
This sequence comes from Ctenopoma kingsleyae, assembly GCA_032353495.1. NCBI lineage: Eukaryota > Metazoa > Chordata > Actinopteri > Anabantiformes > Anabantidae > Ctenopoma > Ctenopoma kingsleyae. The sequence goes on along the minus strand of JAUBNQ010000028.1, from coordinate 11,747,129 downwards.
CAGCTCTCCACCTTGTGCTACTGTCAGTTGATCATTTCGGCACTTGTAATTGTAATAGCTGCAATTGTAATTGTAATAGCTATGAACATGTTCTACGATCTCTTACTTTCTTAAAGCCCTCCAGGGTGCTCTTCATAGTTTCATAACGCCGAAACACATCAGACAGAGAGCGCTCCACGGAGTTCAGGTCTGCCAGTGCAGCTTCCTTCTCCATCGTCACTGCATGCAGAGCCTTCTGGTGGCTCACGTTGTTGCGCTGCTCATCCTCTGAGAATACACAGAAGAAGACATTGTTGAGGAGTGCTAAGGATAACTTCAAATATAAAGAGAGAAGAATTGAGAGATGTTCATTCACTAATGCCTGAGAATGTGGATGACTGTGACTCAGTGGCACCAGAATCATCACAGCAACCAGAGAAATGTAAATTTACATAAAAAGTCTGTTCTGCACACAGTTTAATATTTTAGTACATTGTGTCTTCACACTCATCTACTCACCAATCATTTGAGCGATTGTCTTTTCATACTCTGCAACAATCTTCCTGTAATAACACAAAACACACAATGGGTGTTATCATGATGGGACAATGGGACAGACTGGTACTGGTATTGGTACTACTGCTTCCAATAGTCTCACTGAGCCACTTAACTACATTGGTGAAGCGTGTAAGCGTTTCTAACCTCATTTCACTGACTTCTTGTCTGCAGTCCTCATACTTTCGCTTCCATTCGTCGGCTTCCACCTCTTTAGTGATGATCTGAAAGGAGAAGCTGACTGTGAGTAGAGCGGTGTATACAAATAAAAACAAGCTGAACACACCCGTCTCAGAAAGGTATATACCTCCTCCCTAATGAGGGTGAGAACGGCCTGCTTTTCTGCCTCAGTGATGCAGATGGAATCCAGGACCTGACTTCCTGATTTTTGCATCTCACTTCCCACGGACTTGTTCTTCAGTCTGGATGTGTCCTCATACTGAGGGCAGGAGAAAATCAGTCATTAACTCCACCGCCTTTTTTGTACATCCAATTGTAAAATGTGGTTAAACTCACCTAAAGTTTTCAAGAAGTTGTAAGACATTCAGTAAGCATTGCAGTAAGTATCATTACACAGTACTGTCATAAAATTATACATTTTAATCTAAAAAATACAGTTTTTTTTTACAGTTTCCTAATCACTCTTTCCCACCCACTCTTAATTAATAGTTTTCTAATATTTAGTTTCTACTATCTCATACTCAAAATAATTTCAGTGTGTTGCTTCTTTACATGGAGCAACAATATAAGAAAATCACCTATGTATGCTTTATTTTGTTCTGTTAGTTGTTCGGTTCCCCCATATCTCCTCAACTTTTTCTGTCCTGTCTCATTTTGTCCTTCCCTGGATTATGACACTCACATCTTAATCTCCTGAATGATAATCTAAATCCATCTGTCACCTGAGTACTGTAGATGAACATGGTGTGTGGAGTCAGACACACACACACTTTACCTGTGCAGTTTTTCATTGACTATGTTAACATGGCACATGTTTATTTCATATTTAATGAAAGAGAGTATGTGACACTGTTGTCATTACAGTGACGTGTAAAGCTGGGGCATGTCTGGCCTTGTCAGTATATTGTGTCTCCTGGGTCAGTCTGACTAAAAAATAGAGCTTTAGCCCCACCTAGTGGTCACTGGTGGTGGGGGTCATCGCTGACTGCGCATGTCCCTGATACATCTGGAGGATATAAGGAAAACGGTAAAACGTAATCATTCCTCACCACAGAGCAGCAGTCTGACTCTTCAGGTTTGGATGTCACATGACAGTCTTTGACTGAAAGAGAGCAACACACCTGAGTTATTAAGAGAAAGGAACATAATACAGTTCATAAACAAGCAAGTGACCATACATGAGTGGTGAATATTAGGACTCACAAACTCGTATCATTTGTTTTCTATATGACAGAATTGACATATTCTGATGATTTCAGCATGTACTAAACAGCATATTGGAAATATTGGAATGGTCAGATATAAACAATATCTTCCTTCATTGCACCATCGCTAACCATCTGCACCCAAATTAAATATAATCCCCTTTCTGTGTACTATTTATTCAGATTACTCAAATTTACTTCACTTGATGCTGACTTCAGATCACACCAAATAACAGATCTGCTACAGAAAGACACAGCAGGGGAAATAATCTGTATTACTGCTTTGAACAACTGCACTATCTCGGTGCACACGGGTCACAGAGCTTCAGTGTAGCACAAAATGATACGGAAAGTTAATGATTAATGTTGTGTGTGTCTGTAACAGTAAGGAAAAGAAGACTTTCCCACTGTCTGGTATTCACTGACCATGTTTCATTGTTTGCCCATGAAGAATCTAAAGTCTGCTGACTAAACTTTAACATCCACTTCACTGATCTCTGTACAGTACAGCCCCTCATGTGTCAGTGTGTACTGTAACAGGGTGGCTCTCAGACATGTAGATGTTATGAGCACAACAATATAATCAATCTTCATTGATCCACTGACACTCACTGCATTGGTCCTTGTCTGGTTTGAGACCTGTACTACTCGCCAATTTCTCCTCGTCTGTGGCGTGGCCTCCATGATGATCATCCTACGGCAGTAACAAACATAATCAACCATACTGATAAGTATGTAACATCTAACACATAGGCCAGACCTTGCTAAAAGACAGAACAGTGGAAACATGAATTCTTACCTGTCCGATAAAGTCTTTCTGTGCCGCCTGGTTTTCCTTCACTTTGCAGGAGTTCCTGAGTATGACGGTCAACAACATCAACATTAAAGCAAACCAGATCATATTTCTGTTTGTGTGCACATGTGGACATGTGTAACAATGAGAACAGAAAGCAGCTGAGAAAGAAAGCCTTACTGCCAGACCTCATTGCTTTGCTCTGAATGTATGTGTGTTGAGCTTACATGATCAGCTAAATGTGCTGAATTACGCAGGAGAAAAAGCAGATTAATGATGAGGGCGTTTGCCAAATTGAAATAAGAGCAATAAGAACAGTTGCACAGAGAATTAGTGGGATTTACAAGGTTTTGACTAACACTATTTGGCTCTCACGTTCTAAATCTGTTTCTTACACTTTTTCTTCACCTACACTGAAGGGAAATGCAGGTATAGTGGACACATCAGGCTGTTGAGTGAGCCTGCACTTTTACTTGTATACAGCACAGACTGCAGTTACAAACACACACGTCTATACACACAGTACTTACAACAGAACACAGAGGAAATGGACTTGCTCAGCAGTCCTGACGCCACACAGAGAAGGGAAACAGAATGATAGGTTTGGACAGAAAAGGAAGGAAAGACACAGGAGAGGATGGAGGGTTAGGTTAAACAGAAGGTGATTGCAGGGTTATTATAGTTTAGTAAATAGAAAACCAAGACTAAAAACAGAGAGATGAGAGCAAGTAAAACCCTTATGGAAACTAAATATTAAATCTAAAGTGAAATTTGAATTCTCCAAAACCCACTAAACTAATATGTTAGAGTGTTAAATAAATCATTAAAAATCAAGAGTTTTCTGGGATGGTGCTTTTACTTTTCATATTGGGAAGATTTTCATATTCGTCAAGAGATAATAGAGATAATGAAAATATTTGTCATAAAAACAAAGAACAACAAGACTACAGTTGAATAACATTACTTTATAGAGACGTTGATCTTTATCTTAAGACTATGATGTAGAAAATGTAAAATAAAGAAATATTCAACTTACAGAGCCTCAACAGAAACAAACCACAAGAGGGCACTGTTTGATGCTTTAAATTCACAAATCCAACCAGAAACACTGAAAAACTGACCTAAAACATCATCATCTGTCACAGAATGCACACGCATAAATAAACCTTTCCTGAAAATAAAAATGAAAGTGAACTAATGTCGGTCAAAAATAAGTGAATAAAAACAATAAACATTAAAGACTATAATAACACAGACGAAGAGTGAATGGATGCAGGAGAGAAACAACAACTGACAAACAGAAAAGGTTGTTTGTTAAAATGGGAACACTTTGATCACGTCAGATTCAGTGAGCACTATAGCGAGCATTCACTACTGTTCCCTACAGACACAAAAGAGCGTGGAGCTGTTCAGCTTGAAAATTGGTGAGTCATACTAGTTCAGTAAATGAAGTCACTGACTGGAAAGAGGATGATTATGACTGATGGCTGGAGAGATTGGCCATTTGCATGGGTGTGTATAGTGTTTTACTCACGTGATAATAGTGTTGTTGGTCTCACAGGTCAGCTGTGAGCTCATGTTGCCATTGAGCAAATCAGGGTCCACACAAATGTCCTGGCTGGTGATCAAGTTGGACTCTGGGCTGGAGTCAGATGTCACCGGAGCTTCATCATCCACCTCTGTGGGATCAGGTGTGTTCAGATGGGAGAGGACGGACAGTGACGGAGGCCGAAGAGGTTGAGGCTGGGGTAGAGGGGTGGACGGGGTGAGGCCCTCTCCTGGACTGAGTTTGGTGCTTAAGGTCAAATTAAGGTTCTGATCCAAACTAAAGCTGCTGTTGTTGGGCGAGGAGCTAATGAGGTTGTTTAGGGGATCAACCTCTTGTGATGAACCTGTGCCAGCATCCTGGTTGGAGTTATTGTCCACAAAGTGGTTTGTAACATCAGGAAGAACTGTGAAAAGACACAAGAAGAAAAGTATGTTTATACACTGTAGCATCATATAAAAGAAGAAGAAATAGAATGAGTAAACTAAACAAAATGACAGAGTGTAGAGCAATCTAGATAGATGCCACAAAACCCTTTAGTAACCCAGTTAAAATAGCTTAGCACCAGAATTTAGGACTAGTTATAAAAAATCCAGGAAGGTTTTGCTAAGACAGGTGAAGAGGGAGTTATAATTATGCTGGTTAAGTATAAGTGTGTAAGTCTACTTTTGATATGAAAACAAACAGAAGAGGAAAGAGAAACAAGAGCTCTCATTAACATGAGGTAAGGCTGCATAAAGCCTTCTTTTATTTTCTCTCAACTAATGTAATGTTAAACCAATGATCTGGTCATGTTTTACCCTTAGGTCAATAATTAGAAACAAATAATAACCTTATTTACACAGCCAGTGTTTACAGAACATTATCATTCGGTCACCTTCTTTTTGTCCCTATCAATGACTGAGGAGCGTCAGGATTATACCTGCTTTTAGGTGACAGCACATATAAATATCATCTGCACTGTAGTGACAGGAGCAATTACGTACTGTATTATCTGGCCAATAGGAAGCGTACGCAGGGCAAACAGAGGATCCAGGACAGAACATTGCAACACACCACAATACAGAGCTCTAGGTGAGGATGAGCACAGCAAGAGGAACTCTTATCAAAAAAGGTAGTGGGAGAACCACTCCAGGGCTGACCCAAGGAAAATCTAATCTTAGTCTCTCTTCTAATGTCTCTGTTCTCACACAAAATAAAGATAACATAAGCATCTCAAGGATTACTAGTGATTTTACACTTTTAGGGATTTAACCTTGATGTGACGTGACTCCTTCTCCTGTTAGAACACTTAAAATGGCTGCAGGCTTCCTCTCTTTCCGTCCTGAGTCCTCACATATCTCGTTAACATCTACAGCTAACGAGCACAGCAGCATGCTGGTCTCTTTTGAGTCACAGTGTTGTTGAAACACAGGATGCTCTGTTACTGAAAATTTAACCCACCCACACTGTAAAACTCACTCAATAATAAACCAACAAGAACCTCTCATGTATTCTCCTGTTTCTTCTCAATATTCACACAACATGAATGAAGTCATTGTGGTTTCACTTCAGCTGGGAAACAATTTCTCATATCGTTTTTCATGATTGAAAGCTAATGTATGACTTATTACATCGTACAATAAATTAATGTAAGCTTAGCTAAGCATCTGCTCAAAATCTGGGTACTTTTGGGCACAGTCCTCTCACACACCCTTTGGAGATGAGGAACAGATGTAGAGGAGCCACACCCAGTCATGCAGAGTACACACCACCACGTGGCCTAGCAACAAAAACAACATCAGGCTTTATTACAGTTTCAGAATTGAACCAAAAAAGAGGAAAAGGAGACCAAGTGGAAGAGAGGAAGTGGAAGAGAAAAAACATCCAGGCAGACACATTGTTGTCTACAGTTTCAACCCCATTCAACAGTACATACAGTTAGTCTCTGATATGTGGTTATTCTCATGAACAAGCTGTGATTCCCCCTGAGCAGTTTGAGTGTAATTATAGGGAGCCAGACTATCAGTTTCTCCACAGTCGATCTTTTATTTATGAAGCCAACCCAGATTTTGAACTGAGCAATTGACTGTTTTAGCATGAAAGGGAGACTGTTATTGTCTGCACACTAGCTTCAACAATAAACACATTAATCTCTGTTAATATCTGGATGTCCCATACGCTGTGATCAAAACATGCCTAATTTCAAATAGCTGAGACATCCAAACCTAATAAACATGCAATTCAAGTCAAAATCAAATAATTCTAATGAACTTCAAAGGAGATGGATAGTTTGCAAACAGTGTTATAATGGGATTTTGTTTCAACACAGAGGATGCTCTCCAGATTATCTATTACCATGGCAATGTGCAGTACTTTTATCTATGTGGGTGGAAATAGGGCAGCTGAAGAGAATGGTGGTACAGAGGGGGGCCTGGACACCAGTGGGCCTCTTTGGCAGCTTCAAACATGCAGGATTCAACACACACCATTGGATTTACAAGTCTGTGTCTAACGGGGAAGAACTCATTTACATTTCGAATAACCTTTCACACACACACACACACACACACACACAGCTCGGCTAGATGATCTCAGATGCACTAATCCAAGATCCAAGTATCAGGCTGGGTATTAATATTAATATTAATGGTCCTACACTACTAGATCTTCAGTACCAGTAGCAATACCAAATCTCAGGACTTCCTGAACATTACTAAGAGAAAAAAGACATCTTGCTGCAGTGATGTGCAGGTGAAACAAGTCATGCTTTTGACCACACCCAATCATATATAATAATAAATCAACTGTAGTCAAAATGCGACAACATATTTAACTGGAATATGCAGGAAACGGCTTGACATCCAAGTCTACCTGAGAATATCCAGTGTCACCATTCAGATGTGACCAGTGTAGCACCAAACAGTACACCTCACCTGTGTGTTTGGCATTGTCCAGTTGGGTCAGTAACTTCACAACACCTGGTGACTCAGCCTCTGGAGTCTCAAAGGTGCCCTCTGAGTCAGAGCTGTGGAGAGAAAAACAGTGGAAGACCTTAACAAAACATTATTCACAAAAGGAAAAAGAGAAGCACATAAACAAAAAAACATATTAAGATATGGAAATAAAGAGGTCAGAGGTCATGTGGCATATTATCTGGAACTAAAAGATAAAATCTCCAGTTTGACATTGTAAACGTGACAACTTTTGATTTAGAGCATGTGATAAAAACAAATCACATTGCCTGTTTTGCTTCTCAAACAGCAGTCTACTGTCTTGGGGAACAAAGAGGCACTGAAAATGTCAATGAGTCTAAATACAGTAACTACATATGAATTCCACAAATAGCTAGTATGAGGTGTTCATTCAACAACTCTGGCTGTTATATTCATCTACCAAATATGCACTGGCTTTCTAATAGGAATCTTCTGTTTTCTCAAGGTGACATGAAAACAATACATTTCAAAGTTTAAAACAGTTAAAAATAAACATCAACATTTATTTTAGAGGAAGCCAGAGGAAGGGAGAGGAGAGGAAGCAAAGCTCTACAAGGCCACCTGCATCCTTTGCCCCTCAATAAGGACACACTGTGGCCAGTACACAAACACAAACACACAGCCTTTTGGTCTGCTGTGTCAGCTGCCTAGACACCCAGCCCAAATTTATTTCCAAACTGTGGAGAGACAGAAAGAAAGGGAGAGGCAGAGAGAGGGAGAGTGTGTGTGTGTTTGTGTGTGTGGGGGTACTCTTTTCCTGCCACTTGAACACACATCAAAACGTCCACAGTAATGAAAACAGCACAAGAAGTAACAAAGCTCATTGTGCCAATACCCAACCACACACCTTTGATACCAGTTCACACAAACATATTCACACACTCTGGAGCCCTATACAACACCACCACCCAGAGCTAATTCTAATATACAGAACCACCCCCAACTCTGCACACACAAACACACACTGAATCATGTCCCACTGATGGCCCCAATGGCTGCAATCTTTGTTGGTTACTTAGAAACTAGAAATGGACAAAAAAAATGTGGCTTTCTTTCTCTCTATCAACTTTAGGCAACTGTTCCACAACAGCAAAACAGACTACACATACACACTTCTCTATGTTTGGTGTGTCATTAAGAAACAGGATGGTGCACACAAAGCACGGACACACAACACAGTAGTTTGACTGTCTATATTTTGACTAACAATCTGTTTTTAGCTAGTGACAGCAGCCTGACCCACCCACAGTCCAGAACAAAATCCGAGATTATACCAGAGCCTCAATCAGTATGTCTGTGTATGTGTTGCTTTCTATGTGTATATATCCACCACCTGTCAGTATGACTCAGGGGAATCTGCAGTGATCACACACACGCACGCACACACACACGCACACACGCACAGTCAATCTACAAGGCTGAACAGTATGAAAAAAATGATTCTTTCTGATTTAATGTCTGCATTAATGCACGTGTAAACCAGCCTTTTGTCATCCACACACACACACACACACATATAAACATCTCCAAGCTGTCTTACTTGTCCTCTCTGTCATCTTTAGCTCTGGGCTGCCCATCATCCCCTGCACCCCCAGTCACTGCTGACCATGTCCATTTGGCCCACTGGACTGGAGACAACCAGGACATCCCTGCAGCACGTCAAGGCTTAGATCTGCTGCCACCTCGAATGTTTACTAACAAACCTCCTCTTTTTCTGGATTGATTTAAACCAATCTGTTAATCAAATTAAGAATTCAGTGATCTTCCACAGTCCTTCTTTCAACTCCACAAACTAGGCTGCCAAAAAGAAGCCGTCGACCTCACTTCTCTTCCTCCCTTCGTGCTTTCTGTATGGCTGTATGTCTCACTTCCTCCTCTTGCTTAGCCACTCTGCCTTCCCATCCTGTTCTTCTGCGTTGTTGACGCTTGTGAGAGAGAGTGGTGTCTCACGCTGCTGCTGTTTCTGTTGCCGCTGTGCTCTCCCAAGCACTGACTCACTCAGTGCAGATTACTGGAGCATCAGTAGTCACTCCTCTCACTGCTCCCCTCCCTCTCATCTCTTTGCTCTCTGTCTGGGTGGACGATCAGCTGGTTAACAGATCTCGGTTCGCTCTGCCACTGCATGTTTGCCAACTAGCTTGCTTGCTCTCAGGAGTTTGCCTCTTCCCTCCCCAAAGAGAGGGGGGTCAGAGGCAAAGCTTCCTGTTTTAATAGGCAAAGAGGAGTCTGGTTTTTGGGACAGGCAGACTACCAGACGTTTGTGTCTCCATGGAACAGGAGATCAAAAGAGATCAGTGAAAGAAAGGGATTAAACACACAGTCAGTTTTGGTTTTGATTCTAAAATAAAGCTCTTCATGTATCCTGAATTCATGTATGGAAGTATGCTACATTTCTGAAATGATGCCTCCCAATAAGGCACATTTAAGTAAAATTACAAACTCCCTAATTCCTTAAATGTACAGCGTATAAAGCTGTAAATCCCTGTCAGCAGCTTTTGATATATTACATCCTTTGAACCATGTTTACTTCAACACAAGCATTTTCTCTGTCTCGCTTACATTAAAATAGGCTAAAGAACATATTTGGCAAAATAAACTATTATATACTATTGCTGATTATACTATTGCTGACATGGCTGGGCAACCCACTGTGAGTTTAAAAGGTAATTTGTGATGTTTACAGTTTGTTTACTTGGCAGCTCCTGGCATTGACAGTGGGAAACTGTAATTATAGCACAAAGTTGTGCAGAAAAAGAGCACTTTGTGTTCTTATTTTCCTTTGACAAACACAAGAAGACAATAACAACAATGTGCCCTATGTATAACAGATCAAATTCAAACTCTAAATTTGACTGTTAATGCCATAATGCACAATCTGAAAATATCCAGGACAGAACAAATAAATCAATACAGAAAATTGAGATTCACCAGTATTGATGTATTAGTGTGAAAGCTCACTGCACACACCCACACACACACACACATGTGCCTCTGAGGCTGTTCATGGATGGCTTATGTAACATTAAATCAAAGCTTTCACATTTATACATCTCCCTCACACACAGACACACACGGTATCTAGGCCAGATGAGATGTATTCTTTGAAATCACATGAACCATGCCTAATCTAATAACAGGAGGAAGGTTCATCCACTGTAAAAAAAAAAAAATGAACAAGTAAAGAAAAAAGAAGGAGCTGGAGGAGAGTTTTTTATTTCCTGCTGTTTACTGCTCACACATGGATCACATGAAAGGAAAGACAGAAGCTCTAAAATTGGTCACACTGTGCTGGTCCACAGAGACAAGCAGGCAGATAAATGAGAAAACATGCACGCACAAACTCACGAATACTGTCACACACGGGTGAACACAGAGAAAGGGGCTCTATTCAATATGTGATAGGTGGACAGAAAAATGGAGCAAATTAGAGGGGTGACAGATGGAAAACAGTATTAATTAAAAAGGGGCTGAGACAGACAAGAAGAAGAGAAGAGAATATTTTGACAATTAAAGGGAAAAGGGAGGGAGAGGAATCTTTTTTCCATTCCTCACATTGTCTCTTTCCTTTCTTTGTTACCTTATCCATCAATCAGGGCACCTGAGAGCACAAATGTACCTGTCTCGCAGTGGACAAGAATTTGCCTGAAGCTAACAAAGGCCCTCAAATACCTCACTCACATGCAGTAATGATCCTATTTACCAAGTTTACACCTTGAAGCTGTGAACATGACCCTGGACACACTCTGAAAACACGTCTTTCCACAGACTATATGGGAAGATTTAGTCTGTTAGAGCTGGGAATCACAGACTGAGAAGGAGAAGGAAAAAATAAAGAGGGAGAAGAATCAGCTCTTATGTAATACCCAGAAACCACAGATAGCACATACTGTACTGTACGTACACCCGTATGTGATCTAGAGCCTCCATCTTAGCAGAGACTGTTAATGGAGATAAATAGACACATTATGCCACACACACATTATGTGACTTTGCTGTTAATCCTCCAAGAACGCACATCCTTAATCATCAATTACATTCTGATTGATGGCAGCATGTGTGGTTTTGAGCTAAGAATAAATTACCAATAATAAACATGTCTGTGAGCCACAACAGAGGTGATGTGATACTGGATGAGATAATTGTGTGTGTGTGCACAGAATGAGGAATTAGAAAAGCATCTCAACTATTCTGATGACAGAAGGTCAAACAGCCAGGCTGACATTTCATATAGCATCTTATAAATTAACGTGGTGGACTTTCATTCAATTTACTGTGATTATTTTTAGATGTGTGTGGCTCTTTGGAGGGCAATGTTGACCTGGCGGTTGCTCTGTGCACCACTGATCCAGACTGAAGTATAACATTCATGGATGAAGTGCCATTAAATCTGAAGGATAAATCCTAATGACTTTTCCTTGTGCACCACCATCTGGTCAAAATCTTTGTTAGTCCAGTACCTGTAAAAGTAATGACATTCACTCAGCCTCAGCTGTATTTTGTGTTCAATAATTAACAGATATTAGCATGCTAACATGCTAAATTAAGATGGTGTACATTGCAACCATTTTACTTGCTAAACGATCACCATCAGGACAAACGTTTTTAAATAAATTAATGAGCACAATCTCACTTTGGTCCCCACAGATGTTTTCTTCCTTATCACACAAAATGTCAACTTTTCCATATGAGGCACTTTTTAATCTATAATTTTGATATTTGAGCACACTCAAACCACTAGGAGGGTGAGACATTTTTTATTTTAATACCCTCAAAATCTTTGACTTTAGCACCATCCAAATTTTGGATTTTTATACCCAGTACAGCTCCTCCCAGTAAGAGTCCTTATTATATTGTCTGTTCAACAGTAATAACAGCTTTCGTTTTTTATATTTTAGACTTGGACTCTATGCTTTTATAATTAAAAGTTACATTTGAAGAAATGTACAAAGTGCTGACTTTTCAAAATGTTTTTCACGTAACCAACATTTACACAGTTTAAATGTCAAACAACAAACTTGAAACATAATACACGTGTCCGCATCAGAATGTAGAGCACTGTTCCCAGGTCATGTGTCCAAAGTCAAATATGCAGATAGCATATTCCAGTTGCACAGGTTTTCAGAAAACCGTTGAAGACACAACTTCATATGCACTGACATTCTTTGTCTCACAGAACTGAAACATTTCTTCTCATTTGTTTTGAATGTTTTCTCCCTGACTTAGTTTTGTTCCTTGCTTTGTACCTCACTTGTAAGTCGCATTGGATAAAAGCAGCTGCCAAATTACTAAAAGTAAATGTAAACTGTTTTCAGAAATGTGTTTTCTTACAAAGCTGGTTGCAATATTCATTACAGCCTTGTTAATAATTATCTGAGATGTACAGTGTTATATGATGCATCCATCATTTTCTAGCAAATGAATGATTTAAATCTTTTCTTTAAGTAACACCTCTCCTAATGAAAGAGTTATTTTTTAAAACTTATATGTCAGCAAATAGTAACAAACAACTTATTTGATTGTGGCTTCTTATATTTCGTTCCTCCATTTATTTCAAACAAAGTACTGTTTCTGTACTCGGAAGTATGAAATTCATTACTTCTTGTGCAGTAGAGGATATACTGTCTGCTATGCGTGCTATAAACATCTCCTACTTGAATGGCTGCATCACCAAAGGTAAAAGATATGAACTAATTCATTAGTATCTTTACTCAATAGAGTTATTAATAATATGAGGGAGTCATATATAATGACTAAAGACATCTGATGTTGTCTGAATAATAATAATGCTGGGTCACATTGGCTTATTCTGTCATTTGGCTCCATCTAGTGGTCATTATTGGAGTCACCAAGACTCAAACATAAGACAAAATAACATTTTTAAACAATCAGCATTAGATTAGCATCACTGTCAGCTGCCCCGTAAATTTTGTGATAGCAAGAAAACACAGCAGACACAGGAAGTTAAGGAAAGGAGGTAAGGGAAGAATGTTTGATTGGGAGAGAGTGAGGAAGATACGTAAGAGGTCCAACAGCGTAAAGATAGAAGAGATCTCTACGTTCATCGTGACAACCATTTGGTGACGTCACAAGTGTGTTGCACTATGTAAACATAAATGTAGACACCACACACAAACACAGATGGAAACAAGCATAGTTTTTAGTTGATTTTTATACTGTCATGTATTTAAGCTCTATCCAGGCCACAGAAACCTCACAGATAAAATATACAAGTCTTTGATATAAAAGTCTTTGATATGAATTTGGTAAGCACAACTGTGTTTACATTATTGTTTCTTCTGCAGTATTAATGCAAGAGAGAATCAGCTGCAGTCAGAGCAGAAAACCACCACAGAGTGAACTAAGTTAGACTATAGGAGCTCATGCCATGCTACACCACAATAACTTAACTGACAATGACAAGATGAAACAAAATAAAAAAGATTACAAAACAAGAGAGACAGAAAGGGAGGGTTTACTCGAGAGGAGTCATGTATAGACACTGAGCGGGCCATTGTTCCTGTCTACAACAGGGACAAAAGAGTACACAATTGCCAGACAATAGTGCATGTACATTGTACACACATGCATGCACAGAGACAAATGACACACCCACCACTACTTTCCACTTTACTTTGTTTCCATTCATTTACTTTGCCTTCAGAATACAGTTTTACACGATTTCATTTACTCCTAAATACCATATAGCTACATTATTTTCATTGAACTATAATCCAAATATAGATGTATCTACATCTTCACAGTAATGTGTGCGAGGCAAGTGAAAGTTTTTAGCCATTAACTTCAGCATTATTCAGCAATGAGTTTCACTTTCATGACAGCAAGCCTCATCAGTGTAGGATTATACATAATTAAAATGTTAAAATGTCTTTAAAGATGAAAGCGTTTTAGCCCTCACTGGCCTGAATTTATACCACTGTAGTCAGAAGAACACAGCTCCAAATGCAGGTCAGACTCAGACAAATGAGGCACTGTTTGGACATTCAGGGACATGGAAGAACAGGAAGTCCACTCTACATCCAAGACTGCTCCAGTTAAAACAAAGTGGATGATTAAGCCAACTAAAATTAGATCAGAAGATGAAAGCTGTGATCCCACAACACTGGCTGGGTTCCCACAGGGAAGACCCCAACCCCCACCTGCCCTAATACAAACACAGATGTATGCAGAAGACTGCAGTATGATGTTATGGTTGATTTTTTTAAAGCATCCAAATAAACCATGAGCATTGCCTGAACATCAGTGTCGTCTCAGCAGTGGTCCTCCTGAACTCTCAGATCCCCTCCAAAGTGTGCAGCCTACATCTCCAAAACAACATCTGCTTCAATACATGGCTGCACCGATTCTCATATTCAACCACTGTCCACGACTCGACTCGCTGAGTTAACACTGTGATATTTAAGGCATATCTTGCTAAATATGGATTATGGGTGTTGAGAGAAAGCCAGTCACTGCAAGGGGCTTACAGAAGCTTTTAGAAATGGCGATAAAAGGCATCACTGGGAGGACAAAGTGATAGGACTTACTCTCTGTTACAAAGGATTAGAGGAAAAAAAAGAAGAGTGCAGCGGTTAAGTGCTTTAGAGCACTGATGAATACCTCAGCAACATCTTCATTCCTTTTCCCTTCATTTTGTTGAGGAGTGAGCTCCACACAGCTGTGGCTCATACATCACACAGTACTTTAAGAATGTCACACTGCATGAACAGCACATGAAGCCTTAGTGCCAGCTCAGAAATAACTACACAGCTTGTATGATTAAAATACCATTTTAGAATTAAGGCCACAGCTGCATAATTAATAGCCAGCAGCAGCATTGTCTCTTCTACTGTTATACCTACAAAAGCTGCTGCTAAAATCCAAACCAGTTAAAAGGAAGGCTTAGGCAGTACCTTAATTTGAGGAGCATGACCTGTTCAGCTCATGCTCATTACATTAGCCTCTCTGCTAATGTCATCGTCTGTACCACTCCACTCTCTGACTCTTCCAGTTCTCCTCAGATTTGAATACCTAAATAGTATTCAAACTAGCACAACAGCAGTGGCTGTGTGCTGTGCCATCTGATGCGATGGTTAGTTTTAAATCCAGCAGGTAAAGAAAGCAGCAAGGTCCCAGCACTACTCTCCACTTCTTCATTTCCTACTCCTCTGTATCTCACTCAGACACAATCTCACAAAAGTGCCAAAGATGCCAAAAGGATCGCCTGCACTTACTTGGCTATTCTGGAGTGTCTCTGTCTATAGCACGGTACCTATTCTCATCACACTTGCAAACAAACATGCAAAGCAATGAAGAATCTCATCTTACATGCTGCTCTTCTTCCGAGGAGAGATGACAGAGCCCTTCCTGTGCTGGCTGAGGGAGCCCCCCATGGCAACAGCCGAGTCTGTATTTGTTTCAGGTGTATCCCCAGATGCTCTGTATGTCCTTTTCCCCTCCTGAGGTTCACCTCCGTTTCTCCTCCAAACAGCCTGGCTCAGTGTAAAAGCCCCATGAGGCACTGCTTCTCATGACTGACTCATTAACCAACCAGCCTCTCCTGTCCCCGTCTTTTCTTTTTCGCTCTCTGTTGATGCTACAGTGCAAACACTCAGGAGTACTGCTGATCACACATGACTAGCTGTGCTGACAGTCCCGCCTCCTCGCTCTACTCCTCACCCTCCATCATCCCTCTCTCTCTCTCTCTCTCAAACACACACACCAGAGAGAGGTCACATTCACTTGTTAGGCTGTCCACAGCTTTTAGAAGAAAGATACAGAGTTGAAGAGTGTGTGTGCGTGTGTGTGAGGAGGGTTCAAGGGATTGGAAGGGGGTGAATGGAAAGTGTGTGTGTGTATCTGTCTGTGACTGTCATGGGGGTATATGGCAGGGGTGAGAGTATTGTTCAAGACAGAAAGACTCTCTTCTATTGTTAGTCAGCTGAATACCAGATCTGAGATCCAGGGGGAGGGAGAGATGATGGAGGGAGATTTGGCGGCGGGAAACACAGCCCCAGTTGTTATGCCACATTCCCACTACCTGCTGTGACCCAAAGCCCACCCCTGTAGACTCCCACAGCTTTAGCATGACAATATACACCCATCCACACACCGTAAGTCGCATATTGCATCCTTAACCTGAAACCAAATTGGCTTCAAAATCAGCTCAAACAACACAATAAGTAAATAAAAATGACAAAATGGCTTTATCGTGTCTGATGAAGT
>JAUBNQ010000028.1:11656339-11671363 GCA_032353495.1 Ctenopoma kingsleyae | reverse complement strand
GGTGGTCATGTGACCATGCACTGTTCTCAACTTAGTGTGCATACAGCAAGACAAAACAATTTAAAAAATCACTTATTCATTGTAGTGTTTTTATAAATGATGTTGAGTTTTGGATAAAGGCGTCTGCCAAGTAAAGTAAAGTAAAGTAAAGAGTTTTATCTGTGCTTAAATTACTTATTGATTTAAAGCGAATATTATGAAGCATGTGATATTGCATAATGTTATTTTACTTCATTGTGGAATCACCAGGTTACCTGGACATAAATATGTATTTAACTATGGTAAAGAAAAATGTGCAACTTAGGTGGATATGACCCAACACAACAAATAACATAATTTTTAGTGGTTCACTGCTGCACCTTCCACTAAACAAAATTATATAGAATCTAAAATATATATTAATAAGAAAATATATAGCATAATTCCATGTGATACTGACATAATATGGCTAAGTGTTTATTTAAGAGTCATCATTATGCAGAGAATATGTATTATGCTGTGATGTTGGCCTCTGTCTAACTTTCTGCCGTTTGCGTTGCAGGGTTCTTCCTTTGTACCTACAGGAACCCCAGTCTGGCCCTTTGTTGGACTCTGTGGAGCTGCGCCACAGAATACAGGAACGTGTTCCTTCCTAGCCAACCCTCAAGGACACAAAAGAATAATACCACTACCATTAAGAGTGTTTGAAAAGGATCACTTTAACAGTCAATGTGTGTGAAATTGTAACAAATAAATCGACATGACCGTAACATACTGTAACTGAGGGTAAACAGGCGTGTTGGAAAAATATTTATGTTGACCAAGCTGGAATAATAAAGATAATGCAATCAATAAGTCACTGACAGTATTGCATTTCTAAAATGGCTGTTTATATACCTTTTGTATAGATTTCTGTAATTAAAACCCTCAGATTAATTTTCACCGTTCGTTTTAGGAATATTATAAGCTTCATTTTATGAGAGATGAAAGGCAAATTTAATGTTTTTACGATTCTTGGTTATCGACGCGGTGAAAGGCAATTGGAGTAGAGTAGATGTTTGTATGAAGCCAATGACAGTAAAGTTGATGAAAATAGGAACAGCCCACTCGTTTATAATTGGCTAAAATTCCACAATATGCTTGTGACGTCATGCTGCAAAGTCATTCATTGGTGGTGGAATTTGTCGGAAAGCCGTCAGCCAATCAGAATGAATGATGGATCCAGCTCATGGTATAATTGTAAAGAAAGCACGGAAACTGCTGCTCTTTCGTGTGATAACGCTGAACGTTGGATAACGAGAACCGGCTAAGCCTCTTCAACATTTAGCTAGAATTTCTTTATTTATTAATAGTAATCCAGGTGGACGACCATGGCCTCGGGAGGGGAGTAAGTAACGATATTTCTAATATACATATTTTTACAATAGCTATTAGCAAACGCCCTTTAAATACTTAATGTCAGGACAGAAAGCGTTAACGTTAGTTTATTAAACTTAGCTCGGTTGGTAGTACATCACCGATTGTGCTAACAGGAGAGCTAACGGGGTCAGTTATTTTAGCCTCCGCATTTTTGTCTGTTGGTTGGATAACCTAACATTGCAGATCCACTAACTGCTGAATATTATCCATAAAGGCTATTGTCATTTCTTAAACTGTTGTCATCCACATGTTGTATTCCGGGTAACGGTTTTGAGATAGCCGGCTGTGACAGCGTCTTGACATAGAGCACTTATTGCTGTCGTGTTTGAATGCTAATGTTAGCTTAGCAACAGTGTCAAGGCCAAAGCCATCCACCATCACACCGACAAGTCGGCCTATTCACCGGCTGATAGCCTGTCTTTAGAAATAAATAAAAAATAAAAAATAAATTTCCTCGGCAGATGGCATATACGTGAGCTAACTGTTTTAAGAAAGAAAATACCTGACATCCAGATGGCTAGCTGACTTCGTGACAAGCTGTCAATTGTCAGTCTACACAACGCACCAAAGCTAGCTGGCTAGGGCTGGCTATTCATTCTAGCTAAATGATCGACTATTTTTTTGGGCTGTATTTCGCTCTTACCTATACAGTTTTGAAATAACAAATTTGATTGACATTTAACCTAAGCTAACGGTTACGTTGGCAGCTAATTTATTAAAAGTCACGGTAGAGTTGTAACGCTAGCCTTTATCGAGGGGAAACCTAGCTAGCTAACAAAGTTTTTTTTTTCCCTAATTCTTTTGCTGTGTCATCTGGGTTCGCATGCTCGCCAGTCAGTTAGCTTAGGTGCTAGCATTAGCATGCTAACAAAATGAAAGAGAGGCTACAAAACAGTCCAGAGTTTTCTGGAAAGGTGTGGTATTTTAGCCATTAACGTGTTTGATCATTTTTGACGGTATTGTAAATCTACGTGCGATTATGGGTATTTTACGCGAGTAACGTTCAGTCATCGCACTTAGCGAGTTATGTGTCGCTTAACGAGTTGTTTGCACTTTGTTATGGTTGGAGAAATGGATTTTATTTATTATAATCAATATTGAGTCATATACGCATCAGACTACTATAGAGTTGTCTAGCGCCTCGTATCATAAGTTAATTGGAAATTCGGTTCTAGATGGGCTTTAAGAAATACAGAGACAATACACTAGAAATACATTTACACTTAGTACAAAGTGCAGTTAATCTATAGGAATATCCAGATCCATACTAAGTATTACCTTAATAAAACATTTATGTACATGTAAAGTTTTAGTCTAAAATTACTTATCTTATTTCACCTAGTTATTGTCTCTTTGTGTTTGTTGTCAGTGAGGATAGACATTTAATTTCCTTGCGTGACATGTGTATTCAAAATTATGTGTAGAAATTGCTAGGAACTTCAACTAAACCTGATATCTTGCGAATCTACTTTAGTCGTGTATTCAGTGTGATCCCAGTAATGCTCTATTTTGAGTTAAGTGGGTAAAGAGTTCCCTAAAAAGAGAAAATCATCCTCCAAAGGCAGCTTAACAAAAGGTTATTGTACCGTTCAGTGCACATGTACCCTAGGCACTTCATAGAGGACCTTAGTATTTAGGTTCATCACAGGTAAATTTAATGAAGTAATCAAACCTAACATTTATTAGCTATACAACATAAAAACAGTGATGTTCGTTTCATAAATTTTCTTATTTGTATGGCATAAATACAAATTTGTGTGGTGGTGTTGATTATTATTGTGATTACTGTTATATTTTTGAATTATCTTTCTGGCGCTACAAGAATGTTTTAAAGTACAGTAACATAATGAGACTTGTGTGACCTGCCACTTGCTTTGTTTCTAATTACAGATCCAAAAATGATGATTTGGCCACTGCTATTCTGAAACAGAAGAACAGACCCAACAGACTGATTGTTGATGAATCTATCAATGAAGACAATAGCGTGGTCTCTCTGTCTCAGGTAAACAATTAAAGGTTTAACCATGGTAGATGTATCTACAAGTTCAGAAGTCTGATCTGTCATAATAGATTTGCAACATTTATATAACACAAATAACAATAACATATTCCTATTTGAAATATAATAACACTGAGATTCACAAAATAACTTTATATGATGTGTCTTAAGACCAAGATGGACGAGCTGCAGCTTTTCCGTGGAGATACAGTGCTAATGAAAGGAAAGAAGAGGCGGGAGACTGTCTGTATCGTGTTGTCTGATGACACCTGTTCTGATGAAAAGGTTCGCATGAACAGGGTGGTTCGCAACAATCTGAGGGTCCGTCTGGGAGATGTCATCAGGTGGGGAAAAGCTCAAACTTGACATAATTTATTTATTTTTTTTCTGCCATGTTTAAAAAATAAAAGAAAGAAAAGCTGAAGCGATGTTAAGTCTAATGTGTTTCTCAGCATTCAGCCATGTCCTGATGTGAAGTACGGAAAGAGGATCCATGTTCTCCCAATAGATGACACAGTAGAAGGAATTACTGGCAACCTGTTTGAGGTTTACCTGAAGCCATACTTTCTGGAGGCTTACAGGCCAATCCGCAAAGGTGAATACAACTTTCCATTGTTAGGGCAAAGATATGTTTTGCCTGGTTGATCAAATTTGTTAAAACATGTACAAGAGTGGTAAAATTACCATTGTTTTATTTTGTGAAGGTGACATTTTTCTGGTGAGAGGAGGCATGCGTGCTGTGGAGTTCAAGGTGGTAGAGACCGATCCCTCCCCCTACTGCATTGTTGCTCCTGACACAGTCATCCACTGTGAGGGAGAGCCAATCAGGAGAGAGGTGGGTAGCAGGTACACACAGTGTTAACATTTACCAAAAACCAACCTCATAGAAATTTGAACATGTTGTATTTGATCATGCAGGATGAGGAAGAGTCCCTGAATGAGGTGGGTTATGATGACATCGGAGGTGTGAGGAAGCAGCTAGCTCAGATCAAAGAGATGGTGGAGCTGCCTCTTAGACACCCTGCACTGTTCAAGGCCATAGGTGTCAAGGTAAGCTAAACGCATGGAGGAACAAGCAAATGTTCTTGGCAGTGATTATAAATTTTCTTTTTCAAATTGAGCCTCTGTAAATTAAAATGAAATGGCACTTCCTTTCTCAAATGTGAAGTTAAATTTGTACAAAACAAAATGCACCCATCTTTAGGTTTAATGTGCACATGGCCTCAGACTAGGGGAAAATATGGCAAATTTTGATTAGTTTAACCAGAAAGTACTTTGTAACTAACATTGAGTCACTTTAGGAGTCATCTAGATATAGGATACCCTTGCATTATGTGTAGTGACTGTAAAAGCTTTAGCTCAACAGCAGTTGTGTTATGGTCTGATTCAATTTCCTCTTCTTTTTTTTTTTCCCCCCTTCAGCCACCACGTGGTATCCTGCTATACGGACCACCTGGAACTGGAAAGACCTTGATTGCCAGAGCTGTGGCCAATGAAACTGGAGCTTTCTTTTTCCTCATTAATGGTGTGAACACTAATTTGTCTTATATGCACACTATACTAGTACTTATGTCTCTTGATGGTATGGCCTTGTTGTTTGTTTTAATTTATTTAGCAGCATTGTCAAAATATGAGAAACAAACTAGCACGTCTTATATTTTCTGTTGTCTTTAAAATGATCTGAAGTAAGCTGAGCTTTATAGGAGACTTCAGCTAGCTGTAGGAATTGTTGCTCACCTTTTACTAAAATCTATTTAATCTCCCTGGAATGGGGTTCACAGTTAAGTAAATTATATAATTTTTGTCTTATGTAGTATTTTAATGTAGTACATGCTGTGAGACTAAGGTGTCCAAAAACAAATTTGTCTTTCTGTTTTAGGTCCTGAGATCATGAGTAAGCTGGCAGGTGAAAGTGAAAGTAATCTGAGAAAGGCTTTTGAGGAAGCAGAGAAGAATGCTCCTGCCATCATCTTTATCGATGAGCTTGATGCAATCGCTCCTAAGAGAGAGAAGGTGAGCAAGAAGATGGGGAAACTAACTGGATGACTAAATAACTGGAGTATCTGTTTATGATTGGAGATTTTTTTTTAATGATAATTAATGCCCAGTCTCTGAAATGTTTTGCAGTAGTTCTTCATATATTGATATAAAACAGCTGATGGAGGCAACTAGTAACCAGCCTGATTACTGGCCCATAATTTGATTTACTAATTTTTTAAAATGTCTTTAATTTTTGTAGACTCATGGAGAGGTGGAGAGGCGCATTGTTTCTCAGCTGCTAACTCTTATGGATGGCCTGAAACAGAGAGCTCATGTCATTGTGATGGCTGCCACCAACAGACCCAACAGCATTGACCCAGCTCTCAGAAGATTTGGTAAGTTTGTATCATTAACTTTATTAATAAATTTTAATTTTAATATGTATTTAAACTTCATTGTCCTGACAAAGTTCAGCATATAAAGCTAATGGTCAACATTCTTCTGAGACTAGTAAAGCAGTAATTCTACATAAAAATATAGCCTGGCTAGAATGTTTTTCTAGTGCCTGTGGTGGATAATGTGTTTTTCTGTAGCAGGAAGGTTTGTATCTTATAGTTTATATAAAGTGAAGCTTTGCTTGCAACATTTTCTTTGTTTAAATTTAAAACTGCTGTTTCCAGTTGATTTGTCGTGTCATCCGTTCACCAATGGTTCAGTACTGATGTTCAGATGTTTTGTAAATTGTAGGCTGTGCTCATATTCATACTGAATGTTATAACTTTTGCCACATTGATAAATGCGACAACAGGTTCTTAAATATAGTGCTATTAAAATGCTCTGAGGTGTGTTTAGTTTGTTTTGGATTGCTCTTAGTCTGTTTAATGTGTGTGTGTGTGTGTGTGTGTGCGTGCACGCTCATGTTTTGAATTCCACTGTCTTCAGGGCGTTTTGACAGGGAAGTGGACATTGGCATCCCTGATGCCACTGGCAGATTGGAGATTCTCCAAATTCACACCAAAAACATGAAGCTGGCTGACGACGTTGACTTGGAACAGGTCTGTAATGTAATCCTGCAGTCATGTGATGCCTCTCTACAGTGGTAGTCATGTGACTGTTGCCTGTAACTTCAAGTAAAACACTAGAATTGACATGTAATCCTACTTGTTTTTTTTCCTCAAATATGACTAAATGTAATTATGTAGTTTAGAATGTTACTTTATCAAATGAGGTGAGGTATGCCTTACTTCCAGACTGCTCAGGTGGTTTTACATTGAAATGATAAATTTTAATTGAACTAGATCGATCTTTATTAATCCCTTGGCAAGGTTCCTCTGGGAAATTCAGTTTCCAGCAGCAGAACACCAACAGCCTTCACAAAGAAATGTATATGAAGAATCCAAAACAAAATATAAAAGTATAAAAAAAAACCCAATATTTTTTCTATATTATATCAAATATGTGTGCAAATACTGGCATATGTAGTTATGTTTTCTTATGTGAACCTGGGCAGGCATAGCTTAAATAATGATCTTTGTATCTTGATGCAGGTAGCCAATGAGACTCATGGACATGTGGGT
Organism: Ctenopoma kingsleyae; assembly: GCA_032353495.1. Lineage (NCBI taxonomy): Eukaryota > Metazoa > Chordata > Actinopteri > Anabantiformes > Anabantidae > Ctenopoma > Ctenopoma kingsleyae. The sequence goes on along the minus strand of JAUBNQ010000028.1, from coordinate 11,664,409 downwards.
GCAGATCTGGCAGCCCTCTGCTCTGAGGCTGCCCTGCAGGCCATCAGGAAGAAGATGGACCTCATTGACCTTGAGGATGAGACCATTGATGCTGAAGTCATGAACTCTCTTGCTGTCACCATGGATGACTTCAAGGTAAGACTTGTAATATTTTTGGTCTGGTGGGAGAGAAGGTGATACTACACAGGAAACAAAAGTCCTTTAAGTTAAGAATAACACACCTGATTTTGCCCTGCAGTGGGCCCTGAGCCAGAGCAACCCATCAGCACTGAGGGAGACTGTTGTTGAGGTTCCTAACATCACCTGGGATGATATCGGTGGTCTGGAAGATGTCAAGAGGGAGCTGCAGGAGTTGGTGCAGGTATGAAGATATCTCATAAATTAAATCATGTCTGAAACTATATCTCAGACTGTAAAATTAGAGCCTTAACTTTCCCTCTCCTTAAATTCAGTATCCAGTGGAGCACCCAGACAAGTTCCTCAAGTTTGGCATGACCCCATCCAAGGGTGTGCTGTTCTATGGTCCCCCTGGTTGTGGTAAGACTCTGTTGGCCAAAGCCATTGCCAACGAGTGCCAGGCAAATTTCATCTCCATCAAAGGACCTGAGCTGCTCACCATGTGGTTTGGAGAATCTGAGGCCAATGTCAGAGAGATTTTTGACAAGGTGGGAATGTTTTTGTTTGTAACTGCAACTTTGGTGCAGATGAGACTAAACTTAAAATTTTTGTATATGTAAGCTGTAGAACGTCCATGTTGTTTCAAGAAATTTCATCCCACAGAATTAAACTTCATTTTGTAAGACATTTTCTGTGGATCCTTGTTACGAATCCAGGCTCGTCAAGCAGCCCCATGCGTTCTCTTCTTTGATGAACTGGACTCCATAGCTAAAGCCCGTGGTGGCAACGTCGGAGATGGTGGTGGAGCAGCCGATCGTGTCATCAACCAGATCCTGACTGAGATGGATGGGATGTCCAGCAAGAAGAATGTCTTCATCATTGGAGCCACAAACAGACCAGACATCATCGATCCTGCCATCTTGAGACCTGGCCGTCTGGATCAGCTCATCTACATCCCCCTGCCTGATGAGAAGAGCAGGATCAGCATCCTGAAGGCCAACCTCCGCAAGAGTCCTATCAGCAAGGTGACAGTGCTGACAGACACACTATTTGCTTACGATTCGTTTTTATAGGATATTTGTTTTTAAACCCTTTTTAATACGGTTTAGTGTACTTGGTATATAAATGGTAAATAATAGACCTCACAAATCTTACATTTAGCATTCATTATGAGGGGGAAAAAAACTTTAAGCATGATGGATATGAAAGACTTTTGAAGATATGTAAACTTAAACATACATTTATTTTATTTTTCCCTTGTAGGATGTGGACTTGGATTTCCTAGCAAAGATGACCAATGGCTTCTCTGGGGCCGATCTCACAGAGATCTGCCAGCGGGCATGTAAGCTGGCCATCAGAGAGAGCATCGAGAATGAGATCCGCAGAGAAAGGGAAAGGCAGACCAACCCATCAGCTATGGTCAGTACTTGTTCCTGTTCGTTGGCCGTTGTGACGAGCATATTTATGCTACTGCTGTTTTGCATCTTCTGATCATTTTCATGGTTTACTCTTTATTCTTGCATAGGAAGTGGAAGAGGATGATCCTGTGCCAGAGATCAGGAAGGACCACTTTGAAGAGGCAATGCGATTCGCTCGTCGCTCTGTCAGTGACAATGACATTCGCAAATACGAGATGTTTGCTCAGACACTGCAGCAGAGCCGTGGCTTCGGCAGCTTCAGGTACATTTTGACATTTTGCACCAATCTGAGTGTTGGTAGCTGTGTGTTTTTGCACCTTGTAGAATGACTTCATGAAACATGCCACTCTTTCTACAGCATTGTTGCACAAAGCAGAATTTTTCCTCATGATCTGATTGGCAGAAGAGTTACAAGGGAATTCATTGAACTCTTAAACATTACGACATCTGCCTGTATCAAAAGTTGTGTGTTCAGAAACTTGGCCTCCCGTTACTTAAAATTATTACTCCACACATCATAAACTAAAGACTAAAACTGCCAGAAATATTAATTGCCTCATAGTAGGATAATCATCTATAAAAACATAAATTAATAAATAAACTTTGTTCTTTCAGGTTTCCCTCCAGTGCCACAGGTGGAAGCGGCACAAGCCATGGCTCAGGAGGAACCGGCAGTGGTCCAGTGTTCAATGAAGATAATGACGACGACCTTTATGGATAAATGTGCACTGCCCCGCAGTGGTCAATACTAGGATCACACTTGTACAAATTCACACCAGATTCCACATTTTTAGGACTTTGTGCTTCTTTCATGTGTTCCTTTTTTCTTTTTCTTTTTCTTTTTGTATGATTTCCCTTGGAGAAAGCATGTAGCCACTTGGTTTGCCCTGGCTTTGTTGTGGTTGGGGGTTAGGGGATGTTGGAAATGGACGGTGAGTGACTGATGCATATGTTTTGGTGGGGTGGGGGGTGGGGTTTTGAGTGGCCTCATTCTCAATGTATCACAACCAACATGAATGGCTTTAGTGACGGGATTCTATGCTAGACTATAAGAAAGAAGAAAAGCATATTGCTAATGACTTCATTTTTAAAAAAATAAACAGTAGCATATAATGTATTACAAATTTGTCAAGGTTATGTTGTTGAAAATAAAATCTCACAAAACTGAGGTGTTATCTGTCTGAAAAGTTATTGATACAGAGTTGGTATATTGTATATCAGTATTCTGTACAGATTTGAAGAAATCGGAGTGGATTTTAATTCTTCAGATCTGTGGTCTGCATGTGTGCTTAAGATTTTTGAGGGAGGTGTTGTTTCAAAGGAGGGGGAGCAAGATGTCACAGGTGTTTTGTTTTTTTTGGGTGCAATAACACTGGAGACGATGCATACAAAGCCATAAAGCTGTCTGGGTTTTTTTTTTTTTTTTCCCATTACAGCTAAAATGTTCATAGGTGCCACTGCAGTGATTCAGTAATTCCCCCCTCCCCAGTCACCACTGTGAAACTATTTTTCAATACAGGAACCCCTAAAGATGTTTCAGTTTTCACTTTACACATGTTCCATGTGAGCAGAGCTCTGCTGGATAGAGGTAGTTCTCTTAATGACCACATAGTGTCGCTGTTAGTAAAAGCCTACCTGAGTATTACCAGGCAGATATTTTCTGGTGTTTCTGAGCACTGCAGACTGTGGCACAAACTGCCTTTGACTTCTAAGTGCACAGATGGTGGAAAAGGTAACACCAATTCTGCTAAACTGATAGTGGGACAGGAGATCTGCCTGAGACAAGAGGATGGTATTCCACTTTTGAAACACAACTTTTGAGCCTATTTCTTAACTTTGATATTGTCTATAGAATGTATGAATTTTGTCCTGTGACAAAGCCTCATTGAACCTTATTTAGCACAGGTTTTTTCTCTGGCTATGTTGACCTAGACTTGCCATGGCTGCTGAAATGTCTCGGTTACTCTGACACATGCTAAAAATGCTTTCAGCTTCCCTTGAAAGAGGTGTTTCTTCTTCTCTGCCTGCAGCATCCACACACACAAGGTGCTTCACCTAATGTGAGAGGAAATGTGGATGTAATTTCACCTTTGCATTGATCCTCAGCCAGAGAGAGACAAGATAGGTTTAGTTGGTGGGCTAGTGCATGAGGTAAAAGTCCAGCTAAGAGACACTCAGGTGGGTCAGACAGGTTTGTGCGCACTTCTTTCTCATCCTTCGGGTCATGCAGAGCTTGGAGGGATCAGACATACAGAACCACTGACTGTTGAATTCAGGGTGTTTGGATGTTTTTAAAAGCAGAAAATCAGTTTGTCAGTTAACTATTTACTGCACTTCAGGCTCTGGTACCCTTAACCTGCACTGCAGCGTAACTCCAGTCGTCCCTTATGTTAATCCTAAAATCAAAACCAACTATACTGTTTTCAAACAGTTTGTAGCCACCTATTAGGATAAACACATCAAATGATCTAAATTAAATGGAAGTAATCTCATTTTTTTCCCCAGAGTATTAAACCAGAGTAATGGGAAGTTTAAATCTTCTCAATGTACAGTGATCAGTGATTCCAAGATCAGAGATGAAATGTCAAACTCTGAAACCTGATGGAGGAGTGTGTGAGGTGTTCACATGTAGGCTCCTATGGAAGTGGACCCAGTGGCTGTTCAGCCATCATGACCATGTCCTGATTCTCTGTTACTGATGATCACATCTAAGTTCATTTTATTTAAATTATTCATTCATTCAGCACAAATTCTCTACATCTACATAACCTTTCACAAAGAAATAGCCATCATGCATGTAGACAACACAACATTTGGTAACCTTCTTTTTTATTTGTTTATTTCACTGCGTTGAAAAGAGTGTTTCAGTGGAAATATAAACCCTCTGTGAACCCGGCCCCATAGCCAGAAATAGCTAATACAATTATACGACATTAGTCACAGTGTGGTGTTACTGCACCACATCTCAGAGAGCCCTCCCATAGTTCACTAATTGTCTCTTTACCGTATGATGCACACATACACAAACTTTCCTGTCCACTGCAGTTCTTTCTTTTGATCTAAGTGTGTTAATGCACATCACCTGCTTTGACTTTCCTGAATGTAATTAACTAATATATTATGCAGCTGGACAGTGACACACAGATCAAAACTCAAGTGAATAAAATCATGTTATTTTTCTGGTCAAGATCTCTCTGGTAGACGGACCAGCATTCACCTGCTACCCATCTGGACCTTAACAGGCTGAGATCAAAGTCTGCTTCTATTGTTGAATGCTGACATCTAGATGGCACTTTATTCACCAGAAAGAAAGAAAAAACACAGATAAAGATATTATCAGTGTTTTATCACACATGATCTAACAATTGACTTATTAGAAACCTGTTTATACTGTATGTACGTACTGTACATCCATGTTTATCATAACTGATGAGTCTCTTATATTGATTAGTTTTAACTACAGTTATTTAAATAGCACTGTATTCTTTGAATGTGGCTGAAGTAGTTCAGGCAACATGCTGTTTTCAGGTTAAATAATCCTGTTAATTATCCTGCTACTTTGGATCTTTCAGCTCACTTTGAGGATTGATTTGTTATTCCTGAATCAAGCTATCTTCATTAGCAGTGGGCTCTTATTTTGAAGAAAAAAACCAAAACAAAACTTGAATAAAGAGTTAATACAAATGAAACAAACTATTAACTTCACACATTTGGTTTATTTGTTTCCATGTTCAAAAGATCATAAATATTGTCAAATGCACATAAGTAGTAACAGTGAGTCTTTCAGCAGCAGAATGTGCATTCTGGTTGTGGCCACAGTCCAGCGTCCTCTGAGGCTCTGAAATGCTGGACGCTCATACACTCAGATAAGCCATTCAAGTCTCTTCCATCATCTGATAGTTTTGTCAGTATCCTTTATGACATAAAAAGTGCATTTATCAACATGTTGCTGTCAAACATGTTATCATGTTACCATACACATGATATATATGACCTGTTAGGGCTGTCTGAATAAAACATACTTATACATACATTTAATCATTGCTGTAAACTACAGTAGGAAGAGCTTAAGAGCCCCTACACAACCTGTTTCCTAAACAGGTTTTCTAATATATATAAAAAAAAACATATAGTTCGATGTACAGATGTTACAGATCAAATCACTAATTGAGGACTTAATGAATCCAAAAACTAGACGCAAACTCGGTCTATTTTTGGCACTGTGTACAGTAGCACCAAGACATGGCCTTCAAATGGCACAAGAGAAAGCAGAAAATACACAACAAAGCTGGGTTTCACAGAGGAATCTCAAGTATTTACTTCAGATTAATGTATATTCCTCTGAGAACTCCAACCTGTACTTGTACGGCACTTTACAGAGGTGCACTGGCAAAATTCATCAGTTCTCTCCTTAAAACATGTCCTTGCTGACATACAGTGCCATGTAGTTACTGACTTAACATTGCTTACTTAATGTTTTCCCAAGGTCACCAGCTCCCAAAGGTCTAACACAGCATAGGGCATTGTTTGTGCACTTTAGATGGCTGGCTGTATATTTTACAGTGTGACCTGTGTGACACCGGGCTAAGGCACCTAACTGTTACTCAGATACCGAGCCAGGCTATTCAGTTCAGAGCAGCCACACAGCTCAGAATGGAAAGCACCCATATTATGTGTAGATTGTATTATCCAAGCTTACACTGCTGTTACAGTATGTATGATTGTCATTCCCAGATTTTCCAATGCAGCTGAGATATAGTTGTGTTATTTGGAGTAATGTGGGACTTTAAGTGGACTGTGGCACAGAATACAACTGATTTAGGGGGAGACAGATCATAGTAAAGAGTAAAGGTCCTACAGACTTAAGCACAAGCAAAACTGGGGTTTACACTGAAGCTGCTGGTACACTCAAAATAAAAATAAATAATCCTATCTGAAACCTCATTTGGGAAAGAAAATGCTCCAAAAAAATGTTTCTTTTTAAAAAATGTCTCACACTTCATCCTATCACAAAAAGACAAGGATCAGAGAGTTGAACAGCATATAAAACCACTGATAAATCCGTAAAAAACTGAGTTAAGAAAAGAGGTTCTGGTAAAAGCCACGATTTTGCTGAGCCCATCCTTAGCACTGCTCGGGTGCTTCTGTGTGCGCTTGATCCAAAAAACGTCTTGATACTGCCATTCTTCCATCATCCTCTCTAACTGTGAAGTTCCTACAAACTGTTTAATGCTGTGTGCATTAACACAGGACACGGGAAGGTGGACTACAATAAGGGTCAAAATAAATGAGAAAGGTGGATGATCAAGAGTGTTTTTTCTTGAGGAGTTGGAGGCGAGTTCTCCTACGACTGGGGGAGGTGTTGTCTGATAATCTCCCTGGACTGAGGGGGAATCCTGTCGGGAAAACGGACCGAAAACTCCACAATGAGGTCACCACGTTGTGACGGGTTCTTGGGGAAAGGAAGGCCTTCCCCTCTAAGTCGCTTCACCGTCCCTGGCTTGATGATGTCATGACAGGGAAGAGAGATGATGCGGTTTTCCAGTGTGGGAATGCTAACAGTGCAGCCACACAATGCCTGGAGAGGAGAGGAAGAGGAAGAGGAGAATAGAAGGGTTAATATCTTTAGTAGGAATGAAATGCCAAAGCCATGAATATCCAGATGACTTAATGTTTCCATGAACTAACAACTTTAGTTTATCTTTCCTTAGTGCGTCATCCTAGCTAGTCAAACTCGTGTTTTCTCTGTGTGTTCATCGTGTGTGTTTATGTATGTGAAAGACAAAAAACTGGAATTTAGATTTACTGCTAAATAATTTAGAACAGACTACATCTTTGTGGGGTGTAGTCAATACAAAATAGCATTTCAATCAAACAGGGACATGACGAAAACATGACTTGGCATTGGAAAAGTTTTTGTCTGTGTGTGTGTGTGTTTTGGTGGGTGTGTAAAAGTGTGTCAATGTTGCAGGGGCTACACATTGCACAGGAAACTAATTTTAGCAACGGCCTCATAGCCAGGGCTAATGAAGTGAGGCAGGAATCGGCTGAGCTCGTAAATAGTTGGAGGGCTTGTCAGAAGAGCTGGCAGGACGAGGAGAGAACACACACAGATACACAGATACACTAAGCCTCACCTCCTTATCACAGTGCCTGATGAATCCAGTAAGAGCGCAGAGAGCGCTAAACTAAACACGGAGACCTGTGGTTATCACGACTTCACAGGCTTTCCAGTGAGCATCACTCACCAGATTTGCACCAACTAGAAATAACTATTTAAAGCCACAATTCTGTGAATGAACATCCTGGTGAATAACTTTTCTCATATAATGCTTCTCTAAACAACTGTTACAAAATGGTTTACTACAGAACATAAGGTGAATAAAAAACACAAAGGTGTGGATAAAGAAAGATAGAGAGCCGTTATGGATGGCCTGTAATTCACTACTATTGAAAGAAAAACCATTACTTGTAGACTTATTAAACTGAACAGGGACAAAAACGAAGGGGATGTAAAAAGGAGGTATTTTAAAGG
>JAUBNQ010000028.1:11619702-11637328 GCA_032353495.1 Ctenopoma kingsleyae | reverse complement strand
GGACCTACTTGACCAGTTCTGTGTGTAGCTGAGGAGAGGTGAGATATGGAGGATGGTGATTGTCTGGGTTTTCGTCACCCTGGCTGTCTGATGATGGTGTGTGTGGTGGGGGCACCCTGAGAGCCTGACTGGCAGCATGGTGGAAATCAGACACATCCTGAATTCTCTGCCTCAGATCTCTGAGTATAGTAGCCTGAGATGAGGCCTGGAAGAACTTTCGTCCAATACATCCTCCTGGAGCCAGCCTAGAAGACAACAAACACAAAACCATACTGTATACGATACCTTCTCCTGATTTCTTTGGCTGAGAATATATACTTGTGTGTGCCCCATACCCATACTCAGGCCCAGGCTGCCTGAAGTAGAGTTGTAGGAACTTCTGCCAGACCAGAGGAAGGAGTGGATGATCAGGGGGTGTGGCTAAGGCCTGACATGCCCAGCGATACACCTGCAGCCGCTGCAGAGATGGGGCTACTGGCAACTTCAGCCTCTGTTGCGCCTTCTGGCTCAGATACAGACACACTGTTAACACCATCTACATACAGCACTCAGGATGGATGGACCAGCAGTTGACCAGTCTGTTAAACACTCGCTAGAACGCCACTGCTCTTTGACTATGGAAGTCTGCAGTGTATTCTGTAACTGTAGTATACTGTCAATTCTTAGTAGTAAATGATACTGTATGTTTGATCTAATCACTATCAATCGCACAATAATCCTGGTAATTCCACTTCAATAGACATACTGTACAGTGCTGTGAAAAAGTATCCCCCCCTGTATATTTTTTCTTTTTTTGCATATTTGTCACTTAAATGATTCAGGTCATCAAACTAATTTTAATATTGCACAAAGATAAAAAATGCAGTTTTTAAATGATGATTTCATTTATTAAGGGAAAAAAGCTGCTCAAACCTGCCTGGTCCTATGTAAACACAGTAATTGCCCCCCAGATTTGCTAAATCATGAATGAACTGTAATTAACAACATTTTTTGAAAGGCTGAGTTCAATTTCACTTGTCACTTCCAGGTCTGATTACTGTCAGACCTGTTAAATAACTTAAATAGAAGGTGTCTGACAACGTGAAGCACACTAAAAGATCTCAAAAAGCAACACATCATTTCTTTCACAGCACTGTATAACTTTGTGTATACCTTTAAGGCTTGTTCTGGGGAAATATTTGGCTCTGACAGGAGCTCATGTTCAACACAGCGTCGCAGCTGAGAATCTTCCTCAAACACACCCTCCGTATTGAGCACCAGCCAGGCGAACCAAACCTACAAAGACACAACACCTGTCTGCCAGGAGGACTGAAAACTTTACTGCTATGATGAATAATGCACAGTGTTGGTGCTTTGGGGACCCTTACCTCCTCACTGAGTGATTGGCCCTCTACGAAAGAGGGTGTGGCATTTCCAGCAATCCAGCCAACCAGAGAGGAGAGCAGACCTCGATCTCCATGGTAACCCATGGCATTCTGTATGACGTAAAAAAAACAAAACAAATATTGTTGGTGCCACTGAGAGCTCTAGAGATAGAAGAGTTGTCAAAATCGACAGCAGGTCATGTGATTCATTCAGCCTTGATTAATTCCAAGAGGGTGCTTAAGATCTAATGAGAAAAACAGGACGTTGCAGTTAAGAAACAAAAAACAAAAACAAATCAGTTTTTTGTGGCAAGCAATTCATGAAAACAATTAGCTAACACAAGTTAACTAGCTTAATGTCTTAATTTGTTAATGTGCTGCATGGTAATGAGCTAAAATGCAGTAATACATAATATCAGGATCCTGCAACAGTTGTTGTTAAGCTGAAAATATAATAGATGTCAGAATCCTAGCCTGTTGTTGTCAACTTTAGAAAAACATATTGAAAACACCCAACTCAACAGCACCACTGCTATAGTTCCCATTGTTTGGAACTATTGGAATCTCCATGATCTGCCATTATTGAAAAAAACAAACAAAAACAAAACAAAACTGTTGTATTAGAGTCAATGGAGATCTCATCACTCTCCTTCTAAATCCACTGTGGTGCCACTGTGCTTGTTGTTTATTATTAATACTAGCTTCCTCAGGTGTTCATGATGAAAAAAAAAACCTTCAAAGTTGGCATACTAATAAATACTTGAAGAAAACATTAATTAATTAATTACTGACTAACCACTTTCATCACAGTATGCATTAACCAGATAGGCCTGTTGCTTGCACTGTGCAAGTTGCACAGCACAAAAATCTCTGTAAAAGCCTAAGCTTAATGGGTTTAAGGTGACTCTTCAGCAACAACATGCTCTTGTTGTTTCTCTGACCGATTAAATATTAATGCAATATTATAATGTTAGTACAGATGATTTACAGACATCTGCACCTTTAAGACCTATGAGAATTCCTATATTATGCAAACCTGTAACAACACTGAGTAAATTAATACCTTATGCTGCTGGTACAGGAGTTTCTGCACACATTCCTCCTGGTGGTGTGTGAATGCAGCACAGCAGATCTGATCCATGAGGAACAGGACTGTTTTGTCTCTATACCACAGACTCTGCTGAGTCAGAATTCCCACCCAAAATTCCAACACTGCTGCAGGTCCGACACGACCAGGCTGTGAACTCTCCACCACGTGACTCTGAAAGATAAAACACACACATCTTTGATTTGGAGAAGATGTACAGTGAAAAAGAAATTTCTAAAGGTCTGGCTAATGAGCCTCATGTTAGTAGAGTTTATTGTGTGTTCAAACATTTTTTTCTGAATGCTTATTCTGTTGACCACTAGCTTTTATTGCTCCTACCTACGTACATATACAAACAAAGACTTCTTCTGAAGTCTTCTTCTAACCATTATCCATACCCTGTATATTATGGCTGAATAACTGTGTCTTTATAATAAAAGATATATCACAATATATCTTTGTGGCGAACCTGAATGACACTGTTCAGTAGTCGGACATTGTCTCCATAGACGGTTCCCGTAAGGAGTGGTGCGACCCGATGGGTGACCTGCTGTGTCACACCTTGAGGACACACGCTGTCGTACTGCAAGAATAACTGGATACAACTTACAAACCTGGCACAAACAGAAATATAACAAGGACAACATTAAGTGTTGCAGATACAGTAACTGCTATCATAAACACCTCTCTTTCTGGGCTTTTATATGCTGTGTGCCAAGAATATATTTTTATTACTGAGAGTTATTGAGCAGGTAGAAGCTGAGAGGGTAGGTTGGGGGTAGGATGTTATCCAGCAGATGCACAGCTGCTTTCAGGTGGCGAGATTGAATCAGACTCTTCAACAAGCCGACTCCATCAGTACAAAAGTGTTCCAGACTAGAAAAGCACAAACATAAAGAAAAGATAAATTAAAATTTTAATTCTCTGTACAAACCAACCATCAGTTTTAGGCATAGTTTATGTTTGAGTACAAACCTGTGCCCTACTGCTGTCATGGCAATAGACAGGTAGCATCCAATAGGAATGCCTGCTTTTACAGCCCTGAGGACAGAGTGCATGCTGGGGGAATGTGTGAGCTCTGGAGGTGGGCTGGATGCCAATGCGGGGACCGACCATGCTCCTTTAGGGTTCTGGGCATTGCCATGGAGCTTCAGCCTTAGCAACAGTTGCCATGCCCACTGGTTAAAGGATGCTTCAGGAGATATTCCCAAACGAAGGACACTGGCAAGGTAAGACATCTGAGGTGAAAAGCAAGAGACAAGTGGAAAAACAGTAGAGTTTTGTTGTAGCCAATATGGGTCATACTGGCTGTCTGTGATTAACAGGTGGATCTGTCACCTGTTTGATTCCCTCTGATATGAGGCCACTGTATGGTTTGTCAGTAAGGTACTTCTGATAGGCTTCCGCCACCAGCAGAGCCACTTCACTGTGAAGAGATGAAGGCAGGGCCAAAGAACCATCCTGCAAAAGGAAACAGGTTCACTCATCTGACTCACAACTGTGGGCTTTAGACCCTCTGAGATATAATTTTTAATACACCCACAACTACCTGTGTGTAACCCCAGTTCAAACCCTCGAGGACAACACAGGCCAGCCGGTTCTCCACAGCAGACAGAGGATGCTGAAGCAACCAGGCTCCAATCACACATATTTCCTCTGGTTGTGGCCGCCACAGACTCAATGGGAGTTCTTTACACAAGTACAACGCCACCTAACACACACAAAAAACAGAACAATAAAAATGGATGAGTTTGGCATCTGACAAATTGTATATATTTATTGTGAGAACTGTTTTCAGCTAAATCCAAGTCATTAGACAATATCAGTACCAACCATTCCTACAGTTTGTATGGTTTCTCTTAGTCTCTCCAGGAGCACAGAGATGACATAGGGATGGGCTGTTGCTATGGCAGCCAACAACTCCCTCCCCACCTTAGAGTAAGTTTCTCTGGTAGACACACTGACATAAGACACCTGAAAGAAATATAAGAAAAGAGATGTCAAAGAACAAGATAGGTACTATGTATATTCTTTAACCTGTCTTATAGCATATATAGAGTTATATTTTCCTCTATGTTACACTTTTCAGTAGAAGAGGATAAATTCAAAGTAATTACAAACTGTCTTATTGCTTATTTCATGATCAAACTTTTGTAAATATTGTAAGTCATCTACTCAATATAAAATTAGAGTTATACAGAATCTGCTTTGTTTAACATCTCTTCTAGTGTTTCATTCTCCGTCTTCTTCTCATACCTGGTAAATCAGCAGAGTTATAGTGATGATGAAAGCAGGGTCAGAGTGTTGTGTTGGTGTGGCCATATGTGCAAGTGCAGTGAGGAGGGAGATGCCGTCAGAGCTGTTCACCTCACACAGCCACTGCTCAAATCTTTTCTGGTGCTCTGGGTCTGTGAAAGAGATATTCATAAGCAGTTTGAGAAAAGATAATAGAGAATGACAGAGGTAATATTTTGTATAGGTTAAGTGTGTATACTGGTACCTCTGAGAGCCTGAATACAGGAGTATGTGTCACTAGCAGTACTGAGTGTTTCTAGTCCTGCTGTCTCTGCACACTGCATAACATAAAGGACCCTCCAAAGCATAGAACTGGACAAAGTCCCATAAGGCATCTCGGACATAAACAACCAAATGCCCAGCCTGTGAGAGAGGAAAACAGAAAACAAATGTAATTGTTAAATAATGAATTCAATTATTTCCAGTGAACCACGTGTAGATTTCTCACCTTTTGTTTCTGAGTACATGTAAAACTGCTCTGAGGAAGAGATGGTCATACTCCAGCTGCAGTTTGTCCAATGACAGGGAGTGTACCTGAGCACTGGATCCAGCAGCACCAGTTACACTCACATACTGGGTCCAGTGATCACTGACATAACACACTGTCATTCTGAAAGAAAAGTGAGATACTTAATGTTGTGCATTTTATAATGGCATTTTACTATGGCCTAAGAAGCCTGAGCACATAGCTTTGCCTTTAATAAAGGTGCACTAACCGTATGATGTGGCCGATTCGTTTGACTAGCTGTCTGTATCGTGCTCTGTTGTAGGTTTGTAGGCCAAGAGCAAGAATTTCAATGAGTGATGAAGCGAAAGCAAACACACGCATCATCTTCTGACTGGAGCAGGACTGGGGTTCATACACACCTAGAAACAGAGTGGTTGTTCTTTTCATACAATGAGGGTCACAAACCGACAGACAGAAAGACAGATAGACTCACTTACCCTCCTTGCTCATCCCCAGCACGTGTGAGTAGAGCTGCTGAAACGGGAACTGGGTCAACATGGAGATCAGATCCTCCTCACATAGCAGTAACCAGCTGCTCTCTGGGTCTTCATCCTAAACACATAAAACAGCAGGACAATGCAGTTAGAGGTTAAATGTTAAATAAGTCATGGTAGGCTCTATTTCACACTTATGTAAACTCTACAGTTTTTAAAGTACGATTCAAAATAGATGGTACATGTGTTTTATATAAAATAATAATAAAAATTAGAGATTAAAAAGTTAAATACAGTGAGGGTAAATAAATAGGGTAAATAAAGTTTTCTACTAATTTTTCCACACCATCACTATGTATTAAAATTAGACTGGTCATTTGCCTTTTCTTTTTACTTTTCCATTTCATGTATTGTATACATATGTAAAATCTTCCTAAATATTAACTTAGCCTATTTTTTATTTTCAAAATGTGAAGATGAAGTTTACTTTATTTCTCAAAATGCAATCATTTTCTCCCTACACTTACTTCCTCTCCTCCTTCATCCACTAATGTCCAGTTGCCAGACTCAGGTCCAGAAGCTGCTGAGCTCTGGGTATCACATGGTTTCATATGGCCCAGAAACTCTGCACGGTGTCTGAGTGAAAACAGAAAAGCCACTGGTCAATGATGTGAGGTTATTAGACTTTGAAAGGATGACCCGCTGTCACATGGAAAATGAAGAAACACAGTAAAACTAGGGTGGACATTTTAAAATTGTGGCTAAGAAAGAGTGAGTCGTTTAAAGAGCTCCTTTTTTTTTTTACCTGTCAGGTGACATCAGGATGGCCAGAGCTTGCATAAAGTGCTGCACCCCACTGGTGTTCCCCCAGACCTGAATCTGAGACAGAAGATGACTCTCATCATCTTTATGTAAAACCACTTACATGACAACAATAAATTAAAGACTAACTAACTTGAAGGAAGGGTGCAGCCCACTTTCCCACCCCAGCAGGGCAGCACAGAAGATGGCACAGCAGATACAGGTGTTCTCCTGATCCTCCAACATGCAGCAGGACTGTCACCTGGCAAGTGAAGCAGGACCATGTGAGGAAACACAACAACAAAATACCTTGACCAGCGAAACACTAACGTTATAAGGAGACACATTGTGTGAATGTGTATGTATACCAGTCTCTGAAGCCAGTGATGGATGTCTGTCTGGAACTGTGGGTCATCAAGGACTCTTCGCGTGAAACTAAACAGGACACTGATGGCCTCTTTCAAGGGTTGTAAAGAACAAGGCTGTGTTTGATTGTCAGAACAATCTGAAAACAACATCAAACAAACAAGACAAAATGTAAGTAATGTATGCACTTAACATTAAGAGAATATATGAGCATATGATATTGTAACTTCAGTTTTTAAGTCTCACCTTTTAGCAGACGATACAAGTATGATTCCACCTGGAGGCGAGACAGCAGAGCAGTGTATGCATGTAGCGCCACCTTTTGATGGAGCAGCTCGCTACGAGCTTCAAACAGCCTCCTGAGCTCAGCCAGCACAGTCTGACTGAAATCTGCCTGCTGGAAGCGATGATATCCACACACTTTTGACTGGTCTGCACATAATCCCTGTCAGAACAGAAATTATATTGAAAGGGTTAAGACAGCAGCGCATCGTTAAAATTTACTATTTCCTCTGGTTACTCATCCAAAAACACACCTGAAGTGTTAGCTGTTCATCTCTGAAGCTCCAGAGACGATTCTGTGTGCTCTTGCAGTCAGAAGACTGTGTGTGCAGCTGTGTGTGCGACTGAGTGAGTTGTCTGCGGCAGCGCCAGTAATTCTGCAGCAGTTCTGTCAGTTCATGGTTCTCCTGCCGGGCCAGAGCATAAAACTGTGCTGCACACACTTCAACGCCCTCTAACCAAGCTTGCAAACCTCCACCTGGCTCCCAGACGCTTAACTGTTCCAGTGAGAACGGCTGCAGAGTGCAAAACATTAATATATCACATATTAATATATATGTATATTTACTCTCAGGACAAAATTAATGTAGTTACCTAATGTAATCCAATACAGCCGCTCTGCCATGAATTCTACTTTTACAAAGTTATAATTTCCCAATTTCTGTCAAAATGGTGATAATTCTACTTTATGTTCATTACTGAGGTGATAGTGGGTGGTGGAGTTGTACTGGAATGCATTATATTAAGAAGTGTTTTGAATGATTTGGCCCTCTCATTTATGTAAATCGAGTATAATCTTACAATATATTATATTCATTCTTAAGTTAATAGTTATATTTAAATTTGTGACATTTAAAACACAGTTGTAAGAGTGAATATGTGTGCAGTTGCATTAGAAAATGACTGAGTACTATGGTGTTCATCTATGTGGTGTAATTAAAGCTAATCAGACTTTAAATGGAAAAAAAAAAAAATAAAAGCATAACTAAATCCATTACTCAATTTTATGTTGTCTCTTGGTGAACAATATTACCTGAATTTCTGGAGCTCTCTGGGGTAACTCTGGGTAGAGTTTGCTCCTGGAAAGTTCAGCTACAGACTCCAGAGGCTGAAAACTCAGAGGAGAAGATTCTTGCTCAGGAAGCGCCAACACTGCAGGTCCTTTTGCACCATGTTTAACAGCTTCCTGACTAAGCTGTATCACAGGGCCCTCCTCCAGTGTAGGGAGAGATGGGTAGAGTGCAGGTGCAGTTGGGGCATTTGGGATCTCCAACTGTGTTGGATAATTCCATGATTGTGTGACTCTGCCAAACTCAGTGGTGTGTGATGCAACTTTAGGCTCAGCCCCTTGAGCTGCTACTCCACAATGTTCTTCTTCATAATTTTTTGACTCAGTCAGATTCTCTGTAACCTCTAATGACTCTGCTGATAAACTGAGAGTTGACTGTAAAATATTAGTTAACACTGATGTTGATAAGGCCTGTGATGAGGAGGTCTGCTGTTTCTCAGAGGACAGATCTGAGGGCTGTGCCGTGGCCTCAAGGGGTTTAACTGAGTTCTTTGACTCCTCCTCTGGTTCCTGATATGGCAGACTGAGGGGGATATCTGTGAAGGCCTCATCACAAACAGCTGATGGAGCTGTGGGTCTTTTTTCTTCTTCTGTCTGCTTCTGTTTCCTGGCCTGCTGAAAACATGAAACAGAGATCAGAGATAGAAATTTCCTTTGTTAGGAAACCCAGCCTGTGCCATAGTTTTCTACATGTGACATAGGGTGTGTGACTGAAAAGTAAACACCGCTATCAGTGTTGCAAAAAAATTGATTGATTGACTTGCTCTGATATTTCTATGTGTTTTTATAAGTGATGTTCCCATGTTTTGCACGTTTTCCAGTTTTCTCTCAGCTCTAAACTGAGTTATGGGAAAGACTGTATGTGTCTGTGTTTTAAATCAGTATAGCCCTGTGTTATATCAAACAAATAATAAAAGATAAAGCTTTCTTACGAGAGCAGAATAACGCAAAATCACTGTTTAATCACCTGGGATTTTCCGCTGGTTTTTGTCTTGGTCTTCTTTGGTCTCACAGCCTCCATGATTAGTGTCAGCTCACCTCAGCTTTTTCCTTAGTTCAGATGACACTGACAATACAGCTGACTGCGTTGTCTCCTGGTGAAGACAATCAGCTGAAAACGATCAGTCTTCACATGTGCCCTACACAGACGCAAACAGCAACCATTAGATGGAACAGCTAGCGAGGTCTGTTCTGTGGTAAGCAGTCAGTGGCTATGTCATCAAGATAAACACTGACATTAGTAGTAAACAAAACACTGTGGTATGGCCAATTGAGAAATGTAGGTCGCCGATGATAGCCTCCTAACAACTAGCAGGTATCGTAGCATGAACACAGCATACACAGAAAACAGTTTTTGGAAATCGAAACCAGTCTTTGCGGATAAACTTTGCTTAGTTACACAACTGAAGACGCCTAAACAAGGGTAAGCTATGCTAACGATTAGCTGCTGGCTCGCTACGATGCATTTCTGTTTAGTAATTCATCCTCCAGCGGCTCTAAGTGTTCTGTATTATTGCTCACATTGTCGAAATAAGATATCAACACGTCGGGATGGGTGACATACGGCTGTAGCCCCGTCCGATGGTCAGCTGTCATTTGTTTTGCTTGTTCCAGGAACTCCGTTATCACAATATGTGACCACATGACCACTCCACCTCTCTACGGAAGCCCGGTGACACCAAACTGAGCACCACCCTCTAGTAAACCACTGTGCGTAGACGACTTTTAAACTGTTATAAGTACTTTTAATTATAGTCAATGCCATATTTGCTTATTTGTTATAAATCGGGTATAAGTCATTAATAATAAGAAGTTTTGGGTTTCCATGTTGTGGCAAATCCTCCTCTTCAAGGAAAACACTTTTCCTTTTCTAAGAGTGATGTACAGTAAGTATTACTTGACTTTGGAGTAATGAACCTAACTTTAATGATGCATGCATTACAGTTAATGTGAAAAATCAAAGTAAAGGTTGGGTAGGAAATGGGTGAAGGAGTAAAAGGGCGAGAGGAGTGAGAGGAGCCTTCTAAAAATAAAAATCATGTTAAATAAACATTCCTTTATTTATACAGAAAACTTCACTAAGACCAAGAGAACAAATTCAAATCAGAAGAATAAAGAAAACACTTACTAATATATCAGCAAGTAGTGCTTTAAAGTCCCACAAAGACGTGACCCCCTTATTTAAAGACTTTAATTTCAGATTGTTTTCCAGTTCATTCCTAGGAACTAGTTTTCTCCTATTTGTGGAACCATCCTGTAATCTTGTGTCATGGTTCACTTTGATGTTAACTAAGGAAATCGTTCAAGTAAAGCACTAAAGTCTAAAGAAATCTAAAGAAAAAATCATTACAGTTAACTTTCTAAAGCATATAATCTGTGTGACATGAATAACAGAGAAAAAAATACAAAGGTATAATACAATCTTAAGCAAACCTAAGATAATCATCTGGGCCCACACACATGTTACCACAATGTTTGATTAGCTGCATTTGACTGACCAGCCTTTCTCTAACACAAATATAGTACTAATGTACTTACTTATATACTTATATAATGGGAATGATAATGGGTCTGTATTTTATACCCAGCTGCTCTCTGACACGATCACACTCATAACAGACCCTCTGTCTCATAGCATCAAACCAAAACCTTACCCAACATGTTACAGAGTCCGTCAGTATCAGTGAGTTGCCCTGACAAGTCATTTCCAATAAGGAAACCAACAGATGATGTTGTTGATAGGGAGGGACATAGTAAGAATCATTGAGTTGGTTGGTAGGTTAAACTGTTTGTAGGTTAAATAATGTCAATCATTTTCATATTTAATATTACATAGTTCTATAGTCATATATAATAATAAGGTTAGATCAGTATTACTGGACAAATAAACATTTGTAGCTCTCATTAGAGGGCTCTTAAGTTTATGGAAACCCCGAAGATGATGACCATGTTCCACAAACATGTTCTGTTTTCCCAATTTGGTCACATTTCTAGTGTTGGACCATCCCATTCAGGTTCAAATGACGACTTTTATCAGCCATCCTCTCCCTTTTGCATTAGTCTATTTCAAAGTTATTTAAAGGTGAATAAGTCTGCTGTGAGCACAGGGAAGAACTGGCGGAGGCCATGTATTTGCCAGAGGTTTGACAGACTGTTTGCTTTGTGTTTTTATAGAGGGTTGGTGAAGGACTGCAGGGTGGGGTTATCTGGACCTCTGTGTCCTGGCTGTTTAATGTGTGTAAAGAAAATTGTTCTTGCTTGTATGTGCGATCTGGTGACTGGCTGAAAGCTTCAGGTGTGTGGTGAATGTATGCTTGGCTCAGAGCCAAGTTGAGGATTTCTGTCTTTTCCTTGTAGAAGCGCAGCTCTATGCCTCGACGCCGGGCCAACACCAGCTCCCTCTGTGCCACCTGCAGCTCCTCCCCAAGTCGCCCTGGTGCCCTATGCTCCCGTCCAAGCCAATCCAGAGCCATGCTGCTGCGCATGTACTCATCAAGTCCTCGCTGAGAGTAATACGCAATCACACTCTGAGAGGGAGGAAAGAAGACAGACGATGAGCACTATATAGGGGCAGTGATACTTATGGTTTATCAAAGTTTGCTGGGATGGGGTATGTCCTCAGCAAGACCTATACCTGTCGGGAGCACTGCCTTTCCCTTAGAGCCTTCAGTGTCCCATTCCAGTGCAACAACTGGAAAACTGTCATCATCTCCTACGAAGGAAAAGACAGTGAATGACAGAGGGTGAGGAAGACACACACAGACTTAAGTCTTGTGCAGTTATAGGAGTAATGACTTGAATAACAAACATCCAGCACTGTGTACATACGCCTGACAAAGATATGATATAATTTGGATCACCTAAGCTGTGGGTGACTGGTTTGAAAAGATAATGTAAATCTTTATGCACCAGGTAGAGTTCACGCTGATTTATGAAGTGCTGTCTGGCTAAACAGCTGCCAAGTATTAAAAGCTAGTGACATAAGTGTTAAACAGAGAGAGGCTATACATTAACTGAAATTGAGAGGCACAGATGGAAAATTAGACACGTACAGTAAGTTGTCTGGGGTTGAAGTCCATATTTTACCTGCTGGCCTGTTTACTCTGTTTAACCATGCATCTGCCTTGTGCTACTTGTTTATGAGCCTGTCTGACTACCAAACTATATAACACCTCCTGCATTAACTGCATGTATATATTATATAAAGCTCTGACAGCTGCATACCTCATGGCTGATGCTATGTGTGTAGGCTTGTGTATGTGTGTGACTAGATTTCAGTGTCTATGTATGTACATGTTCACACATTCTGTATGGAGGTGTGTTTATTACTTGGAAACTCTTTCTATAAGGTGTCCTCTAGCAGGAATGATAATGAACCCATTTCCTCTTAGTAATAACCCCCTGTCTCCAGACATATGCTTATTTACACAAAGGTAGAAATATTAGGTGTTTCATACATCAACTCCCGGCTTGAACCTGAGTAACAGTAAGATGGAAAGAAAGGTAACAGACTCAGAGTGTAATGATAACAAAGTTAGGTGCAATTACCACCCAGTGGTTGAATTTTGTGATGTTTGGCTTAATAATGACTTTTTATGTAACATTATATTCCTTTGGGTCAAATTAGGAATATATTATTTTAAATGCCTTTACAAAGCCTTTGTAGAAAATAGATCTTTCAAACAATTACCACCTGACCCCACATGATTTATGAGCATATACTGTAGCTACAGGGAAAATATGTTTTAGTTTTATGTTTTACCTGGAACTCCAGCATCGTCCTTCCTATGTGGTTGTGAAGGAGCAAACTGTAGGTTCCTAGGCTGGTGCTTGAATCACATGCATCTTCTATAGAGACCTTTACATAGACAACAGTGCAGGTTAACATCCATGTTGAGATTAAACACTCTTCTTCTGTATCATTCCCATAACATGCCATTTAAGAAGGGGTTGTACAGCATGTTTGAAGTTTCTTACACTCACAGCACTGTCACTGGCTGCCTGCTGCAAACTCTGAGTGATGAATGCAGGGTTGATTCGTCGACACTGTAGCTCATTCACAAGTGAGTTCATCAGAGCCACGCGAGCTGCGTCCCTCCGAGCCTCTGCCTGAGTGTCACACACCTGATGATGAGGAGAAAATGTCAAGAAGAGTGAAAAAGAGAGGGGAAGGACATGAGACTTGTTAATTTCTGACAGATATTTCAGTGTCTGCTGCAAGTCTGTAAGTGGATGCTCACTCTTACAGTAATTTTACACTCCACTACAACTAATCCTGGGAGCAAAGCTCAAATCAGTAATAAGGACATTAGGGTCTTTTACAGATAACAAATCACTTGCCTACTTTTAGCTGGGGGTTGTTGTCACAATGAGCCTATTGAGAAGTATCATGGGACTTACACTAAATGACATCAATTTAAAACCACATTAAAAGTGACTGTGTGTTTTTCCTCACTTAATGGGAACAAACACAAATATCTTAAAATGCTTTTGGTCAGAAAATAACAGAAAACCTGATTCTGAGGGCTGTTTTACTCTTTACCACTGTATATACTGTATAAAGGAATATTTGTAGATTTTGAATAATATTGAAAAACTATCTATCTATGAGATATAACTAATATTTAAATTGAAATAATAACCATCCTTTTTTTTTACATTATAAGACAAATTATATGTCGATTACTTGTTGTTATTACACTAACAATTAATGCTTTCTTCAATCTTATAATTAAGATATACTCAGAACAGGAACATGAAGCAACATGAATTTTAAAAAATGTTAGTTAAATTCCCACTGGCATATTAGGGGTAACTACCATGTTAAGAATCATTACGGCAGTGCATGGATGTTATATTATTTGCTAAATGTTGCTAGGTAGCAGTGATGATGACAGACATACCTTATAGTTACCAAAACAGCTTCCTCCAGGAAGTGTGACATAGCAGACGTATGGTGGACCAGGGGAGGGGGCAGACTCGTACAACAGCAGGCTGTCTGTTTGGCCCTCTGCATTCTCACCAGAACCATCTGATTCACTGGAAGAACCCTTCTCCTGACTCATCCGCTTCTGCTCCCAGAAGTTATGGAGCATAGCCACCACATTCACTACACACACATGAATGTCAAAATAATGACTGACATTCGTGAAAAACATTTTTTACTGTGTGTGTAAATTCATCCATTTATCTCAAGGAAACTCAGTTTGTCTACTTTGATTTTCCCCTTAATGCAAGATTAGTTTAATACATAATTCTGATAACTCTTACTGTGATTAGTTAGCATCAGAATGTGTTTTTAATGTAACCCAGAGAAAACTATGCATAAATGTTAACCTATACAAACCAGGCACTGGTAAATTCCGAGACAATGTTTATTTAAAAAGAATTAGGAGCAGAAGGGAAACACCCCTTAACTTATACAGCAGTTTGTAACCCTTTGAGCTTTTGCTGACCCTGAAATAGGCTTGAAAATGTCCTGTGTTCTTCACTTTGTGCCAAACAAATCACTGCAGCTATTATCTCACACTTGTTGGGGGCATACATAGCAGGAAATAAAGCATAATTAAAGTTATGAGTTAACAGTTTTTCCAATGCATTAATCTCTAAGAGATAAAAATAGCTTTAACTGTTTCATTCAGATATTTAATACCAAAACATGTATTTCTTTTTAAAACTAATGTCAGTGTTTCTGAGTTACTCACAGTCTTTGGGGCTCGTGTCAGTCAAGTATGACATGATGCTTTCCTCAACTTTTACTTTACTCATCCTCATCCAGTGTTTTCTTCCACAGCTGCGTCAAAAACATCATATTAGTCCACTTTTCTTCATCAAAATGCCACACATGACCCTAGAAATGCAAACTCCACCATCATAACAGCTCAGGATGGGAACATCATCAGAAATGAACTTAAGAAATTTAGAAAAGCCCCTCCACTCTCCCTTTCTCCACCTCTTCTCCCCTCCTCCTCTTCTCCTGTGTGAACATCTCACCAGGGTTTCTCTTTTGAAGCAGACCACCTTTGTCATCTGTGCTGCCAATTAGCTCAGAGGGCCCCTCACTCTACACATGCACACACACACAGAGGTGCAGAGCAGGAATGCTGAGCCCCTCCCCTCTGGCTGTGCAGCTGGCTAATCCTCGAACAGAGTTGGACAGTTGAAGACCTGCAAAAAGTTGAATTACAGACAGCACAAAGGACCACCTTGAGGTGCAAAGATAAGAGGAACAAAAATATGAACTCTTCTTTATATTACTAGATGTTTCTCTTTTCTGCCATAATCCAGGACCATAAGAATAACTCCATGTGTAGTGTTTAAGATGTGTGGGGGTTGGATACTTTGACTTCACATACTAATTTGAGGCCACTGAGCCCAGGGTCTAAGCTCCATTCACCCTCTTCAATATGAATGGCCATTGTTCAAGTCTGAATTCACTTGCTTTCTGAAAGCCTCTTATGCATAAATGAACCAAATTCAGGAGATGTGGTTTCTTAGCTCTCTATCATCTTTTAAATATCTTTATGTTAAATATATGTCAGCGAGACAGTAAGTCATGAGTGACTTTTTCCTTCACCTTTTAATGGTAAATGTATCTGTGTGTTGTGGAGCATATGTTGCGATGTGCTTATCAGTAAACGTATAGGACTATTCAAACTAACAAGAGTTGTAGGCCTTTGAATCAGTTCTCGATAAATAGAAGCTCTCCATGAACTTGTATGCAGTGCGTTTGTATCTTAAATCCACACCTACTCTGTCAGCAGCAGAGTCACTGACAATACACTTGAAACTTAATAATAAGAACGTCTGTACATTTCTGTTGTAGTGATGAAGTCAGATCATACTGAATGTGATCATCAATTTAAAAGAATCTGCCAAACATGACAAGAAAGCAAAGAAAATGCGTTGGCATAAATGGTATAAATTGTTTAATTGTCAATCATACACTTCATCATAATTAGTAGTCCATATTTACATTATACTGTATGAAAAGCACAAGTTTTAAGCATTTCGAACAGGAAAACGGGCTGTCATCATACTCAACAGTGAGGATATTCGGGGGAGCCAACTAGAGAAATACAGTTTGTGTTCACTTCAGTGTGATCTTAGCTCGGTCATGCCTCTCTGATTTTTCCATGACAGTAACAAGTTGAGGTGAATTTGTCCATCAATCATCACGTGTTATCAGAAAAAGCAGCAGGGGCACCACTGCAGTCCCGTTTATCCCCAGAAACTGGCACTCTCCATACTAGACTTGATGGCATTTTGATTCTCTCTCCTGGATTTGGTCACCAAGTTGGCCTCTCCCTTCTGCAGACGTCTCCTCTGTTCTGCCTTCTGTTGTTTGGTGAGCTGCCTACGCACCTTCTGACGGACTACCTCCTGCAAAACACACAACAGACATCATATTACTACAGAGGAATGGAAGCACTGTCTGTCTTTACCTATGCTATAAAACACCTGTCACATTCTTTCACAAACTTTGACACCAAACGAAAGCTCTTTAGCAACACCTACAGGACAAACTTTAAATAGTATACTACACTTAAAAATGATCAAGAGTATTTTGAGGGGGTAATGTTAATAGTGTTCTTGGCTTTTCTTACTGGTGCTATGGTAGAGCAGCTCCCTATGCTGCCCATTGTTGCCTCACTGTCTGTCCTCGTCCTCCTGTGTTCTGCTGTGTGTAGAAGACTATCTGAATCTCTGCAAGACAAAACATGGGGAAAAGTCAATCAACTGTATACTACTATGACACATTTTTCAGCTAAGCACAGACATTCACTGTGGTGGTGTAAGTTGTGGTAAAGTGTAAGTATGCATTTAACAACCCTAGTCAGCGCCTAATGTGACTAGGTTATTTTTTCATATGTCTCACTTGGAAATTAATCGACAATGTCATGAAAGTCATTATTATTTTTGGAGGTTTTAAGTTAACATTGTGTTTACCTGAAGGGTTTGAACTCTTTGTTGGAGGCAGAAAGGTCTGCAAGCTCTGGACACTCGTCCTCTGCTTCCTTCAGCTCCTCCTCTGTGTCCTTCTGCGTGTCTCCATCACTTGTAGCTATGGGTTCTGTCTGAGTCTCTTCCTGCTCTCCTTGTACATTATCATGTGTGTCTCTGATTTTTAGACCCTCCAGTTCTAGCATAGCATGTTTATATTCTTCCATATCCACACTCTCCTCTTCTCTTTCACCTTCCACGTCTGTTGCCTCTTCATAATCACCCTCATCCTCATCATCTTCGTCAGGTCCAGCTGGGTGTAGAAATGCACCATCTCTCTCCAGATCTTTGGTGAAGCCGCTTGCTGAGACTTCAACGTCTAGAGAATAAGACCGCCTGTAGCAATAAACAACAGAAGGTCATCTAACAACTGCTTTTCACCTCAAAGATTATTCACAATGCAAAATGTATTTTTTT
>JAUBNQ010000028.1:11565016-11578684 GCA_032353495.1 Ctenopoma kingsleyae | reverse complement strand
AGACCTCATGCCAGGGACAAGTGGTTCATGGTCAGAACCTCAATCTCTTGGCCATGATGGAGCTCCAGAAAAACTTTAATTTTTTTTTCCTTTTAATTAAGTAAAAGGTTTGCAGCAGTGTGAAAATGCTCCATCATTAGCAGAAAGTCCTTGTGTACAAAAAAGGAAAAGTGCTGGTGTGTATAACATTTTTGCAACATGTAACTGGTCATTCTAGCTACTTTTATGCTATTGTATAGTAAAATACAAAAACACTTATTTTACTATTTATTATTTATTTATAAACTTATCAAGTATTTAGTTTGAAAAGTAAACATCCATTATCTTAACTGCTTCTCCTGTTCATGGGTTGCATGGTTGCTGGAGTCAACACTAGCAGTCACTGGGAAAGCGGCAGGGTACATGCTGGACAGTCTATCACAGCGCTGACCTGCAGAGACAGACAAGCATTCATACTCACACTCACACCTATGGGCAATTTTGAGTCATTATTTAACCTAACTGCATGTCTTTGGACAGTAGGAGGAAGCCGGAGTACCCGGAGGGCACTATGAGAGCCAGCTAGTGGATTCAAAGCCAGGTCCTTCTAGCTGTGAAGCAACACTGCTAACCACTTCACCATCATGTCACCCATAAATAAGCCCCCCCCAACATATTCATTTTACTCCTGTACATTGCACATTTATACACAGTATAACATTATTTTTAACAAGATTTCCACACTAATAAACACACACACATGCGGACTTCCTCACGAGTGAGATCGGAGGCTTCTGGCACAAACAGGAAGCTCTTATAATCTAATATCAGAGCTTGAGTTGCACACATCATCTCCTCTGGACGCGCTTATTGTCAAATCACCATAAGCTTTACAGTGACTGTGTGTGTTTATTTTACTGATGCAGTCTGTAGGGAACGAGGGACCATGACCAGACTTTCAGCTGGCACTGATGTGAGTTTACAAGTGGCTGAGTCATGTTAGGGTGAAACTACCCGACTATGACACACAACACATTAAATACCAGCCACAGAGAAGCTCTGTTTGGTGCATAGCAGCCAAGGTTATGGAGACAGTTACATACTGTACACATGTGTACACACACAAGTTAAGCCAGGGTGGCATAGTCTGGCAAAGTAAGCAGCCCTGCACATAAAACATATGCATCAACACACCTGACATAAAAAAAGATACAGTGTAGAAGTTAAACATTATCCAGCTCTTTAAGCTTTGGTCCTTGCTTTGAAACCTGTCCGGCATCATAACGTTTATTTGTAATAGGAAGTTTGGATGAAGTTCAACTTATTTCCAATAAACTCTTTCAAATACATGGATGTGAAGTTATTCATTTATGAATTATAGCTGTGAGCTATAGCGCTGAAGGGAACAACAGAGGTAGCACATGTTTAGAAAAGTTGTTCAGCATATTGTGCTGTGTATTTAGTTTTCAAGATCCGTTATTACTGCTGGAGGGTGTTTACATTGTCTGTTCACCTCATATCTGCTCCAGTATTTATCACACAGTGTGAACTGTGTGTTATCTCTGTGTGTCGTTACTGTATATCTGCATTTTCAGTGTTACAGGGGTGCTCAATTCACACGGTGTTGTGCTCCACTTCTGTTCTCTATTTTCTTGCTTTTCTCTTTTTTTTTTTTTGGAGATAAAGCGAGAAAAGATACAAACTTATCCAAAGAGCACAGACTGTGGATAGCTCATTCTAACTGCAACATAATTATTTGGAATAAAGTTAAACATTTGATGTTTAATTCCTTGAGGGTTTAATCAGAAAACATAAAACAAAATATCAAACACTGAGTTAGCCACTGTATAGTGAATATACTCCAATTAACAGCATTTCTCCCTCAAAATATCCAGCTCATTTGGTCAGCGCAAATACATCAAAGGCTGCAGTAAATTAATATCATAGCAGGGTGGAAGACAGGGAGTCATCCTGCATTAAAAGTTAAGAAGAGTATGAAGATATGCAAGTCCAAGTAAACAGTTCAGATCCTTCCCTGTTATTTTGTTTTTAATATATTGTATGTTTATAATGCATTTGTTTGATGTGATCTCTTCAAAGTCAAAACATGCATTCAGTGCACCTGAAGAAATACAAAAAGTTCTGATACGAATTTATAGGTTTTTTTTAAAAAACTTGCCTTCAGTACAGTCTTACATTACAGGTGTGTACAATACTGGACTGCATTGCATTCCACCAGAAAGCCTGTCAGCAGCATACATTCTGGTTTATGATCCAGACTTCTTGTTGACTTTTGTTTAGAAAAGCAAGAATGTCTTAGGAAGTGAGGTTTGACTTGATCAACTTTCACACTGACAAATACTTTGGCAGCTCTACACTACTTAAACCTATTATTCTCTTAGGTGCACGCAGTGATTTAATGACATCTTAACGTTTTACAACTTTTTATCTCCAGCCTCTTCATTATTTTGTACTCTCTCTCTCTCTCTCTCTCTCTGTGGTAGGCGGGTTTTCCGCCAGCAGGGTTTGGTTGATTCTTTATTGATTTGTTGGAGGGGCACAGGAGGGGGAGGAGGTAGAGAAAGTGAAAGGGGAGGAGTGGAGGAGAAACCCCGGTCTGTTGAAGGAGAGAGGGATGTGATTGCGCGTGTTTGGGACAAGAGAGGAGTGTGCAGAGTGATCACAATCAAGGCGTAGGTCCGAGCGCTGAGGGAGCGCTCTTAAACCACTTGGAGTGTGGATTTGTACAAGTAAAAAGTGAAAGTGTCGTGGGAGTGACTTCTGGTTGTACTTTGTTTCCTTCCTCTCTTTGCCCCTCCACCCTGCATTCCGCGGAGCAGCTGTGTTTTAATGCCCCTGCGCATCCGAGGAGGAGAGGAAGGAGCGAAGAGTGAGGAAGAAGAGGCAGAAGAAGAAGAAGTGAGAGGGCCTGGACAACACCCCTCCTCGCCCTTTGGAGGTCTGTCCACTCTCCCCTCCTGGCCCTGTATGGACGGGGATGGGGAGAGCCGGATGCTGTTGCCGCGAGGCTGAGCGCCTCGCCTCCCCGACTCTGGTGCGCCGCTTCCTGCCACTGCTGCTGCTGACCATCGTTCTCAGCTGCGGTACTCACTTAGGTAACTAACCACACTTCACACGTCTCTCGGTCATAACCACAACTAGTTTATTAATCTGCGCACTTTGTTATCCAGTTTGCACTAACTGCTGTGCGCTAGACAACTACAACTATAGTAACAACACTTTTTGTCAGTATGTTGTATTCATTAGTTTTCAGAGATACTTTATTAGATATTGTCGTTTGTCATATTTGTGTGGCCAGTCCTTGTTCTGGGCCCAGCGCTGCCTGACAATGGCTCTCTCTCCAGCGGCAGTGCAGCAGTGTGAGCGCGGATCGAGTTTCTCCTCCTCTCTCCTGGGCCGTCATTCTCCCGTCTGCCCCTTAATGGCTCATGGAGGAGGGGAAGAGAAGAAAAACAGAGGCTGACTACCTCTCCTCATGTTCATATATCACATATTAAAGCTTTAATCAGAGCAATACCGAGAAAAGAGAGACTCTACCCTGAGGTAAATCTGATAATTAAAAGTTGAGATCAGGGCTGTGGTGTTTAAAATTCTAATAAACCTACAGTTAATGTTCAGTAGCATGAGACCGACGAAATAAATAAGTTCATCGTCGTAGAAATAATAATCGTGATTAAAGTTGCCAAAGGTTAAAAACATAAAGAAATTCTTTGTATTTGTATTTCATGGGTTTATTTTATATTTGTGTTATAACAATAACAAAAGCAGAAACTCTCAGTGATCTAAGCCACATGTTAGCAAAGAAAACAAAGATTTAAGCTAAACAAAGGTTAATAAGGTGTTTATGATGATTACTGACTAATGTTAATCATTTTCTCTGGCAATACAGAGGACATGATTTACTTCTTGTTTACCACACATTGCTTTTTGCTTTTAAATCCATTGGTTTTTTAGTAGTTAGTAGTAAAGAGACATGCTTTTTTAATTTGGTGCAAAGAGTACTATGATGTCCTCCTTCCAGAAACCCAGAAACCAGCTTTTATTTTGGCCAGTTCTGTGTGGTGCTATGTGTGCAGGGGGCTAGCTGTTGTGGCGAGTGTCTGTTGAGCAGTCACACCTCCAGTAATTAGTTTAACACGGCTCAGGCAGCGGGACAAAACCGCCTCTGCACACAGCCTGGTGGGAACAGACCTAGACCCACATCATATTAAAGACCCTCTTGGCACCTTATGCTGAATGTGTGTCACCTGGAAAGAATGCACATGATTTAGTCTGTTTAGCCAAACAGAATGTTTTATTTATTAAAACTTTCAGAGGATTTAGACATATTCCATTGTCGCTCCACTCGTCAGCTCCATGTGTCTGTTTAGACGGGGAGGCAGAAATGTCTGAATTGCTGGCTATTGTTCTCAGTGTCTAGTGAAGAGAGAGTGTATGCTGTGGGGTGCTCCTGTAAAGCGTTGCATCTCTTAGCTCGGAGAGCTGTTTGTGTGAGCTCAGTGTGTGAGAGAGTGCACACACAACAAGGTGATCAATAAGCACTTCACAAGCCGTTCCCCCGGTTGAGAGATGATCCCAGTAGATCCCTTTCTGATCTACAGAGATCGGAGAAGTTGGAGGCAGACAGATAGGGAGACAAAGAATAACTAAACCAAGCCTGTGAGACTCAGCTGAATGTTTTGACCTCTGTCTGTATGCAGGGATGACCAGGGGGTGAGGAGGCTAGGAGGCAGACTAGGAGAGCTGAAAAGAGAATAGTGCTGATGGAGGCAAATCGTTCAAGCTGGGGAAAAAAAACTGCCAACAGATGAGGTTTCATACAAAAGAAGAAATGAGATCTGTGAGATGATAAAAGCAACTGGGAGGGGGGTGGTGTAAAAAAGAGAGGTTAATATTGTGGTCGGACATGGAAGGAATGATGTGGCCATATCTGACTGTTTTATTGTGTCTACAGTATATTACATACTCACCCCAGGGGATGAACAGACCAGACTCTGGATGTGTTGAATGTCCCTTGTGCATTATTTCACATATGAACATACTCGCTTCAGCTCAACTTACCAGAAACTGCTTATTTATATGCATAGATTGTATTTTTCTTATTAAAGTACAGCTGTGCATACTGAGAAAGGGCTTAAGAGGACGCCTTCACTAAAGGGAGATCATTGGAAGCATTAAAGAACAAAAATATGAAAACTGTCCTTCAATATTGATTCAGAAAATTATTAATCATCTTATGAAAATTCTGTTTTTGCTTGAGGTATCCAAGGGAAGGCAAGAGTGCAAAGTCAGCAGCAACCACATAATAAGAGCTGGTGTGAAACCTCAGCAGATGCTTGTCATCAGAGAGTTCTGAACATTTATATTAGTCATTGGTTTGAACTATAGATTCCTTCAGTTTCAGGGTCAGCTCCTTTCTCACTTTGTCATCTTGCTGGGAAAATGTCATCGAAT
Organism: Ctenopoma kingsleyae; assembly: GCA_032353495.1. Classification (NCBI taxonomy): domain Eukaryota; kingdom Metazoa; phylum Chordata; class Actinopteri; order Anabantiformes; family Anabantidae; genus Ctenopoma; species Ctenopoma kingsleyae. The sequence goes on along the minus strand of JAUBNQ010000028.1, from coordinate 11,573,230 downwards.
AAGCGCTTTTGTTTTTTTTTTTTAGATCAGCCCATGATTCCGATACCTTCCGAACGAGAATAAACCCACTCTGATTAGACTGCGAGTGGTTTTTAGGTACTGTAGGGCAGAGAGAAGGGGAAGCAGGAGGCTGCTGGTGCTCCAGTCAAAGACACAATGTGTCCTCAGTCCTCAGACTGACTGTACAGTGGTGGTTGGCCTGGAAGGCAGCATGTGTATGCGTCTGAGAGTGTGTGTCTGTGGGTTGGTGTCAGTATTTAACAAGCAAGAGAGAGATTCTGAAGTGTGGTGTGAGTAGGGGTCCGTACCTGTACCCTGATTTCAAAAACGTGGACCACTACTGCCCCCAAATGGTGACGCCCAACTCCATGCCACAAAATTAAATAAATGTACAAAGACAAGCTGGAATGTGCTATTTAGCTGTGTGCATTTATGTATGTGTGGTAACTTATGTATGCTATGCGATGGTGTGACATTAAGGGAATCTGTTGATTTCAGTACTTTTGTTTGGCCATAAGGAGGTCATACCACCGTCTGAAGATCACAGGGTGTGCATTCAACGGAGGCACAACCGGCATTCTTTGTATGATAGCTATTTGTGTGCAGAGCCTCTTTCTGTTTGGCCTAATCTAATAGGAGCATGCTGTGACTGATGCATTAGGTCTGGTCTCTAATCTCTCTCTCGCTCTAACCCCCCTCCCTCCCTCTCCGTGATCTATGATATAAAAGGCTGGTTTGACCCTTGTTACATTCAGAAATGTAGCAATAGATAAAACATCAGGGACAACTGTGATGGGTATACAAGGACAGAATAATCTGTTTTAAGGATCCATATCCTTATTTCAGCCTGCTCCGGCGCTCATACTTATCGCTGTAAACAGACATAAAAGGACAAAAAGCATAACTTGAAGCCATATTTATTAAAGGTACATCATTTATTAAAGGTACATAATTGATTGAGTGCATTCTCTGTTATAGTCACACAGGATCACAATCAACACACATTCTCGACACAGTCTACACAAAAACAGAACATTAAAACCTTCACAAGTCATGATAGTATGTCTGTATGCATAGTAGTACACAATGTATTGCCTTTCTCACTCTGTCTATAGCACTTTATACGTTATGTGCACCTTGGCTATATAAGCAGTATTATCTCACTCCTTGTGGGAAAGCATTCTTTATCTTTTCTCTGTCTGCTCTTTGGTTTATTACACTTCAGGTTTATTACACTCACAGAGCGGCGCTGCTGATTGATCAAGACTGTAAACCGGCAGGCAGTTCTTTTTCCAATTTTATTGGTTGGATTGTAACAGGCTTGTTGTGTAGTGTGTTTAAGATCAAAGCCTTCTTCACTCAATAACCTATGTTGTCTTCTGTGAGCTTATCAACTTTCCACTTCTAGTAAGAGCCAGCTCTAAGTTGATTCATCCCTACCTTATTTGACACGTATGATTTTACTGAGTGGTTTTCACCCACTTTCTGTCCTCCCCAGGTGAGTGCCAGGTGGCTACCCCTCAGTGCCGTATCCAGAAATGTACCACCGACTTTGTCTCCCTCACTTCTCATCTGACGACAGCCGTGGACGCCATTCACACCGAGTTTTGCAAAGCTTTACGTGCATACTCAGCCTGCACCCAGAGGACAGCCAAGGCCTGCCGGGGGAACCTGGTCTTTCACTCAGCTGTGCTGGGCATTTCCGACCTCATGATTCAGAGGAATTGCTCCAGAGACGGTCCCACATCCTCCACGCACCCAGAGGTTCACCTGGAACCCTGCAACTACCACAGTCGCACCCAGCATGCCCACACGCACTCTCACACACACGCACATGCACACTCCCATGCTCACAGCCATGGCCACAGCAACATCCGGCCTGGCTACCTGTTCTGCGGGCTGTTCGGGGACCCACACCTGAGGACGTTTAAGGACAGCTTCCAGACCTGTAAGGTGGAGGGTGCATGGCCTCTAATTGACAATGACTATCTTTCAGTGCAGGTCACAAATGTTCCTGTGGTACCAGGCTCCAGTGCCACAGCAACCAATAAGGTGAGAACTGTAGCTGGGGAAGGGGGGGAAGCAGAGAGAAATAGGCTTTTCTGGGTCTATTTTGCTAAAGTTAAGAGAGTTTCCTAAGTCAGAGCAGCTGGTTTAATGTAGTTCATATATGTGTTTTAGAGAGAAAATGATCTCTAGGTTGCTTTTCTGTGTCTCTGAAAGAAATCTTATCAACATGAGGCTAAAAAACACCACTGCTCTACTTTTCTTTCTCTTTCTGTCTCACTCTCTGTGTCTTGCGCTCCCAGGTGCAAGGCAAACAGCCTGATCTTGTGACTGTCTCTTGTGACTGAAGCAGTGTTGGAAAACTAACTTGGTTAATGGCTACATATAGCCTGACCTCTAATAACATGGAATGAAATGTGTGAAAGGACCCCCTGTTTACTTAATGTGCGTGTTTGCAAGTATTTGTGTGTGGCACTCCTTGTACTTCGCTTAAGGCACTATGTGTGTTAGAGGTCCTTATCCCTATGTGACAAAAAAGACACAGACTCACAAACACACACCACCGAATGGATGACGAGTCACACAAAGTGATCTTTGTGGTGTTAAAAAAGCAATGTTTCCCCCTGATGATCTGCCCTCTCAAACTAGTCGATAACTTTAATTATTAAAACACATACACACCCGTGCACACACTTACCCGTGCACTCAGTGGCAGGCACGCACACACACACACACACATACACACATTAAGCAAATAGAAGGGTTGCTCCATTGTGGAGCTGAAGGTTTGACCTTGTGTCAGAGGTGGGGCAAGTTATTAGTCACGATTAGGAACACACACACACACACTCCTGCACACACATACACATACATTAACAGCCCTCCAGGCTTAATGGGCTGCTAGGCCTCACTCATTCCTCACAGCTGTCATGTGAACAAAGCAACCATTCACCGGAACTATGATGCTAGTGCTAACCATAATGCTCACACCACACCCTGTATCCACCACTGCTTCCACTCACTACTGGAGCCTTGTGTGTTTTTATGTGTGTGCGTGTGTGTGTGTGTGTGTGTGTGTGTCAGCATGTTTGCTTAGCTGTGTCAAATTACAACTTGTTAAAAAGTAATTTAGTCATTTCTCAGATGTAGTGTGATGGGAGTAAAAAAAAAACTTGTGCAATATTTGTGTGTGTCAGTGTAAACATGAGAGACCATTATTAATTTTAAATGTCAAATAATCAGAAAACATCTCAATTCACTTCACATTAAAGACCCTCTATCAATTCCGTTTTCAAATCATCATTTGTTTAGCGCACTTAAAAAACATCTCCTTCTCCTGCTCTACAGATCACCATCATCTTCAAGCCTTATGAGGGTTGTACAGACCAGAGGGTCTACCAAGCTGTCACAGACAACCTTCCTGCTGCCTTTGATGATGGCACAACAAGCAGTGGAGACCCCATCCACACTTTAGCTGGTGCAGACGGTGCAACTGGAAAGGTCCGGGCTCTGTGGATCTCTGAGCGCACCCCAGGGCGCCATGTGGAGCTGCACGCTGGCTACATTGGTGTAACTGTAATAGTTCGTCAGCTGGGCCGCTACCTGACCTTGGCAGTGCGGATCCCAGAAGAGCTGGCTCAGGCCTATGATGCCACCCAGGACCTCCAGCTCTGTTTAAATGGCTGCCCCAGCAGTGAACGCATTGACCAGGCAGGACATCTTCCTCTACCCTTCTCTCCTCCTGCACTTGGCCTACAGCTTCAGCAGCTGCATCGGCCCAGCTATGCCTCACAAACACAAGAATACCCCTACGGTGCCACGCAGGATTTCAGTGTGGAGGGGGCAAAAGAACGCTGCAGGGAAAAGCTGGAGGTGCGGGACATTTACTTTTACTCCTGCGTGTTTGATCTCCTGACCACTGGGGATGCTAACTTCACAGTGGCAGCATACAGCGCCCAAAAGGACATGGAGAGTCTCCACCCCCATCGAGATAGATGGAGGATCTACCCTCGCGGCTCTGCCACCACTTTACACTCAGAATCACAACCAATTAAACGGCTCGTTCTGCTCCTCTTGTGTGCTCTGAGCGTGGCGATGATGTAAAAGTGGGAATGTGAGTCTTTGTGTGTGGGCTTGTATATGTGCACTAGAAAGAGTGTTTGGGGAGTTTTTTGCTGAGCACTGATACTGAGCACTAATTTCTCTCTCATGCAGAGTGGAAAAAACAGGCTGGACAGTTACTGGGAACTAGATGTTTTTGTAGAAGAGATGGCACAGGACAGACTGGTAACACTAACTGCTTCTTACCTGCCAGAATCTGCCTTGTGCAGGTAAAAAAACAGGAGATGTGATGATGGCTTACGCAGTCTGTTTTTATCTTTGGATAGGACACCATTGATAACAACACAAATGTACTTGTGTGGGTAAACTGAGTGTGTGGATATACACTCCAGACTGTAAATAGTTCATTTTGTCTTAAGTGCACAGTGTAATTGCGTAGATTTTGTTTTTATTTTGTGCCATTTCATGTGATTTTTCTTTAATACCTCAGAGAGAGGATATTTGTTTTAAAAGAAGCACTTTATTTAACTTGATTTTTTTTTAACAAATCCACATCAGTGTTTCACACTTCCTCTCCTTCACCAAAATCTCCAGGAGTTGCCATTTTTGCTAACATTAATTTTTCCAAAAGCTGATTTTACTCATTTTAAGTCAGTCAGTGTGAGTTGTTCTGTTGAATGTATAGTGAATATTGCCACAGAAAACCATTTTGTTACTGTATGTATTTGTTGTTTTTCCTCAGCCCTGCTGTGTGTGTGTGTGTGTGTGTGTGTGTGTGTGGTCATTTATGTGCTACATAGTGACAACCAAAAAACATATTTTCCTTACAGAGTGAAACCATTTTTGTTTTGTCCCCACAACTTAAAAAATAATGTAAGACTAGGTTTTAGGGTTAGAATTAGACTTTGGTTATGGTTAAGATAAAGTTTAGGTCAGGGTAAGGGGCTAGGGAATGTATTATGTCAATGAGTTTCCCCCTCAAAAGAAAGAAAGACGAGTTTGTGTTTGTGTGTGTGTGTGTGTGTGTGTGTGTGTGCGAGCATGGCAGAGTTTTGTGTTAATGAGAGTCTTGGATGTGCTTTTATTTCATCTGAGAATCACGTTAGTGGTACACCCACCTTTTTGCCAAGAAGATGTGATGATACCGGCTCATGTTTGTTACCCAGTGAACTCTTTGTTATTTTTATTTGAGCCAAAGACAGATTGTGTACGGTTTTATTGTACAGAGGATATTGTAACTCACCTTCAAACCAGCACCCTTTCCTTCCACACAGCCTCACTCTTCCCTGTTTTTAAACTTGCTACTGTAGATTGGTTTTCTTCTTTGCCAGAATTGACAAGCTGCTCATTACGTGTAAGATACTGAGGAGACTTCACCAATGTCTGCTGGGATATGTGCTTGAGCATTGTGTTGTGGGAAATTAATGCCATTTGACACCTGGTACAAATGAAACTTACTTACTTATGATCCTTTTTAATATGTAACATCCTGAATAATTATTCCCCACTTCTTTGACCGTATAAGCTTAATCTCAGTTTTTGGCATTGTTGTGATCGATCTCTTATGTCATGTGTGAGTGTCAATTTGGTGAAGAATGACTGGTCAATGTTGAAATACTTAACTTATTTATAAACGTAGTGTCCTGTAGAGGAAGTTAAGCTCCATATTCTTGCTGTTGGATAATAATTTAAAAAATGTCAGATGTGATTGTACTGCCACCTAGTGGTGCTCTGTTGCTATGTCAGTGTGTTACTCAAGGCGCCCAAAAAAGGAAAAAAATTAAACAAACTGTGTGCAAGTGTTTTATTAAAAAAAACAACAATAAATTCAAAACAGACCAAATGTTTTTCCTGTTTATTAATGTTACATTTAGAGAAATATAACAAAAGCAAAACAAGGGCACTAAATATGTAAAGTACTGTTAACACCCAGTTTTTCCCAAAACGTTTCAGTAATTAAAAGAATTCAGAATTAAAGATGAGCAGGACTTTACACAAATATCTTCTTATAAGAAAAATTCTCGCACACACACACACATACGCATATGTACAGTTTGTGCACTAGCCCATCTGTGTGAGGTTAGGTTTGGATCAGATACCAGGTCTGACCTCACAAACATGATCTGTTTTCAACTGCCACTGTCAGTAACACCTGGGATGTCAGTGTAAAGCGGCTGAAAATGGCGCGACAAAGGGTTTGTAGCACATAATTTCCCATTTAATCCATGAGATCTCCATCCAAAGCTCAGTGTCATGAAGCCAAACACAAGGAACCTGCTTATTATCTTTCAGTGCAGTCAGCGTCACTGTGTAGACTTCTGACAAGAAAAGGTTCCCCTCTCTTTGGGTTAGCTTGTTTTTCAAGGTCACAGAGGCCCTCAATTTTCAGCCATCTGAAAAGTCAAATACATTGTTAAGTTTTATGATTTAATTTTAATTAAAATTTGATAAAACAATTTATCATCCTATACTATTTTATAAAGTGCTATAATACTCTAAACACAATGACTCTTACCACTTAATAACATAAATGGTCATCACGGTGTTGAAGATGACGATCTTCATGAGGATCAGCCTCATAGCCAGTACAACCACTGTGTTTGTCCACACATCAACATCTGGATATCAAATCACACAGACCAACATGAGGAAACAAAACATCTGCACAATATGAGTCATTTTTAAAAATGTTTGTAAACAATAAAAATTTACCATCTTTTTCATGATCTTCTTTGCAAATGTCATCTTGATTGTCTGAAATGATAAAAATGGGTTAAAGGATTAGAGACTATAGTAACATGGTGATAGTAACAGTATTTAGCTATAGAACTACCTGATGTTAAGGTGTGGTGCCTCCTGATGCCCTTTGCGTATCGTCTGTGACTCACGGAGCAACTGAACGAAGGCCAGTCCCTGGTCGTCACTGTGATTATTGCAACAGCGCTGTGGCCTCGATGCTTGTTGTTTATAGCTATGCTGTGTGGTGCAGTGGACAGGTGGCCCTCTGATGGTGATCTCCAGCTGACCTGTAGACGCCCTCTCCTGATGTCACTCACCATACAGACCAGCAGTGTCCAGCCCAACCTTTCCCCTGACAGGTGGACTGGAGGGGCCAGAGATGCCAGCATATCACCGTCTACACCTCCTGACCCAGGGTGGAGAAAGGAAGAAGATTAAACAGAAGAAGACTACAGTTCAACAAAAACAGAATATGTGCATTTAGAATGGGGAAAAATTTAATTCTGTGGCTGCCTAACAGAAGGCTATGCACAAATTCAAACTTGTAACTATCGAGTGTTTTTAATCTAAAAATAACATATTTGTTGTTTATCCTATGAGGATACATTTTCATGATGACCATCATCTCAACATGACCATAAAAATACTGTAAATACATAGTCTGACAGTCCATAATTAAATCACCATTGCCAATGTAGCAATTGCCTTTAACATTATTGCCAGATACAGCTCAAAATATGTTAACCAGTTGTTTTTGAGCTAGTCCCTTAGGAAGACAGAATCAGTCTTTCTAAATTTTTTTATGTAAAATAAATTGAAAATGAAAAGTTCTTACTTGTCCATAAATAGATGATTGGAAGGTAAAAAAGACTCCTGGATGGCTCAGTCATGTTTACTTTTACTAAAGTGACTTCTGTGATTGCTCTATGATCACTGCCCTGCCTGTGTGTGTGAAATGGGGGCACAGTTGTTTGACTTTGCCAGGAGCATTGCATTATGGGGGAGTGACATGTCTCATTGTTGTGACCTTATACAAACAATGGTACCTCCCACCCCCATTGCCAACACACACACACACATGCAGAAAGAGAGAGCGAGTGAGACAGAGAGAGAGACAGCGTGAGGTTGTGCCCATATGAAGCTCTATCTGCTCTATCTGTATATTTCTTTTAAAGAAAGGAAAAACCTGAGGACAGGACAGTGACATGGACACTAGGAAATCTGCAAAGAATACGCCTGCCTACGGCTGTTAGAGCTGAGGTGAGAAATTGATCATATCGTCACAGCCATGTAGGGTACACCTGCACACACACACACACGCACACACATGCACACACACACACACACACACATGCACACACACACACACACACTTTATCACTTTGTGTTTTTTTGACTTACATTCAT
>JAUBNQ010000028.1:11540051-11561863 GCA_032353495.1 Ctenopoma kingsleyae | reverse complement strand
CGCATATATTGGTATCGGTTTATATCGGTATCGGAAATTAAGAGTTAGACAATATCGGTATATTGGATATCGGTAAACATAACATCCCTACTTTATAAACAATCTGTTACTTAGCAATGCATCTTTTTTTAAATTATATATATATATATTATAAATTTATTTATCTCCATCACTTCCATCTCTTCCTGTCACCTGATCTGTTTTCTCTCTCTCAGATCTGATTGCTATCCCAGACTTCCAGTCTGGTGCAATGGAGAACTGGGGTCTGACTACCTACAGAGAGACCAGCCTTCTTTTTGACCCCCTCACATCCTCAGTTTCTGATAAACTCTGGGTTACCAAGGTGATTGGCCATGAGCTTGCCCATCAGGTGAGAGCACACTTCTGGTGCTTATAAATCACTTACATACAGTAAATAATCAATTTAGAGCAGTAAAATTAAAAATCTCACCTGCAGTGGTTTGGTAACTTGGTGACCATGGAGTGGTGGAATGATATCTGGCTTAATGAGGGATTTGCCAGATACATGGAGTACATTTCAGTGGAGGCCACCTACCCTGCCCTCAAAGTGGTAGGTGCTTTAATGTGAAAATGTATTGATTATAAGCTTAGTATTGAACCTAGAAGAGTTAAGCTCAGTAATCATGTTCTATTCACAATCTTGCAGGAGGAATATCTGCTGCACACCTGTTTTGCAGCAGTTGGTCATGATTCTCTGAACTCCTCTCGGCCAATATCCAGCCCAGCAGAAAACCCAACTCAAATTAAAGAAATGTTTGACACAGTCTCCTATGATAAAGTATGCTTTTTAGTTTCATATGTGTTCTTTCAGTTACAACAGATAGTTGCAGATAGTTGAATGGGAATATATAAGTGAAAATGCATTAACTGCAAAATCTGGACTAAATAGAAAACATACATCCCAAAAACGTATTCACCGTTAACTTATTTTAAATATTGTGAAACACGATCAAAGTCCACACTTGCGAGTCCATAACTATTGAGGTTTATTTTAATATTGTAACAGAAAATCACAGCATGATTTGTCAATTATCATTTTTTTCTCTCTCTGACCAGGGAGCATGTGTCCTGCACATGCTGCGACACTTTCTGACAGATGAGGTATTTCAGAGTGGCATAGTGCGATACCTTCGCAAATACAGCTACAGAAACGCACGCAACCAGGACCTGTGGGACAGTCTAATCAATGTATGAACACAAATTACATTCAATGTGCAATATACTGTGGAGTCACCTTCTTGTAAATCAAAAGAGCAACAATAATTGTGGTAGATTGTTTCTTAATATAACTATGACATGAACGAACAAATTAATCACCTAGAAAATAAAGAACCACTTGTATTAAAAAGTAAGTATAAAGGAGCCTGCAACTGTTAAAATATGTCCTTGTGTTTTTACATCTTATGCTTCTTAAAACCTATTATCATCAGGCCAAGATCAGTGGCTAATCTATTTACAGAAAACATACCTTACATTTCATATTTTTATATTATAGCTGTTTTACTCCATTTATTTCAGTCTATTTCTCAGACTTGAAAGTTGGTTAAAGGATGTAATTAATCAAACCTTTAGTCTTTTTTCAATGCAGTCAAACCTATGTTATCTGTGCCTGCTTCAGATTGTTTTCAAAAGAATAGACAGCCTTGCCAAGAACTGATAACAAAACACAGATGAAAAAAAATGCTGCCATTGTTTTCACGATGATGGATTACCAATCTCAAGCAAGTTAATTTTCTACTGTACAGAACTGAATTGGAACAAACATCTGCCATGAAGGTGGAAAGATCACATTGAAAACACTATAGTGTACTATGATCAATAGTAATGTAAGGTGTTATTTGTATTAAAAGGAATAAACCATTAAAAAAAAGTATGCATTTAATAGAAACTGATGCGCATTGTTTTTTCAGACATGCTCAGAAGAGGACTTCATCTCAGGGAAACACTGTTACAGCAGTAGTCAGGCTGCTAAGAATGCAGTGAGTAAACACTTCAACATAAATTGTCTGACTCGTCTTCATGTGTTGCATCTCAAAACATGTTTTACATCAACACCATTTACAAAATGATTACTGACTCTGTGAGGTGGTGCAATCACAAGTATTGAACGCTAGTTGTTTGCTATAGTACCTTTTTGCAGGGGAACATCTGGACCTGACAGCTATGATGAACACTTGGACTCTGCAGAAAGGTATTCCTATGGTAACAGTAACAAGGAAGGGCTCTCGTCTGCTGCTGAGACAGGACAGATTCCTGAGGACAGCTTTGCCCTCTGACCCTATCTGGCCGACACTGCAAAAGGGGTGAGTACATGTACACATTGCTCCATTTTCAATTTGAGTAACACTCAAATTTTACTTGTAGGTTGTCCTTTTTTATAAATGCTTTCTTCTTGTATAGTTTCCTTTGGCATATCCCCCTGACATACAAGACAGATGCTTCCAGCAGCATCCACAGACACCTAATGACAACACAAACAGGTAGGAAGGATGAGAGAATATGCAAACTATAATTCAAACATTTTTCTTTGTCATGATATTGTTTTCTCTGATATTGTTTGATTTTTAGACAGTGTAGACATAGGAGAGGATGTCAGCTGGGTGAAGGTCAACACTGACATGACAGGGTATTATGTGGTCCATTACGAGGATGGTGGTTGGGATGTGATGACCAAACTGCTGAGGGAAAACCACACTGCTCTGAGCTACAAAGACAGGACTCACTTGATACACAACGTCTTTCAATTGGTCACGTAAGCAGTATATATGTCTATATGTTTGTGCCTCTCTCTGCCTAACCCTAACTGCAAAGTTACAGAGAAACAATACAACCTTGATAACCCTATCTGACTACTCCCCAACTTATCAAATATTTTTGTCTCTTTTTGTCTCTCTTTATCTCTTTAAAGGGCAGGTCATCTGCCGATCAATAAAGCCTTAGACCTGATTGGTTATTTGCAATTAGAGACACACACAGTGCCTCTTCTGGAAGGGCTGGACTATCTGGAGGCCTTTTACCGGATAGTTGAGAAAGGGAATGAGCTTGAAGTGACAAACAATCTGAGAGTAAGATGACATAAGTACATAAGTTTGCATGATATTTCTGTGTCAGCATAAAACTGAATTCATGTGATATGCTGTTTCTCTGTGTGTTTCTGTACAGAGGTACATCCTGCGATTTTTCCGTGCTGTCATTGACCAGCAGACATGGAGTGACAGCGGCTCTGTGTCAGAACGACGACTGAGGTCAGAAGTCTTGTCACTGGCTTGTCACCTGGATGATCCACCCTGTCTGGAGAGGGCCCGTCAGAGTTTCAAAGACTGGCTTCAGTCCAACAGAACACTCAAGTCTGTCTTTTTAAATTACATTTTAACACACATCATTTCTGGTCAACAACTACTCATTTAAATCACATAGAAGCTACACTGGACCATATAATTTCAATTTTTATCATTTTGTCCCTAATTGGCACATCTCTGTTGTTCATAGCTTACCCACTGATGTGGCAAAGACAGTGTTTTCAGTTGGCGCTCAGGACGACCAGGGATGGGACTCACTCATGCACGAATACAACATCTCCCCCTCTGCAGCACAAAAAGACAAAATCCTGTTTGCCTTGACTTGCAGTAGAGACACCAAAAAACTGCAAAGGTACTACATCTTCCTAACCAATTATTTCACACGATTAATGCTGCCACCATGTGGCCAGAAGTGAATATTGTTTTTATTCTTGGTCAGTATTACAAAAATGCTGAACAACTGTATGTTTGTGTTTGTGTGTGTGCGTGTTGCAGGCTGCTGGAGCTGGGTTTGGAAGGAAAGGTGATTCGATCACAGGACCTGTCCTCTCTGGTGCTGATGGTGGCCAGGAACCCACGGGGACATCACCTTGCCTGGAATTTTGTCAAAGAGAACTGGGACTCACTGGTTCAAAAGTTAGTATGATGGAGAGAATGTGAAGGACCCTATGCTGTCATTCAAAACAGTTTTCCCTACCATTCCAATAGCATTTTATAATATGAATATATATGTTTAATTATATTATTATTTATTATTAATTACAATATATATTTAAAAATATCTTGTGCAGGTCTTGTGAACTAAATTGAAATATTGTGTGTAAACCAGTAAGAATTGCTTTTTAAGTGGCTTCTTTTTTATTTGATAAAGGCATGATTATATACAACAAGTAACACAACAGAACAACCTAATAATGTTTATATGTAGTGCACATGCATATATTAAAATTAATGTCCTCCCTGTTGTCCTTCTGACCTGCAGGTTACAGTTGGGTTCATTTTGTATTAGACACATCATCATTGGCACCACAGGACAGTTTTCGTCTCAAGAGGAACTTACTGAAGTAAATATATTGAGATGTTATTTTTATTGTCTCATACTGATATTTTTTCCTACACACAACACAATCAGTGATAAAATCAAAGCATCATAATGTTGCATGCAGCACATACTTTAAATAATAATGAGAAAGCTAACCTTTAGACTACCTGCACATGCCTTCAGACACAAATGTATTTCCGTTTGTCCCCTAGGTGCAGTTGTTTTTTGAATCCATCAAAGACCAGGTGTCTCAGCTGAGAGCTACTCAGGTTGCTCTGGATAACGTGAAGAAAAACGTTCGCTGGGTTCAGAGGAACCTAGAGCCCCTGAGAAACTGGCTGAATGAGCAAATGCAGTGAAAAACAGCAGAAAGTGAGGTGGTGGTTGGCACATGCTTCCATGAGGATATTTGTGTGATTTGAAGTTATACTGCAGATCTGTTTTTATTTTGAAATCACTGGAGAGACGACAGTATTGTTTATAAAATGTTTTCTACATTTCCAGTGGACTTATTTGTTAAATCAAAAAATGTTCTTGGTAGAACTGGCAGCTGAGGAGTATTGTGCATGAGGAGCTCTGTGTACCATGAATATTTGATGTCTTTTTGTGAATGTGTGTATGTAAATGATTGAGAGAGAGTTTGATTCCAGTGTGACACATACATGCAGTGTAAATGGATAAATAGATTCTTCACCAAATACACAATAAAATGGTACATTGTACCGAACAAACTGTTAAAAGGTTGAGAGATCAAACAGGTAATGCTTGGATCCATGGATAAATAAAGCACTATAATATCCTCACAGGAGTCGTACAAAGCGCGTGGGTTTTACCGTCGTTGTTCGTTGTGTGGCGCTTGGCCCCGCCCCCTGCGCCGTGTCGTCTAATAGGATGCCAGGTTTGTGATTTGATGGGAGGTTGTCAACAACTGTTCGAGGAAGGAGGAAAGTGACATTTGATCGCTGGTTAGTTTACCCAGCATAGTAGAGATTTGTTTGTACGTTTGTGAGCACAAGATTGGATATTTTAGAAAGTCCCGACGTGTTAAACTATCACACAGCTATGGGCGATAAAACTACGGTAACGTTAATCAGCTAACGTTAGCTCGTTAACTGAATGTCTTTCAGCCAGTTGCAGTTGTCAGAAGTTGGCTAGTTACAAGCTAGCTACTACGTAGCTAACGTTAGTACAGTGGGGACAGGGTGCTGTTTATTGTGAGCGTCTGATAGCCTGCCGTGGTTTGTGGGCAGCTTTAAAAACACCACGTCTGTCGCGCTGCCGGAAAACTGCACAGGAGGAGCTCTCTGAGGTATCCTAACATGGACCCATTTGATAGTACAGGTAAGAAAGGAAGACGCTGGTTAACGTTACAGTAACAGTAAGCTAACAGCAGCAGGCCAGCTAATTTACGGGACAGAAGCTGCAACCGGGAGTGACATTCACCTTAGGACACATGTTGAGAGGGATGAATTTTACGTTTGACATGCCCGTGAAAGCCATCTTTATGTTTGTTTTTATTTGCCTTTTTTTGTTTGTTTGTTTTTTTACGGTGAAGGGATCCTCAGAAGCTTAATCGCAGGGTCAATCTGTGGACAGTCCTGCAGTCACATGATAATATTTTACAGTTTAAGGATTTCTCCTCCCCAAAAACACAAAGCATCATGTAGTGTGACTTTATTTATGCAACGTTTTGATTTTATTTGAATCAGAACTTTTTTTTTTTTTTACTTTGAACAGTTTAACCTAAGTAGTTGGTGTATGAAGACTCTAGGAACAGGAACCTAGTATGCCACAGTTAAGACTGAAGTTGTCTGTCAGCGCTATTTACCCTGTCTGTTTGTTTGATAATAGCTGCAGTTTGTCTTGGTGTGGAGTGCTGATAAGTCATGTCAGCTCAGACTACCAACAGCCAGCTGCTGTATAACCTCTGCTATGCTCTCCCAGAGCATCCAGGGCTTTATTAAAACAAACAAAAAGGCCAGTGCACACACTGTAGCAGCTCAGGAAAGCTGAAGCCACAACCAAATCACAGAAGTTTGACTTCCCTTTTTTGCACAGTCTCTGCTGTGACTTAGTAATTTTTAGTGAAAGATCAAGATCACATTTCAAAATCACATTTTGTTTCTATAATGTTATGAGAGTTTTAACAGATGCTTTACGTGCATTTTTAATGACCATCCAATAAATCAACAGATTACCTTATTGTGACTCACTACTACACATTATATAATGTACCTGTTGTTTGCTTATAGAGACAGTTAGGGTGTGTTTGTACATTGTACATTGTTTTGTTATTGGTGTGTTGTCCTGAGTGTTGTTTTGTGTGTGACAGACGAGCAGCTAAATTCAACCTCTCATGTTTCTGGGGTCTTGCCTTCATTTAGTTAGTTTAGTTGTTTGGTATCATTGTCTTTGTGTGAACAGTGCATATTCAGAAGCTTGTTCTTTGTGCTGTTTATTCAAATCTATTATCAACTGAGACTGGAGAAACATTGTCTCTAGTATATAAAATCCTGAATGGAATGTGAGGTAAAACAGAAGATGTGCTTTGCACAGCTTCTTACTACTTTTGTTATTATTAAATTAGGAAGTTGGTCATGCCTGAGATAGCTTCAATAGTTACTGAGGAGAGAATCTGACTGCCAGAAAATCATGTGGATTTTTTAAGACAGAATTTAACTGTTGTCATGATGCTCAACACGCGGATTAGTTTATAGAAATGCATTTGCTTTTTCCTAGTTTTGAAGGTATTTTCTCAGGTGTTTGTTGGTGCAATTCTGCATATAAATGAATGCACTATAAAAAAATAGGTTATTTTCTGTTTTAACAGATTTCGTAATACCAGTACATAAAAGTGGCTGCTTCAGCAGCCTGATGAACCTGTTCTATGTAGGTCAAAGAAGAAGGAAATACTTCAGCTTTACTAACAGGAAACTGAAGAAGCTCAGTGCTTTGTTAAATGTGACTTCTCATGTGGCTATCTGCATATTTAGAGACAATAAAATGCCTTTGTGTTGAATATTGACTTGCTGCCACTACAATTCTCTCTTTGGAAAATTCTGCTGGTCTGAAAAGACAGCACAAAAATTTATTTAGATACTGTGTGTGTCAACATATATATATTCATTAGGATTGTGTTCTTTATCACTCACCTCTGTTATTTCCCCTTTTGAACATCCTGTCAGCTTTCTGTTCCTCTGTATGTTGCAGAGCGAGCCAGCCTGCCAAGGAACATGATTGAGAACAGCATGTTTGAAGAAGAGCCTGATGTCGTGGATTTGGCTAAAGACTCCACTACTTTTCCAGTATGCCCATGTCATCTTATGCTATGCATGCTGTGTGTACTTTCATTTTAAGGACCAGTCTGCCTCAATAGATTTACATATCTGCCTATCTGATGATGTGAACAGATTGGCTTTTGGTAATACAAGTATGGTTGCAAATGTTTGGTTAACCACATGAACACGCTCTTATACTGTTGGCTGCAGCTGTCTATAACCAGCATTGTGCGAATTACTCCTAGGTAAAAGAAGCTGTATTTTAGCAAGTTAAAGATGCTGTATCTTCATTAAATAAATAGTGTTAATAACACATACAACTTTTTCTTATCTATACAACGTAACTTTTCCAAATATCTCTCCATTCAATTTTCATTTGTCTATCCTAATTTTATCTTCCTTCCATTTGTTATGCCAAGCATATTTATTTCAGCCTCAACTGCAATTCTAAATGAAAATAATAAAACATTCTTTTTTCATTATAATTTTTTATTTAATTATAATTGTCATTTGTGGTCTGCTGTTTGTTGACAGACTGTACTAATTATTCTCCATAATTCCTGTCTCTGCCATCACTCGCTTTAGTGGGCGACATAACCTAGCTGAATAATAACAAGAGTGTACTGTACACACTCTCTGCAGACGTTTCCTGCTCTTGACCCAGATGAGGTTGTGTATGAGCCCCGTAGCTCACGACTGCTTGTGCGAGGTCTGGGAGAGAATGACATGGATGATGATGAGGAGGACTGCGAGTCTTCAGCCCGTCTGCTGGGCATGTCCTTCATGAACCGTAGCTCTGCTCACAGATCCAACTCTTCTCCTTACACCAGACAGACTCCACCCAGGTGAGACACAGAAAAACTTTACGCTTTATGTTGACGTAAAACATTTTCCAATGTAGTATTGTCTTAACGCAGTGCTACATTACAAACCATCTATTACCATATTATTTAGTATTTGTGGAGTCTGTTGAACTTTTGATTTTTTATTTTGATTTTTAATTTTGCAATGTGGTTTTCCAGCTATTTTAATTAGGTTACAGTCATAAAACAGGCAGCAACTAGTACTTTGATTTGTAGAGAAACATTTCCTGAAACCTTGTGGTTACAGTTGCACAAGAAGGAAATCCATATTAAACAAAATGCAGAAAAGTACAAAAGCACAATTATCATTGGTTAGTGACAAAACACAGTAATATATGATTTTACCCTAAAAGTTAGTGCACCTCTATGTAATGTGGCAAATCCTTGTAATCACTGAGTTATCGCTGCTGTACCACTAAAGCTGTTTCCAGACCAACAAAAGTATCTGTAAGTCATAGTATAATTACAGTATTAGACAAAGTAATTGTACAGTCCTGTGTATGAAATAACTGTAATTTTAATAATGCAACAGTAATGTAATTGAATGCAGTTGGTCTTCCACACTGAAAAAAAATTTCTGGAAAGATCAGATCTTTTCACAGTTTGTTATGGATTTGAATCTTAGAAAATACATTTAGTTTCAACCTTACACAGATGCGGAAAATTGCAAGGTAGCATTTTAGTTAGCTTAGCAGCCTTAGTACCAGGTTATAACTTTGCTTTCACAGCTTCTTCATGATCATTATCGCTTCCTTTCATTCTTTTTCTAAATAAGTTAAAAGTAAATGATGTTTAACTATTATTTTCAGGTCATGTTCACGACCCTCGGCCCGTACCATGGTTGTGTGTGTGCTATTCCTGGTTATAGTAGCCTCTATGACGATGGTACTCTACTTCTTACCTGGATGCACCTTTACTAAGGTAAGAAAATATTATCTAGTTCTTTATAAGTTGGCTTTGTTACCATCTGTAGATAAAATAATACTATTTCAAATCCTTATTTTACTATCTCTGTTAGATTATTTCCTTTTTTATTTCCTGTCATACCATCTTTCTGCAGGCAGGTTGTCGTAAGACAGAAAACAACACTCCTTTGGAGCCAGTCTATCCTGTGTCCACAAATGGTGAACTGTTTCCATGGGCGCAGTTCCAGCTGCCTCACAGCATACGTCCTCTAAGCTATGACCTCACCCTGAACCCTGACCTCGATCAGATGACTTTCACCGGCCGCACTGTTATCAACATGTCTGTGCTTCACAACACCAAACGCATTGTCCTGCACGGTGCTAATCTCAATATTACCAAAGCAACCTTCAAGGTGGGACTGGAAGGAGATTGTGTGCAGATGATCGTATATAATGTCAGAGTTTAGATGATTTTGATGTCATTATGTGATGTGCAAAGACTGCTTGACCAGTTAATATGCCTTAACAAAACATTTGCATTTATGTTGACTGTTAGTTATTAACAAATACTTTATGTCTTCCAGTTGGGTGATGGGAAGGCCAGTGATGTTACTGTTCTGGAGTACAAACCCAGTGAGCAGTTAGCCATTAAGTTCTCTGAGGAGCTAAAGGCAGGACAGTACTGTGTTTTGACCCTGGAATACTCTGCCAACCTGTCACACACCTATGGCGGTTTCTACAACAGCTCATACACTGATAACGATGGAAACAAAAGGTACACTTGATAAAATGGCTGTACTCTAAGCACTTCACAACAGCTGAAGGATGTGCTGCAGAGTAAGGGCTTTATAAAAAGCCTGTGTGGAGAGGATCATGTGTCTTCACAGTTAATCTTGTGATCTTTGACTGAACTCATGACCAGACATTAACAAAACACTGCTGAAAACAAAAACTAAAAAAAGAGGTTGATTTATTAAATCTACAGCTACATTTATCTAATTTACTATTTCAGTATGATCATACTCATCTCCCTTTTATCTCCAGGTTTCTGGCTGCAACCCAGTTTGAGCCGCTATCAGCTCGGAAGGCCTTCCCTTGCTTTGATGAGCCATCTTTCAAAGCTACGTTTCTGATTAAAATCAGCAGAAAACCAAACTACATTACTCTTTCTAACATGGCTAAGGTACTGTAACATTGGTTAAGAACTGTTTATATTTACAGTATTGTTAGTGTTGAAGTGCTCATACTTGCTATGCTGTGTACTGACATAAATCAGACCATGTATTGAATTACATTTGGTTTAGTCTGATGTGTTTTATTTTTATTATACATACATACATACATACTGTACGTGTGTGTGTGTGTGTGTGTGTGTGTGTGTGTATATATATATATATATATATATATATATATATATATATACACATATATAAAATTTTATTTTATTAAGTTTATTAAGCTTTTTGAACATACCAATAACAATGTTTGAGCAAGTAATGGGGAGTCTTAGTGACTGTACAAGTATTACTGGGTGTTTGAATTACTAGCACATGGCTAGTAACAAATGGTGTTTACATTATGAAAGATAATTTTATATAGGTTCGCTTCCAAAACAGGAGGTTTATTTTCCCTGCCTTTGGTCGTTTCAGTGGGCACTGCCTAGTTCTCCTCCTCAAAACATTATCAATTGCAGCTAATCATTAATATCATGTTTCTTTATGTCTTTAGATTACATGACTTCTTTTCTTGGGGAACTCGTCATTCTTATTCCCACTGTGACTCAAAAGCTCTTAGCTTGAGCACATTTAAGATAGCAGATTGTGTATTGTATTTGTTTGGAGTACTGTTTTACACAGCTGTCTGACAAGATGCCAAATGTGATTTAGTTAGGCACATGCTACGTTGGTAGAAATGTTTAGTCTATGCTATGTGTTTCAGGCCAAGTCTACACCACTTAACAATGGCCTTATGCTGGATGAGTTCGAAAAAACCAGTGTCAACATGAGCACCTACCTGGTGGCCTTCATTGTTGCTAACTTCACCCCTACAAACCAAACTGTCTCCAAAACTCTGGTAGGTCTGCCACAGATAAATTTTTGTTTTCAGTTCAAACTGTATATGTTTGCTCCACCATGTTTTTGATATTTAGTATTCTGTGGCATATTGTTGATGAAGAACTGTCTGGATGATAAATATGGTATTGTTTGTTTTAGGTGTCTGTGTACTCTGTGCCAGAGAAGAAGGAGCATACTGAGTACGCTCTGGAAACAGCTTCCAAACTCCTGGAGTTCTACAATCAATTCTTTGAAATCGACTACCCCCTAAAAAAACTTGGTGATTACACAAACACACTTGTAAAATTCAGACTATGTCTGCTCACAATTTAATTTATTCCCCACACCCCACCCTCATTTTCACATGTTACTATAATCCCTTTCCTGTTTGTCAGACTTGGTAGCCATCCCAGACTTCCTTGCAGGAGCCATGGAGAACTGGGGACTTATCACTTTCAGAGAGACCAGCCTACTAGTGGGCAAACAGTCCTGTCCTCTGGAAAAACAAGTAGTTGCCTACATCGTAGCACATGAGCTTGCTCATCAGGTAGTTTGCTTTTGCTTTTGTTTTGTGAAATGCTGAATATGATCCGGGCACTAATGTATTTCTGATGTTATGTCAAAGTGGTTTGGAAACCTGGTAACTATGAGCTGGTGGAATGACCTGTGGCTCAACGAAGGCTTTGCCACTTACATGGAGTACGTGTCATTGACAGCAGTGTTGCCCGAGCTGCACATTGTGAGTTCACATATCTGACTAGTAACTACTCATAAATACTGAAGCAGATAAAGTTGTGTGCTTCACTCTGTGTCTTTACATTAAGTCTGTGCTTGTTTGCAGGGCAATTTGTTCCTGGCAATGCGGTTCAGAGCCTTGGACAAAGATGCATTAAACTCCTCCCATCCTTTGTCGACAGAGGTTAATACACGTGAACAGGTGGAAGAGATGTTTGACGTCATTTCCTATGAAAAGGTAAATTTTTATATAGAAGTAGATAAAATAAATGCAGTTTTCATTAGATCAATGAATTTCATGCACAGTTGCTTGTCTCTGGGAGAAATTACTGGATCTTAATCTCAGGTATAACTTTTGTTAGTTATCTGTTTGGATCACATGGTCATACATGCTTTGTGCCTTGTCTTCCAGGGTGCATCTATTCTTCTGATGCTGAATGCCTCCCTACCAGGGGATCAGCTGTTCAGAAAGGGTATCATTCAATATCTGAAACAGTTCAGTGGATTAAACACAGACACTGATGATCTCTGGAACAGCCTTACACAGGTTTGTATGCGCATTTTGTGTTTTCATGTGACTTTCATTGTTTATAATGGACACTACACATCAATAGTTTATCTCTATGACTACTTTTAACCCTTAAATTCTTCTGGAGTGCTCATCCAAGACTCTAATCAGCTGCATTTGGCTAATTCTATGGTAATTACGGAGAAATTAATTAGGAGCTATATTATCAAGAAATGGCAGAATGATTTGCAATAACCATTGATAATGTGATATAATAACAATAATTTATTGATCCCTTGCTTATTCTCCTTTTAACGGAAGTCAGAGCACAGGATAGTGTAGTTAAAGACAGTCTTCTTCTTCTTCTTTTAGCTGCTCTCTTTAGGGGTCGCCACAGCAGATCAACTGTCTCCCTCTCACCCTATCCCTAGCATCCTGCTCTGTCACACCAACTGCATGTCCTCTTTCAGTACATCTTTTCCTCCTCTTTTCCTCCTGCCTGGCAGCTCTGTACTAATTCTGGATTTTTCTTCCTGTGCTCAGGTTGAGGTCTCAGCACAGCACCAGAATGTGTCAGAGATGATGAGCTCGTGGACATCACAAAAAGGCTTCCCATTGGTCACTGTAAGCCTCAGTGGAGATCAGGTGACCCTAACACAGGAGCATTTCCTTCTCACATCTGACAATACCACACATACCTCCAGGTGGGTTACATTACCACACAATCAGACACATACACAGATGATAGAAACACACACCATAACCTTAACTGTATTGTGCACTCTTCTTAGTTTGTGGAATATTCCAGTGACGTACGTAAACGACAGCTGTAGTTTGGCCCCTGAGTGCAGACAGGTGTTCACTCTGAAGACCAAGTCAGGTAACACAGAAACACAAACATGTAACATTCAACAAAAAACATGCATAAGGTGTAGTTTAGCAGAGCAGATACAGACACATAGCTCCATCTGTTTTTTGTACAAGAGGCGTTCAGGTACAGTAGTGAGTGTAGGTCACTGCTGTACCTAATACACAGTCACTGTGGTTACACAAATAAAATGCATGAAACATGACATGACATGAGCTTTCATAATACAGGTCTAGACATGATATTAAACCATGTGTACACTTGTTCTGTCAGATGTGTCAGAAAATGAAAAACAAAGATGAAACTTCTAGGCGGACACACTGTAGATCTTTTCCACTGTGCCAAATGGTAATTAGTGTGTGTGTGTTTTCAGCCACTCTTAAGCTTCCAGAAAGTGTGAAGTGGCTGAAGTTGAACTACAGAAACACTGGCTTCTACATTGTCGACTATGGAGATAATGGCTGGGACAATCTTACAAAAGCTTTGTCCAATAATATCAGTGTTCTCACACATGAGGACCGTGCCTCGTTGATACACAACATCTTTGCTCTCTGCAGGTACAAAAGACTAAACAGTTTTAAACTGATTGCATGCAGTAACAAAAGGAAGGGAAGGGGAAGAATATTTTCCAATTCCTGTACTTAATTGTTGCCTCCTTCACTGTCCTGTGTTGTCAACAGACTGGAACGTGTATCCTTCCATCAAGTCCTCTACGTGTTGAACTACATATCCAATGAAACTGAGACTGCTCCTGTGACAGAGGCCTTGTTACAGCTCAAAAGTATCTATAGGATGCTAGACAAAAGACAAGAGCAGGAGCTTGTGGCCCGCATTAGGGTACTATACATGCACATACACTACCAGTCAAAAGTTTGGACACACATAGGATTTACCATGTTTTTCATGAAAAGACACGTGTCTTTAGCTGCTGTTACCATCATTGCAAAAGGTTTTTTTAATGATCAGTTATCCTCTTAATTTAATAAAATTGCATTAGCAAACATAACGTTCTAATGGAAGATAGTACTAATGTTTGCTGATATTAGGTCTCATTAACAATGTCTACGCTGTATTTCTTATATGATAGCCTTTTTTTTTCCTATTTCTACCGTATTTTGTTTTTCGATTTCTATGTGTATCCAAACTTTTGCCTGTACACTCACAATTACACTTAAGAAGTAACCATCAAAAACATCCATAATATTCACAGTCATCAACAAAATAAGATTATATAGATTTGATAAAATAAATTTATGGTTTTGACAGTTAATGTGATGCTTTTGAAGTAATGTAATAATGTGTCCATGATTGTTTTCTTGTACTGTATATAACAGAATTATATTCTGGAGAATTTTGGTCCTCTGATGAACAAACAAACTTGGGAGGAGGAGACGAGTGTATCTAAACTGGAGTTACGCTCAGACCTGCTGGAGATGGCCTGTAGTCTGAATCAAAAAAAATGTACTGAAAAAGCCAAAGCCCTGTTCCAAAAGTATACTAACTCTACTGGGACCTTTCAGTATGTGAAGTACACAAGAAACATTTTACTCATCTTTGTCGACTTCACTGTTGCAACACAGTGAGCAGGGTAAGCTGTGTAAGTGTAATTATTTCTTCTGTATGTATTTCTGTAGGATACCAGGTGATCTACACCAAGTTGTATTCAATGTGGCTGCTCAGGATGAAGATGGTTGGGTAACTCTGTTCAACATGTATCAAAGTGCCACCTATGACTCAGAGAAGCGAAAGATACTACAGGGCCTAGCATCCTCTCAGAATGCACAGCATGTAGTATGGTAAGTGTTTGTGTGTATTAGCTTCTGGCCAGGGCCAAGGATCCACATCTCTTCTTCCCCCACTGATGAACAGGAATATTTTGAATAATTATAATTAGAAAAATAAATGTCCACTTTGCTCACCCACGAATTCCTGCACCACTTACTATATGCATTGGTCCTTTAATTCAGAGGATGGCGCAGACTGGTTACTGACTTGTAACTGGTTACTTCTGGTGCTGCTCCAAATGCCACTTTTTGAGCTCTGGAGCCAGTTCTGTGCTCAGCCTTTGGTTCTGTTATTTAGCGAATGTCAGAAACAAAGTATGGTCCAGAGTGATGTTGGGTGGAGAGTGTGTGTGCGCGTGTGTGCGTGTGTGTGTGTGCGGGGTGGGGGAATCATGCATCAGTACTATATAATATAATTACTATATATCTCACATTTAGTTTAAACAAATATCCGAATATCAAAATTGAAAAATGAATATCCAGATATTTGGGTCCAGCCATAGTGACTTCACATCTTCACAAAACTGCATCTAAATTAGAAGAAAAAGGCCAAAAGGTAACATTTTGAGGCCGGTGTTACTACTAAAGATGCACCAGATGTAATTTTCTTGGCCAATCAATTAGTGCATCTCTAGTAAATAGAGAAAATAGCTTCAATTTTTTTTAATTGTGATGAAGTCCCATATTCAACTGAACAATTAATCACTAGAATCAACTTGTCAGTAGACTTTGGTGGACAAACTGTTTACATACTGTTGCCTCAAGCCTACTTCTGGATTTGTGTCTTGCAATAACTTTCATATTGACTTATTATTGTCTGTCTAGGATTCTAAAGGCAGCTCTGAAGGGGGACACTATCCCAACACAGGAGTTGCCTTTGATCATCAGCACTGTGTCTAATGGTTTTGCTGGCTACTTGTTTGCCTGGGATTTTATACAACAGAACTGGTTCCAACTCATAGAGAAGTAAGTGGTCCCTCTCAGCTTCATACAGGTTATCACTGAGGATTATTTCACCTAAAAAATAAAAGATCAAATAGCAAAAGTGCTTTTGTGTTTTTGGCTCTAGATTCTCTGTGGGCTCCTTTGCCATCCAGTCAATCATCAAATCTGCCACCTCACAGTTCTCCACACAGACACACCTTGACCAAGTAAGTTTTTAATTATAAACTTGAGGGCCTCTGCAGTTGTTTGTGTGTATATCAACTGATTACAGAATGCTTTTGTGTGTTGTGTGTAATGTAAAATCTAATCTGGCAAACAATTCAGTGTGTTTTTTATGTGTTGTGCAGGTGCAACGTTTCTTCTCCAGTCTGAAAGAGCACGGCTCTCAGATGAGGTGTGTACAGGAAGCTTTGGAAACCATCAGGCTGAACCAGCGCTGGATGGACAGGAACCTGCCTATGCTGCAAAAATATCTGTAATACAGGAGGCCCATCCAGTCTCAGCCTTGCTTACAGGCAACTGGGTCATGTTGTCAAGACAACAGCGATGTTTGCACTATTGTAGGACTGTCT
The DNA here is from genome assembly GCA_032353495.1 of Ctenopoma kingsleyae. Lineage (NCBI taxonomy): Eukaryota > Metazoa > Chordata > Actinopteri > Anabantiformes > Anabantidae > Ctenopoma > Ctenopoma kingsleyae. The sequence goes on along the minus strand of JAUBNQ010000028.1, from coordinate 11,544,989 downwards.
TTCTTGACTCCTGTTACCCAGGCGAGCGGCTGTGCTCTGCCTGTGTATACAAGGTGTTTGATCTTCTGAGACTGGCCCTGTGAGTTGTATTTGTTAGCTCAGGGTGGCTTTGATTGTGTGTCTGACAGGGACTTGTCAGATACAGACACTCACTCCTCACATTTTATGCTATCGACCAAACTTCTCCCCTGCAGCTCTCGTATAGACCTCATGTCTGGTCAGACAATTATGCTTTACGCTTACTCCTCTCATTGAGTCTGCTCTCAGGCACTTAACTGTATGAGCTGTATAATGGCCACATGTCTATGTACTGTATGCACTATCAGTGAGTACCTGACTTTCTGTCAGCCATTGAACATATGGAGATGCAGCTGTCAGGGATTCCTCAGCAATGATGAAATTTCAATTACTGTCACTTGAGACTTACTTAGTAGTAGAATTAAATTAACGTTGTATTGATGTATTCTAAAAATTTATGTAGAAACAGTACCACCTGTACCATGAATCTGTACCATGATTATTCACGCAACATAAAGCATTCATTATATTAGCCATAGTTTGGCTAGAAGACTGGTTGATTGACACCTGAACTTGTGTTGGCATGAATTGAATGTACTGACAAACCTTCCTGCTGTGTACAGTAGATGGCGTACTGCACAGCAGTGAATGTTTCAATCAACCAAAATGTGTCTTATGTGAGAGCAGGCAGTGCACACTGGAACCAGACTTTTTTTTTCCTCTATCAGTCATAAGCCCAGTTTAGCTCTGGTCATCAAGTTTTAGTTTGATTGCTTTTTTTGTCTGCAGTGCAGCCACTGTACAGACGTATTCTTTAACTCTGTTGAACTGTGTTTGTAAACTTGTAATTAAAATGTAAATATGATGAAACGTACAATCTTTCTCCCTATGATCTTGGATGTACTTTTTGAACATCTTGAGTTTTTTGGATATGCTTTCAGTTCAGTTACAAATACATAATGTAAAGGGGAAATATATACACAGAGTTGATCTTGAGACTGAGTTAAGAGGTCAAATACTTTTTACTGTATTTCCAGATTTTCTGCTTTGCTGATGAATGTTAATGTTTTAAGGGCTAATGTGCATAGTGAAAATACAGAGTGAGTAAAAGAATGTCTGATAGGCCATAACTTATCTGTCCAGTAAACTGTTGTTCATCAGCCAAAATACAACTGCAGAAGGTTTAAAGTTACTCCCCTGTTAACCAGCTGTTTTCCTTCTGAGAATGAAGAGTAGCCTAGCTATTTATTAAGTTTCTTTACATGTCTCTGCAACTTTTGTTCCAAGATGTTGTTTAGGTACAACTGTACACTCAATGTGAGTTTTATTTAAAATGGTACGTATTCACTCCCTTTCTCTCTTGATGTTTAGAATAACTGATCTCTAGTAGATTGGGTGATTTTTTTCTTATGAGAACCTGGTTATATCAGACTTACATCGTGTTTTAAGTTGTCATGTTTTCATCTTCTAAAACCTCTTTGTAAAAGAAAAGGTGTTGTGTTGTCAGAAATTTAGCAGTGAGTTTCAGGTTTGGTCGTCAGTAGTGGTACCTCTTGCTTGGTCACATGTCACAGTCGGCACTGTGCATACACCATGTGTTTTGTCTGCACTAGTTTTGCCTACTGTTTAGTTGGGGCATCTGCATAAGGTCAGTGACTACTGAGGGAAACTTGACACATGTATTTTCATGAAGCTGATGTTCATGTTCCAGCAGTGGGGGTAGGAGATATTGTTGCAGCTTTACATATTGTCAACAGTATAGTCATGTGACTTACTCCATGCAATCCATCCTAGTTTCACTGAGTTGTGTGATAATGTGCTTAACTGGCAGAATTTATATTTTGGCTATTTTTGTGGCTCATATTGTTTTATTATGGTAGAGTGTTGTTAGTCTAGGCTGCCAGGAATCAGTTCAGTTAATCAGCTTTAATAACCCGATGGCACACTGTGATTTCCCACCATATTTTTGCCAGAAAAGAACCAGTTTATGTGAAGAAGTTGAAATACATTTTTCAGAGACAAGCGTCGTTGATGTCATTCTTACTGATGAGGTTCAGTGTTTCGTCAGAGTTGTAGAATCAGTGATGAGAGGATTGTAGTGTGATAAACCTGATCTGATTGTCTTGCACTGGGATGAAAGACTGCAGATGCTTTTGGAACTGTGTTTCTCATCATGTGAACAAAATATAAATAAAAGTTTTCTGAAAATGTTGGATTTTAATTTTATATATTTTTATATTTGCAAAGGCCACTTGTGTCTTTTGTGCATTCAACCCACCATATTTTGAACTACCTAAATTTAAAATATAGTAGTGTTTTTTTTCTCTCTGACCAACACAAATTGAAGTCCATCAGAATTTGCAATTTCAAAATTCAAATTTCAAAACAACACTCAAAATTCTTACAGCAGCAACAACAGCACCATATGTTAACCAGGGTCCTGCATAAACAGTTATTTTAAGTGTTCTGCTGTGGTGTCTGAAGTGCTCGAAGAAGTCAGTCAAAAAAAAAAAAAAAAACCAGGCACAGAAACAATCTTGATACATACATACACACCTTGATTTGTACAGTGACTTCCCCTTTCTTTACAACACTTAATCACAATAGCTTTAATCTGTCTTTTTTGAGACTGATCAGCACAAAAAGACAAATCGAACTGAAGACAGGTCTTTACAAACTAATGTGAGTGGCTTTAAAATATAGGTAGAGGGTGAAATGTAGACAGCCAAATGTGGGGTAATCCTGAAGGAAAACCTGACACAGACTGCAAGAGAACCACAGCTTGAGAGAAGATGTGTTTTTCCCAAGGACAATGAGCACTAAGCACACAGAAATGTTTTATAGACCACAATGTTAATGCTCTGCAGTGAAGTCAAAGCTCAGACCTCAATCCAACTGAGACACAGTGGTTTGACTCGAAGAGGGCTGTTCAGTCATGATCCCCATGAAACCTGTACTTGCACTGCTTTGCACAGAAAAAAGAGGGAAAACTGTGTGAAATCTGTGTCAATCAGCACAAAAACAAATTAAATCAACCATGATTCAGTGTTGTAAAAAAATACAATGTCCAAAATAAAATCCACATCCTTAAATAAAAGGTCAGTTACGTAAAGAGTTTTAATAATGACCTGATACTGATCACATCATTCAACATTAACAACTTTTACTACATCTGAATGTGTGCTCTTTGCTTGGGTTGCTGATTACAACACTGGGAAGATGCTCTCTAAGTGCAATATACATGATCGTTGACAGGCATTTATATCTAGAGCCTGTTACATGATATTTCTCTGTTAAACCACCAGAGGTCTTTCTAGCCTATGCCGGAACCTGCGTAGTGAGAGGTGGAGATACTGTGCTTATGAAATGATTTACTTGTACACTGGAGATTTTGTGGGGCATGATCATTTAAAATAACTTGAACTTGATGTCAGTACTATAAAACTAAATAAAGCCTTTAGCTGTAAAAGAGATTTTTTTATCTTAAACAACTGCAGGTTTTTCTGCCTTTTAACCGACTGTAGCAAACAGTTGCCTCTGTGTGTGTGTGTGTGTGTGTGTGTGTGTGTATTTTATGTGTGTTTCAGAAAATCTGTTTTGAGCCTTGAAGACTTGTTTTGGCTGAGTGCCATGCAGATGGAAGACATCATACAGGCAGTATTTTCACCCTCATACTTTCTGTCTTAGCCCAACAGTCCAAGTGCACAAACTCTGAAAACAACTGAGGGCTTTGTACTGAAATGAAAGTAATAATACAAACTCTGTATAATTAATGAATAAGCTGTATGACACCTGGCAAAAACCACAGAGCCGAAACTCTTTGTTTGCTGGAGGCAGAGAAGCTAACACAATCTGTCATTTCAGTACTGTCAGTTACTTTACCTTAAATTATGACTATGAAGTAGATTTCTTTATGATCTTTCTTCATTTTGGCAACAATATTTTTATTCTGTTAGGATGAGGATGAGGAAAGAAAGTATCACATAGCCTACTGCAGAACGAACTCTTAAATTGTTTTTTACAGGAAGTAAGGAATTATTTTACCAAAAACACCACTGTTCTATGAGGATGGCTGCAGCTGTTTTACATGTGTAGCATGTAAAAGAGCATGACTGTAGATTCTTAGGATTGTTTACATTTATCTACTTACATCTACAACATGCAAGGTAGTCTGCATGGACCAGTGGAAAAAAAAAACATGCCAATTGTATATGTAAGTACAGGTAGTGTTGTTGATGGCATCATGATACGGCACAAGAGGCTGTTGTTCCTGTATTAATCTTTATTTTTCTGTGTTAATCTTTTTTATCTTGTATTTCCCTCTCATTTTACAAGGGCAAAGTTTGTTGGTCAGAAGGTAAAAAAGAAACACAAACACAAATCCAAATTAGCCTAGATTTAAAATTTTGAATTAGCCTGCAAATTTTCTGTTATCTTTGGCTATTTATTGAAAGGTTCCCTGAATTTATAATAAATAAATCAGAATCAGAATCAGCTTTATTTGCCAAGTATGCTAGCACATACAAGGAATTTGTTTCTGGTCTTTTGTGGCTCTTCTAGGGCAGTACAGACACACAATAACAACAAAGAAAAGGTTACAGACAACAGCTACAGAGTTGGTTGTGAAAACAATAAATTATAGACAAAAAATTATTGACAGTGTGGCACATAGACAGAAAGACAAGACAGTGTGTGAGTGCATGTGTGTGTTTGTGTGTGGAGCAGAAACAGAAACAGTTTTCAGTGATCGTCAGGTGCAGTGTGTTGGATTGTAGTGTGTAGTTTATGTTCATATAGCAGCAACAATCAGTTGTTGATGAGTGTTATGGCCTGAGGGAAGAAACTGTTCTTGTGTCTGGTAGTTTTAGCAAACAGAGCTCTGTAGCATCTACCAGAGGGGAGAAGCTGGAAGAGGTTGTG
>JAUBNQ010000028.1:11524820-11537861 GCA_032353495.1 Ctenopoma kingsleyae | reverse complement strand
ACTGTTGGGTTTTCTACAGTATTCTGTATATATTTATATAATGTGTAAGGTCTTAAACCTTACACTGTAAAGTGCCCCGAGATGACTTATGTTGTGAATTGGCGCTATATAAATAAAGTTGAATTGAATTGAAGGTTGCAAGCTTCGTGTGAACTAAACTTGCAAAATGTAAAAGTTACAGACAATATAATGGTGGCAGAAGATATTGACATGAATTTACATAGGAACAAGAGCATGAAAGTACATGTAAACAAGGTAGAAAATGTGACGTGACAAGAAACAAGAAAACTCTGAACAAAAAGAAAACTAAAGACACAATCAAACCTCAGTCTAGCACTGACCCATAACAGTACAGATAAGAGGTAAGGTGTGAATCATAATCACTGTGAATGCATTCAGCATTTAACTACTTCAGCATACTTTAAGCTACAGACACCATTCAAACTTTAAACAGGTCTCATGACATTAAACTATTATTCCTCCATTCAGCTTTTTAATACCTTTTACAGTTTTTGAGTTTAAGCAGTTTTAGTTTTCAGCAGTTTTTGGACATTTCTGATCCTTCTCCATTAATGTGTCACACGGAATGTTGAGTAAATGTAAAAATTCCGTGTGACATCACCACTCTAATTTCTGCCCTTCAGCTTTTCTCTACTTTTCTCTCCGTTTTCCTCTTTTGTTCTCTCACCATTCAACTTTCACTAACAAATTAGTTATTAAAAATGTAGAGAAAAGTGAGAAATTTGTCCTGGTTCAGAAAATGCTAGTCTCTTTTCCATATGACATTTTCTTTTTGAATGGTGTGGCCCAAATGAGAGAGAGAGAGAGGTGCTCAAATCACACATTGACTCCTATTTAAATGCATGACCAGTTTTCTGTCCAAATCACATCTGCACCCTGTTTTAAAATTGCAACTACACCTTAATTTAATTGAATATCTTGACATATGTTTGTTGAAGACTCCTACTGCTGCCAATAAAGACAGTTTTTGGATAACACTTACTGTTTTTGTGGATTATAGTTTCTAAGAAAATGCTTTTTCTAGTTGACTTTTGATTCCCTGAGTCCGCTTAAATAGAAGATAGAAACCGTAAAAAGCAAGAGCACATAAAGGCGCATTCTAAAACATAACGCATGTATACATACAGACACATACATCCTTACATGTATGTTTGTATTTTTAAAGTATAAAAAGACAAAGCTAACAAAAAGACAAACATTGTATATTGCACATATATTGCAAATGGGTAATCAGGCTCTTGTTCTTGACTCATACTGTTTGTATCTGCATAAGTTAACCTGTCATGATTTACACCCATTGTCTTGATTGGCAGTTTCATCTGATTGTAGTAGTCCTGCTCAGCTGAACTACTGGTTTACTTATCTAGTTTCATAGCTAGATAAGTAATTCAATTTGTAATTTGTTGTACAAAAAAATATTGTATTAAACATAATCAGCAAAAGTAACCTCCATTAGGTCATTGTTTCTGTTTTGTTCTTCCTCAGTACCCTGAGGTTGTACGGCAGGTACATGGTCTTTGATATGTGTCTCATCATTTTTATCCTCTGATATCTCATTTCCTTCTTTCCCTTCTTCCATTCTTTCAAGCTCAATTCTCAGTTGCACCTTCTCATTTTGTATCACTTGATCTTCAATGGCTTTCTGCTGATCCTCCTTCTCTTTCCTCACTTTCTCAGCCTTCTCATTTTTCTCCTGCTTCTTCAGCTTCCAGAAGAAGCCAAGGTTTTTCTCAGGGTAGGTGACTTTGGCCAGTGGCAGCTTGAAGATCCTGTTAGTTCCCGTTGTTAAGAGAAGGAAAGTGAGGGCAGAGAGACAGAAAGGCCAGGTGCAGGCTGGCAAACCAAACTGTAGAAGGAAAATACATCATTTTTCAGTTTTTGGGTTTATTATAGGCTGATATGTAAATAACACTGAGAAAAAAATGAACTTACCCTGGACATGATGTTGGAAATGGCTGAGCTGAGGTATGCACAGAAAAATGCTGCAGAGGAGAAGAATAGAGATACAGTGAGATAAAATGTATGTGCGTGCAGTAGTAAGTGTGATCATAGATTACAAGTACTGGTCACTCTCTGCCAGTGTTGCACATGACTACATGTTGTGTAAGTATCCTGTCTAGATTAAATACTTTTCATTTTCTGTGTGTGCACTTACCGCAAGTAATGGCAAGCAGGTGAACCTGCCAGGTCAGTGCATAAAACATTCCTCCAATGGCGATGCAGGCTAACACACAGTTATATCCCCAGAGACCAAAATAAATGTCTCCAAAAGGAGCTGCCAGAGCCAGACCTGCACAAAAACACGTTAAAATCACTGTTTTCAAAGAAGACTGCCAAGCTTAGTTTAAGTTTGGTTAGACTGGTTATTGTGATTGTCTGTAGCTAGAACATGGTGATTGTGATTCAAATTAATTCTGTAGGCATGTGAGGAAGTAAATACAAGATTTGCTGTGTGTTGGTGTTTGACAGAAATACTTTATAAATGTTGGTCCTCTCACCTGAAACCATTCCTACTGCAGATCCAAGGACAGCATGAACACATGTGATGGGGGAAGAGATGAACAGTGAAATGATGAAGATACCTCCTGTCCAAGGGTTGTCACAGCCATAGACCTGGCCTATTCCCACTGGAATCGACTGGAACAGCTGAAGAAGTAGCACAGAAAAGTTAATTGTAAAAGCACAACAAATCATGATGTACACTTCTTCTTCTTTGGGCATCTCTCTGACTCATGTGTTAGCTTTGATATACGTACAAAACAATTTACACTAACCTGAAAAAAGATCTAAGCCTCCTAAGTGAGTGATCATGGCTTATAAAATCTGAGGTGGAATTGTAAAGATGCCTTATTCATGCAGAAAGTGTTGCAGAATACACAGACATATCATGATCCATTACTGACCTTTGCTACATTAATTTCAGCCCAGGTGATGTTGGGCATCTCTGAGCGAGGCTGAATGAGGACTTGGGGGAAGTAGGGGTTGTAGTGACCGGTGGCAACCATGTGAAGACACACTAGGATGTTGAAGGGCAGGGTGAACACTGGCAGATCCCAGCGGCTGTTAATAGATGCCAGGGCGCTAGATACAATTGGGCTGACACAAAAAGGGACAACTATATCAGTGTTCATGTACATTTAACTGAAACACCTATTTGAGTAGAGGATTTATTAAAGTGTGCACTTGGGTAAGTCTGCAAGATTCTTACACCAGTTTAGCCTATTCTTCTTAGTAGGTCTCATAAAGCTCCATATCTCTGTGGTCATACAGCAAACTGTGTTGACATCTCATGTATCATACTTTGATTTACCTATTTTCTTACATCGAACTTTAATTTCTTACCACATCATGGACATGAAGATGTTGGGTAGCAGAAGCCACCAGTACCAGTCTCCTGCGCTGGAGAACACAGCCATCAGCAGACCCACAAGGATGCCGTTGTATCCATACAACCCTGCAGCTATTGCACCTCTAAAAGAAATTAATCTGAATGAGTGAAATCCTATCTTTATCCAGCATTATCATTCCACTCTGTATCTGCAAGTTATCTACCTGTGTTTACATTTTTGTACAGTATCATGGTTCATGTCATTTGTTATATGGAGCAGAACTGTTACACAACTCTTTATGTAACTTCTAAATTTGATTTGATGCGACTAATATCTGCCATGTCAATTTCATAAAAAAATAACTGTGTTCAAACCTGTTCTGTTGCAGAATGAGGGCAGAAATGGTAGCAAAAAGTGTGCCCACAAAGCCATTGAGGGCCCACCAGTAGTTCTGCAGAATGAGGCCGGCAAAAATAATGAGGCCACTCAGAGGGTTGTTGACAAACATAACCTGGGCAGCTCCACGCAAAACCCAGTCCAGCAACTGCAGCAAGATGAACTGTTCTAGAAAATTGAAAAGGGAGGATTGACCAGAACTTAATAATGGTGAATCTGAATCTTGTGCAAGTTTTCACCCTTAGTTAACAATTAGTCTTATCAGGCTCACAAATGTGCAGCCAGGGACAAGATGAAATGACCACACAGTTTCACCTTTATGTGACCTTGAAAGACTTTAGCAAGATACACAGTAAAAAGTGAAGCCTGAGGCACATTATCAGTACGAGATCTGTGTCACAGAAGGTGACAGATGCCTTCTCTACTATATACTAGAGGAGCAGATGCTTCTTGTAAAACAAAGACATCAATATATCTATATACATCAATACACCAATATACAGTATAAGACAACATGTTGCACATCGTTTATGTCTACTTTATCTCTATTACTTGGCCTGCCTTAGGGGCACAGTTTCAAGCTCTTGCCATAAGTTTTTCAGTATATAGTACTTGTAATATAATTGTTAGTACAGAAGTATCATGAAGCCATTTCCATTAAGATTCTCAGTCATTCAGGTCATGTTTATAACTAAAAAAAATGCAGTTTCAGTGGCAACTGAACCTGTTTTAAGTTCTTGATGATGGTTCACCTTCCACCCATAAGGCTTCATCAGTTCTGACTGACTTTCTGGAGTAGCAATGTCTTCAAGAACTTAAAACAAGTCCAGTTGCCACAGAACAGCATTTTGAGGGCATTTCCTATGTACCACTGTTGTACAGGCTTCATGTGGATCTGTGTGTCATTAGCGTACTTTCCATCCATTTTCCAAATGCTGTCATGTCTCCAGAAAAGTAAGAGACTCCCTTGAGAAAGCGGAGCCAGGCCCTCTTCAGGGTTGTGGGTCTTGCAGGATCTGCAGGGTCCTTCACCTGCGGGTGGTCCTGGGAGTTGCCATGCCCAGATGGCAGGTTAAGCTGCGCCATCAGTTGATCGAGTTCCTTAAGAAATTATTAATCATGTTAAAAATACATACCTAATCTATATCTTATTGTACATCTCAACTGTGGGCACTGACTTACAGTAAAGCTGTCAAAAACTGTGACGGCAGCAGGTGCGATATTCTTCTGAATATCCTGAGAGAAGCAAAGGCATCATTCAGATGCAAATTAACTCTGCCTCTGTACATTTTGAGAATCATGGAAGGACATATGTTTGTATTGAATCTATCAAAATCTAAAACATTAAAATATTCATTCTAAATTGCATTTATTGCTTCACTGACTATATGCGTTATTGTACTTTCATTTTTCCATCCTGTATGAAAAATATAATGCATTTTTATGTCTCATGAAAATTGTATTTTTTTTAACTATATTATTTAACTGCATCTCTGTTACATAGCAGAGACAATTAAACAAAAAGCAACTGGCAGCATTTCATTATTATATTTATTTATCAGTATTTATGTAAAATATCACCTCACTATGGTCAGTGATTTCAGTTTACTTTCAGTTTTTAAATCAGCTCAAAATAAATGCTCTCAAAAAACTACCAAGATAAGTAATATTATACCAAAATGTTCCCTCTAAACATTAAGCTGATTCAGACACATATCAACTAAAGTTTAATTGTGGTTTACTGTGTTACATTTACAACACAAGTGCCCTACCTTTGTGCAGTGTGATCCAGGCATATGTCCCAGAACAGGTACAAGCTACATGGGCTGCCAGCTTTTCACCTGCTGTACTCCAGAAATTCTCTTAAAATTACTTTTATAGCAATAAACTGCAGAGAAAACTCCACCTTTTCTCTCCTCTCCGCCTCTCCATCTCATCCATATCTTCATTTCCTCTGCTCGTCTAGTCAGCACCGACAATCTTTGCCACACCCAAGTCTCTCTCAAGGCGCACACTCTTTCAGCTCATTTTCACACTGATGATCCCAAATGTATGGAGCTAATTTTCTACGTTAACTCAAGGGCATCGTTTTTCAATTTGACACCACAAGTTCCTGATTTTCATGTTGTGCTTTCATCTCACACTCAAAATGCCCTTGCTCTGGCTCGGATTTGCTCTGCTTCTGTTCAAAACTCTATTTGTGCTCTAGGATTTACTGTTACTTTCACAAGCCAAATCGAAGCCAATCGTGTATGGGCAGGGTAAAAACAAAGACGCAGATGGAGAGGGGAGTCCTGTGTGGCCTATTTCTTTATTATGAAGTAATGTGGCATTGTGCGGTTTATCTCTAATCTATGAACACAGAGGAGCTCGTGGCCACTGCTTTGACCTACCCAGAGTTGTACCTGCTCTAAAGGAGTACAAAAGTAAATCACTGTTCAGTCACTGTGTGTCACTAGTAACATCACCTTTCAGTCGCTTTTTTACATTTGTACAACATAACGACACACCATGCAGTGTTATTTGTTAGTAGTGAAACTCACCCCCCTCTTCATGTTTCGTTGCACACATGGATACAGGCCCAGTATGCTGGCGGCATGGCTAACAAAAACAAGACAGAGCAGTGAGTGCACCAATATTTGGTACAACAGTCTAAGTGTTAGTTTATAGCTGAAACAAGAAACCATCACATTTTGGATGCTCTTTGGTTCAGCAAACATTTAATCAAAAAAATTTAACATTTGGGAGTGTTTTTGGATCCACTGCTCTGCTAGTGGCAAAAATAAAAGAAGCAGTGCCACCATCAGAGGCACATCAAGGTCAGATTAGGGGTGAAAAAGATCTCAAGGAAGTGGCCAAAGGACAGAGGCAGGAATGGGTGGCAACTGTAAGCAAGAAGTTCAGGAATACCTGGGATGAGAAGCTTCAGTTAGGCAGTCAGTCTGGGAACATACATGGTCTGGAGCTCTGGCCCCTGGGGGATGCTGGGTCCAATGGGTTAGGCTGCTTTAAGAGCAAAGTTGAGGTGGTTTGATAAATTGCATGTTCTTTGATACATTTTTAAAATAGTTTGATAAGTGAATTTTCAAAAGCCAAATCTTCAAAGGAAATCTAAGCTGATCTTCATAACCTGCTACTCATCTAACATCATGTCATATTAAAACTGATTATTCAGCGCATCCTGTGAGTACGAACTGAACAGGACATGAACAAGGGATGACTGGCGGGATGAACTGACAAAGGAAAGTGAGGTGTGCAGGACTTAAATAGTGAAGGGACTAATTAGATATGAAGTGCAGCTGAGGGCAATCAGGGAGTGAGAGTGGAGAGAGGGAAGTGGTCAAGGTGAGGGAGGAACAGAAAGACATGTTGTTGGGTTATTTGTTGTTTGAGTGGCCAGGTAACAGAGAATGTGAGAAATCATGGAGGAACAGGACAAAACATGCAAAACAAGAAAATAGAGGAAACAACAAGAGCAGAACCGTGATAGAAGCACAAGTCTGATAAACTGTGGTAATTGTTTAAAAACATAATACAGGCATATATGTAAATGTCTGTGAAGAGTCTCAGTTATCCAGGTCACTGTTCAGGCTGAACTTGTTTTAAGTTCTTCAAGATGTTTCATCTTCCGTCCAGTCAGGAGTAGCGGGTTTATACACTCTGTGGAGTCATCAAGTCACTAGCACTTGATGGACACCTGTGGCTTTTGTGTGGGTCCCTGTGACCACCTGAGACACATGATAGTAGATCATGCTTTAATTACTCTGCTCAGGGAATACAGATGGTTCAAACGAAGTGTGAGAGAAGCTGTTTACTCCAAGATTTCACACCCACTTATAATGCAGTTGTTTCAACTTTACCCAGGGGATTACATAGTTTTTCACACTGTGTTTCAGGTGGTCACAGTGACATACATGACAGCCAGGTCAAACAGCAACCCACAGGTGACCATCAAGTGTTAACGACTCAATCTCTCCACAGGGTTTATAAACCTGTTACTCCAGCCAGTCAGTCAGAACTGATGAGGCCTTCTGGCTGGAAGGTGAAACGTCTTTAAGAGCCTAAAACAAGTCCAGTTGCCAATGAACAGCATTTTTTGGGGGGGGTAATGTACGTAGGTGCCAGTTTTCAAAGATACTGCCTCTGGTTGTGTTCAGATTTATACTTTTTTTTATTATAAATCTGACGGTGTTGTTTAGAAGGGCCAATCAAATCAAATGCCAAACATACCTTAATTTCAGCTTGTTGCTGAGTTGCTGCTTTCCACTGGTTTGAGTCAAAGTTGTTGCTGTGAAGATGTCACATTGATCTTAAAGAACATTGTGATGGGCATTTTCACTGAATTTGGACATTGTCATATGAACAGTGTAGTAGTAGTGCGTCTCTCCCAAATAAACAGCCAAAAGTAAAAGCTAAGTAGCTTCCACTCTTTTCCACCATATCCTGTATAAGTCATTCCCCTTTCTTTATCACATTACTTACTAAAGCCTGTACGTCAGTGATGACACGTCCACGTCTGGACCTGTTCTGCCGTGAGAGATTTGGTGCATCACCACTGTGTCGGAGGGAATCTGAAGAAGAAAATGCTCCTTCTCTGCTCTGTTTTTCTGAATAACAAGCAACAAAAGTAAAGTTTAAAAGTTAAGTCTTCCCACACTGAAATGTGTCAGGCCAGGTCTTTTACTCAGGATCATAACTGCAATCAAATAAATAAATAATACTGTATTCTGTGCCTTCTTGAATTTGCACAGTTTAACACAACGAATAAAGTGATGTTAACATTACAGAACTTTTTTTAAAATGTCTGTTTGATGAAACTATCAACTCATACACATCAGAAAAGGGGCTCCACCTAGACATTGCGTTTCTGTTGTATTTTATAAATTTAGTTGATTTGAATGTTGTTAATTTAAAATCTTTCTAAAAATGCCTCTGAAATGTACAGGATAATAAAGTAACAAAAAATATAAATACTATAAAGTGCCTATAAAGTACAGAACTTGTGCTTAGTCATTGTGCTTCATTGTCTCTGGGTATCAGTTGAATTTGTAAATATTGTTTATACTGTTGCACTAAACATGTTATCCAAGTTACAATCATAAACAGCAGATACACACACACACACACACACACACACACAGACATTTACAGATAGCGAGTGTGCTGGGGTGTGGTTTTCCTTTAGCATTTCTCCGGTCATTTCATACCGATGAAACGTTTGATCATACTTTTCCTACTGATTGCTGCAGACATCTAGTCATCACTGAACGAGGACAAGGAGTGCCGTGAAAAAAGGCCAGTAATTTTTATAACATAACATTTTTTATGCTCATTAAAAGAGGAATGAAGAACGAACATGTATTGTGAAATATTTGCGTTCCACCAGATCACAACCCATATCACCATAATGGTTGATGGTGACTTGTTCCTGATTACTGGCTAGTTATGACTTATCAGATAATATCTAATTATTAAATAGATCTAATTATATGACTTACTTATGCATAGTCACCCATTTGTTGATCAACATCTTATCATAATCATCTTCACTTTGCATAATCATGGAATTATTTGTTAGGTAACCATTTTTAACTTGACACTTCCTCTTGAAAAAGACTAAATACTTCTGTTACTTCAGGCAGAGCTACAGCAGCTCTCTTTCAGTTTTCTCAAACGGTGTGAAGAAATCCATATATCCAAACTTAGTAAACGACTAAACAAAGTGTCTAACATGAGAGAAAGTGGTATTGCAACTCCTTAAAAAGAAGACTAGTTTAATACTGACATCTGGTGGAAAGATAAGAAATTACACATGAGCTGTGTCCTTCACTCTGCTACTGTATTATCATTAGCCCAGTAAGCCTCACGCTGAATTAAACCAACAAGGTCACGGATTCATTTGACTATAAGCAGAATGAGGAGATTTTTCTCATACATAATATAATATATGTCATACAAACAAAAGCTTCAAGCCACAGACACTTCAGCCCATATTTCTCCACAAACAGATCTGGAAAGATTAGAAGAGACAGCATTTTCAGTGATTTCATACAGCCAGCCCACAGTACAGGGCTGCTAAGTATACCCTTATGCATGTGTTTGCCTCCCTCCGTGTTTGTCTCCCTGCGCGCGTGTGAGATGCGGTGGTGGGGGGTGAGGGGGCTCTCCAGCTCCTGCCAGAGTCTGTGGAACCTGATACTTCATGACTCTCCATCACAAGAATGTGAGTTTCCTTCTCTCTGGCCTGACGCCCGGCCACATCTCCATCTGTGTGCGTGTGTGTGTGTTTGTGTGTGTGTATGAATGTGTTACTTCTTACAGTTTGCCCCTTTTTCAGAATGAGCGGCCTCTTTCAGCAGTGTGAGACATTCTTTGTATGATTGTTGTCCTATTTGTTTTCTTAGTCTTTCCCTATCATGGTGTTAATTTAATTTGCAGCTTTCTGTCTAAAAAAGGTCCAGAACCAAACAGTGGTCTAAATATAGACACTATACTGTATAAACATTTTGTGGTAACTAACACAACCTTTAAATTAGTGTAATTTCATGGTTTTTATAATCATGTTAAAGTTTTTTCTCTCTACTTTACACTTTCCGTAAAATCTCTGGAGGGGGAGCACCTTCACATCTTTAGTAACAAAGCCCCCGTTATTCTGTACTGTAGTGTGAAATTGTTCATGAGGGTTCAAATGATTTTGACAAAGATACAAAAATATTATATGATGCCAGTTACAGGTATTAGGCATTACTATTTCTTCCTCTTTAATGAAAGCCTGATTCAGAATGGGGTGTGTGTGTGTGTGTGTGTGTGTGTGTGTGTGTGTGTGTGTGTGTGTGTGGACGTGCACCCACAACAAATATGTGGAGAGGCCAGATATGTGTGAATAGTATGTTTTGAGACACCATTTTTTTATGCTTCCTTTTAGATCTTCAAGTTAAAATGTTGAACATGATGAACATACAGCAAATCCAAAAAACATTTTTAATATTTTTTAGTTTCATATGATATTTGACATGAGACTTATTGATATATCATATACTGTAGATACCTATAGCCTAGTGTGTTTTTAAGCCAAAGGACTGTACATACATGGGTAGTTGCATCATTATGATTTACATTGTTATTTATCTACATCAACATCGTTCAGTCAGTGGCTCACTCATCATCTATGGAGATGATTTATATGGCACATTTACAATAAATTACAGATTACAATCACTTGAGACACACTGCACTCAGTTGATCCTCATTTAACTAATTGTGTGACTTATTAAACCAACTGGCAGTGATGATTTAGGTGAGTGTTTTAAAGAAGGTGACTATGTATTTGTTGTTTTATATTTTTAATTCATTTAATTCATTTTTATTACTTTGTAGAGTTTTATTTTGACTTTAACACAAAACCTATTTTTTCTCTTGATCAGTGTAAAAAATGTCCATAAGTTGTAAAAATAAAAGGTGAAAACCTCCAGTGGGGCAAAAACATTTTACAGGTATTGTATTTCTTCTTTTCAGACAGACTCAAACAATTATTTGAATTCCTGAGCGTACTACTTAGAGACTAGTAATTGTTGTAAAAACAGTAAAACAATTTGTCGAGCCTGAGCAGGATTTCAACTGTCACAGGTTATAATTCCCTAGTCTTTGATTTAAGGACTACACAAGGGCTTTTATTGTTAGCTTCTTAGCTACAAATTGTGTAAGCTTTACATATATTGTGGCCATTTCTGAATGTACGCTATATCGTTTTATGATTCTGAGTGAATTTCTGATTCATGAGACCTCCACCGTGAAAATTAAACCACCATCGTTGTACCAGCATATACGATGTTCATATAAGGTTTATCAACAAACGCTTAAACAGCAAACAACAAACTTAAACAACATTATCAAGCAAAAATTATGTAACACTGAAAATATGAAACAGCAAGTCAAGCTATTTATATTTTGATATTCCAGATTTTCTTATTATATACAAACTAAACCGGTGAAAAGTAGAGAAACTTTGTGTATGTCTAATAATTTGAAACTCAGTTTGCAACATGATAAATTGTCATGTAAAATACATGTGATTTGGTTGTTGATGGCTCAAAGCCTGGAAAACCAGCCATATGGTTCTCTAAGCCAAACTTGTTCTACTGTGTCCTGCCAACAACTGTTAAATGAAGTAAGCTTCTGTTGGCTGCAAGGATTTACCTATAGTTGGCAGCATGGCTCAGCAGAATCTGTATGCAACAAGTATTTTTTAATAACAAATTAAGCAGATCAATTGCTTCCGGACAGTGAGTCTTGTTACTGAAGTAATAAGAGCTGAAAAAAATGTAAATTTCATCAGCTATGATATGCCACACAATAATCTGTCTAACTAAATATGTTTTTGACGATTTTCTACTCATGTTTTAAAAGTGATGGACAAGTAATGAATATCCCGCCTTGGCGCTGCCACTTGAAAACATTAAGTCTCTCACTTGCTTGTTCTGAATGAAATGCTGGATTCTGTTTCTCTTCTTTAACATTTAATAAACCGCACTTCCCAGAAACCCAAACAAAATACAGTCAGAGTGAGAGAGACAGCAAGAAAGCGAGAGAGAGCAGGTATGAGTGAAGACAAAGGTTCACTTGTTCACAGTGGTGCTTTATCCTCATTACACTCCTCATTTGTTTACACTGTTAACTCTCCCACTTCCTCCATCCTTCACTGCCTCTCTCTCTCTCTGGTGACATATTGATTCAGTACACAACCTGTAATCAGTGTTTACACTCCTGCAGCTCTTCAATCATGACATAAAGATGTAGCTCAAACATGTTACTGTAAATTGGTCTGTACACCGTGTTGGCAGGATATATACACTTACAAATGTTTCAGATCTGAAAGAAAAAGCTGAGGTGCTAAACGTGAGAAATCCACACCGAGAAGGGTGAAGGAGTTTGGAGGGAAGTATGTTTAATAGTGATGAATTCCTTCAAGAAGATGAGGAAAAACAGAGGGGTTGACTGTGTAGATAACTCCCGGTTCACAAAAAGACAGGCTGGCAGAATTAAAATCAGACAGACGGAGAAAATGGGAGCAGGATGAAGGATGAAGAGAACGTCAGAGAGTGAGGGAAAGGAGGAAAGAAAGAGGGAGAGCAAAAGACAGAAAGTAATTGGTTCTATGATGGCTTCCAGCTGCATGGCACTCAGCCAAACCAACTCTTCATCACAAGCACTCACACATGCACACACACACACACACACACACACACACACACACACACACACACACACACACACACGCACACACACACAAACACAC
>JAUBNQ010000028.1:11490710-11513866 GCA_032353495.1 Ctenopoma kingsleyae | reverse complement strand
CACACACACACACACACACACACACACACACAAAACAAAAAAACTAAACTGACTTATCATAATGACCTAATAAGCCTTATCTTGGCATGTAACTAAGTTTTTGGAAGATCAGAGCATTAAATGTGATAGTTTTACTCAGGAATAAAAAATAGTGCCACCATTAACTGTCAATAAAGTCATTTATTATTTCACACAATGGATAACATGAACAACTTCAACTGTAGTTCTTCTTAATAAGTGCTCAACGCTGCCAGCCAACAGAAGGGTAGCAAAAGAATGAGCTTTTCTTTCTGAGGAAAGAGAAATTAAAAAAACAAAATGAATCTACAAGATCATGAAAGATAAACATGACCAAAAGCATGCCAGCGGACATGGATATACATATATATTGCATGTATATATGTGCTTAAGACATATATCTGTATGCCAGCAAATGCAAATACAAAATATATGTGTACATTTCCACATATATACTGTGAAGGATATATGCATATGCATGCGCATCTAGTATTTACTCTATATGTCAAATATTTGCAGTTTTTAATATTCATACAATGTACAAAAATGCTTCATGAATTAAAAAATTCATTACAAAAAGAAACATATCAAACAATGTACAAGTCTTGCTCCAAATTCAATTGAAATTCAACTTTCGGCTTGTCTAAAATATTTATGCATACAATCAAGTTGAGCATGCAAATAAAGGAAACTCACTCTAGAAAAAGGTTCAAATACACTATGTATACAAACTAAAATATGCCCACACTGTTAGAAGAGCTTACTTTGTGCTCTAAAGAAGTACATTTATTGGTTTTCTCAATGCTTCATCTGTACTTTCAGATTTGAACAACATTATAGCTTAGAACTGTACATTTATGAGGTGCTGTCTCACATGAGCCCTCACTCCATTTGTAGGACACTCATCACAGCATACTACATAGGGAATGGGTGGGGGGGGGGGTGATCGATATTTAGGTGCCATTATATCCCATCCTTGTTGCTGTAGTGAACAGGTAAATGTGAAATACAGTAAACACCCCCCGACCACTGATCTAAGGTCAAACAGTGCTGCTCTGCCCCTGCTGTTGACTAGGACAAGAGCAAGTTAAAAGATCCGAACATCAGTGTTTGGGGGGGGGTCTCCTGTTTCCACTGGTCCAAACTGCTGCTAAATACAACAACAGTAAACTTGAACCCTATTCACAGCCAAATCCCCTCTGCAGTCTCTATGTAGAGTGAAAGCTCTGGATTAGGACAATACTTGTCAGTGTTAGAAGGCACCGGAGCATTGGCTGGTAGGAGAGACAGACAGGACAGACAACACCTGGGGTCTTTAACTCTTACATCAGAGACTGCTGACTGACCACAGTACGGAGGAGTAAGCTGCCAAGCGTGTAACACAGTCTGTACACCTCATGGACCACATATCTAGACCTCATCTTCACCACAACAGACTGCAGACCCACCGAAAGTCATCCAGCAAAGCAAGGTTAAGCACACTAAAGTCAGGACGAGTGTATTTTTGGCTATTTCCTTTGAGAACTCCCCCACACACAGCCCTCTTGCTTACTCTTCATGATACTGCACTGCCCCACCCCAACTGGCTGCAGGCACAATAGCTGCCAGTCAGCAGGGATTCCTATTTTTGGTGGAGTAAACTACAGTGGGGCCTTTATCCTTCCAATAACTTTTAAAGGTGTGATAAGACAAATAATTTTAGCATTTTATGTAATTTAACGGACTGGAGGGTTTGACTGTAAATGTACAGTAGAATTTGTAGAAATGTAGAATTTGAAAATCGATTAAGGTTGTAATTTCCGTATGTTTTCTTGGGTCGTGAGCAGTCTTAACACATAGAGGTCCACTGTGGTTTTAGGAGACAGTCCCAGTATAACTGAGCTAAACCAGAATCCATGCAGGATGGACATACTAACACTATTTACAACAAACACTTCAATACTGTAGTTTTACATCTGGTTAAGGCTGTACTGCATAGAGCTGCAGTAACTATAGTTTTCATGAAATGATAGTCACTTTCTGCACAACTTATTACAAATTATTACTGGTATTATTCACAATTCTTGTTACATGAATTCATTTTATTCAGTAAATAAGACCACTTATTTCTCTTTGTCGAAGGGTGGACCCAGAACAGAAATACCTTTTAAGGTCATTGCCAGGCACGGCCTGATGCATAGCAAACAACAATGTACGAGAACGTGTTTTCCATGACAACTTCCTCTGTTGCACCTCTGCCAAGTATATAACCAGTTATATGTTGTAACTGGTTACACAGGGGGCAGAGCAGCAGTATAGCTGTATAGAAATACATCTAACACAGTGGACCTTTCTGTTCCCCCCACTGCTGTAAAGCATCATGTAGGTCAGAGCATGATGTGTATTTAATTAATGTTTGTTGTATCATTTTTATCGGTCCAGCCCTTCCAGTTCTGTTATGATGATATCAATCAGAAAACTGGGAGGAAGCTGGGAGGCTGCCTTGGCGCCTGGTGACAGAGGATGCTGACTATGGAAGCTGTGAAGGGACACAGGCAGTGTCAGGGTTGTGATGACTAAGACACATGCGTTATATGCACAATCATGAATATTTTGGATCAATTTCTGGGGCACTCTTTGATATTTCTCAGGTTAAATGTAATTGGTGAGAGAAAGAAACATAAGGCACAAGTTGAACTGCTGCAACTGAGAATCCCACACCACCCAAGAAAACTGATCTTTTTTTTATAAATGAAACTTCAACAAAGTTGCAGAAGAAACAATAATCCATTGCTTATATTCTGAAAAACCTATTTGAAAAAAATACCAACCACTACCCAAAGCCACAGATACTGTAGACAGAGTTTAACAAAGACTTAGCATATTGACACAGAAAATCGAGATGGCTACATTCTAGAGTGCACATAGGAATGCTTTACATTGGTGCCAACATGGTGGAGAGTTTGTCAAACTCTAATTTAAATTCTTTTAAATAATACATCCTTACACTGAATACTGAGACTTTGGTTTCTAAATCTAAATACTGGATTTACTTTCCAAAAATACTTTCAGGGATATGAATTGAAAATCATGTTAAGTAGAAAGACTGGTATTAGCTTTTCAAAAACACCGACTGTGAGCCCTCTTCTGCTGAACTGTCCAATCATGATTCAGACTCAGACTTCAGTTTGACGCTTTTGGCTGCGCAGCCTGCATATACAAATTGATTAAAATAATGCATGCTCACTGGAATGGATATCCACACCATTGAAGGCCAAAACATAAGGCTGGAACAAGCATGTAAGTGCTGCATTTGATTGATGGAAATGTTAGGTTTTTCATAGTGCATTAAACCAATTTTAAGGTTTACCAAAAAACACACCTGATATTCCTCCTATATGCAATGCCCCCGGGATATACACACAATATTGAGTTTATGAATGAATACATGTGGTTCTTTCTGTCTGAAAACAAATTAGTTTTGAGTCGCACCCATGTCTGTTTTTGGTTATAAAACAATACACAACTTTCATTGTCTATGGTACAACAATTCTATTTGATATACTGTATGCCAGTACATGTCTATGAGCTGGTGTCCCATTTTACAAGGCAGGCAACAGTGGACTTTGTTTCTATGTACAGTCTGGGACAGTCTCATCCACCATATTGCCTTTATGTCACTGCCCAGGACAGGCCTGAGCAGGGAGAAAGAAATAAATGAGACAAGGGGTTGGTTGAGGGAGCATAAGGACTGAGAGATGTAAAACATGACTGGGAGTAGATGAGAGGACAAAGGGAGATGAAGCTGAGTGGCAGGCACCAGGGAGGGCTAAAAAATTGGGGTGAGTGTCAAGCAGGGAGGGGGACCAGGGGTGAGAAGCTGCCAGGAAGTATCAGTTACTTCTCAGAGAGAGCAAAAAAAAAAGGTACAGATGTAGGTGAGACTAAAAACAAGGATAAGTAATAGAATAAGGTGGATTAATTACTGCTGTGTTATCTGACATGTCTTTGACAAGCTTCCTCAGAAAGGCAAAAATAAGCAGAGCTGCACAGTTTTATATTAACCATTCCCCCTCCCCTTGCTGGTAAATATATGGCTAAAGCCACATTCAGATACAGTATCATAAAGTACCATACACATCACTGTATCAGATACATAAAGAATCACATAATATCCTACACTATCATAAGTACCGCACACTTTTTTAGCATCAGATTCAGTATCAAATAGTACCATATAGTGCCATTGTAAATGAAGGTCCAATTAATCCTTAAAAGGATCATATCTGGTTGGGTTTAGCAAACAGGGGGATGGTACCACAAGTGTTCCATCCTCCTGCTCCTCCACTGACCCACTGTTCAATTCAGAGAGAAGAAACAAGTCAAAGTGCATTGTGAAGTCCCAAAACATAAGGACACTGCATCTGATAGGCTTGAAACAGACTCTGTCAACTGCTCTCTGTTTGGTTACAGAGTTGTTCTCTCCTGCAGGTTTACTGACTGGAAGGAGCCCATAATTCATCCCTGCTGTGGCCCCTGCCTCTGCGTTTCCCCCCTTTGGTCAGTGGAGGCACTGACCGCGCTTCATGCACAACAGTCTCGATTGTTGCTGAGATGGAATCATGATTGGAGAACTCCAGAGGCTCAGGGGTTAAGCTCGGCCTGAAGCTCTGTCTACCTGGCAGGTCATCACACCTCTCCAGGACAGGCATTCCCAGAGTCCTTCCATCACCTCTCCTACTGGCCAACATGTCCAAACCACGATCATCAGCCCGATCTTCCTCCCTCACATTGGTCGGCTCTAATTCCTCTAAGGGTTGTTTTCGGGGCCGTCCAGGTCGTCTTTTGATGACATTGTTTCCTGTTTTGGCTTGTCGCTGCAGGCGCTTGGCACGCAGGATCTTCTGCACATGCTCAAAGTTCAAAGAATGCATTCTCCTGACATCCTTCTGAATCTGTTCCACCTCACGACGTTTATACCTCCGCTTACCGGGAACACCTGGGAGAGGAGAGAGTAAGCATGAGTGAGGTGAGGCATCACAAGGTAAATAAATAGCAGAGCAAGGTCTATAAAGTGAAGGGAGTTAGATTAACTAGATAAACACTCAAAATGAGCAGCCTTGGAAAGGCCAGGAAAGACGTCGTGCCAATTTAGCTCATGGAGAGAATGTCTTTTTTGCTTCAAGAGCTTCCTGCTAATTTTGACATATTCATGTAAGCCTTTCAAAGCCCAGCTGAGCCAGGAGTGCAGCTCCTATCCTGTAATTGTCTACTAGAGAGCAGGCAGGAGAGGGGAGAGGAGGAGATCCCATTCTGCTAGCAGGAAACCCACAGAAATGTCTCCTTCAACCATTTAATATGTCACTACACAATAACAACCCTGTGCATCTGGAGCACAAGCTGCCAAAAAGCCAAACACACAGACAGACACAAATACAAAAACACACATGCACTTACACAGAAGCCCAACATGCACAAATAATGAATTCAGCATTTCAGAATGGCTGAGCAGAAGAAACTGGAACCATATTGTTTCCTTCCACTGGTGGACTGGGCAGTATGCCCTTTACATGCTGTTTCATCCTTTCTCTTTCCCCCTTTCCCCATCACTCTCATTCTCTTTTCCACTCTTCTCTTCATGGGCGGCAATATGCTACTCTCTAATTTTCAATTAAACTGGTAACACTGCACCATTTCATTTCCTTCTCTATTTCAAAAACCATTTCCCGGTCTTGGTCCATGTCTGTCATTCTTTTTGTTTCCCATCTCTGTCCCATTTCTTTGCTCCCCCCTCCTCTCTGTCTGGGCACTGTTCCCAGGGCTCAGACTGAGCCACAGCCAAAATGGAGGAAAAGCACAATCAGCCACCAGTCCCCAAGCAGTGTGCAGACAACATGCTTGGTCTCTTTTTTTCTTGAGCTTTTACTCCTATTCCTGGATTCCCTAACTATCTCATTTCTTCTTTTCTTCCAGAATCCTGCTGATACAGAGTAGCAGGTTTCTGCAGTGCTTTAACACACGATGACTGCATTAAACGAAAACAGATCAGATTTTTACTCACAAAAATATGGCAGGCTGGATCACAGAGAAATAAGTAAAGAATTGTGCACAAGACACTGAGAATGTCTATTTATTTCATAAAACATGTCATCTTTGGGTTGCTGCAACAAGCATGGATATATGTGATACTGTCATACAATCTTAAAAAATGGTAAATGGAAATGTTACAGGTAACATTGTTAGAGTGTAGTGCTTCATGGTCAGGTGACGTTTCCTAATGAACTAAGACTAAGGGAAGATAAACGATTGCTTGATGGCCTCCCAAACTCAGAAAAACATCTCACATTTTTGTTTCTCTAGAATTCAGAACAGAGAGTGAAATTAGTCTAATGCAGAAAGCACTAAGTAGAAGTAGTTTATGAGCTGCATACAAGTGTGTCCGCGCGCGCGCACACACACACACACACACACACACACAAAGTAGCAGAAATTTATGAGCTGTATACATGGAACATAAAACCAGTGACCTTCAGCAGTGTGAGGGGCCATACAGCACTGAGGACCTGTTTCTTTGTAGAATAGGAAGTCACTACTACACAGAGATACATGCTCACTTATCCACTTCCCCTGCAGTGACTGGGACCAGGTTTCAGACAAAGTAAAGTGATCCTTGATGTATTTTCTTTAATGAGAGTGATTCTCTCCATGGAAGTGCATGCATGTGTTCAAATAAGTCATGTGACACAAAGAAAATGATGCTCGATAATTCAGTAGAAGATGACCTGCTTTTATGTAAATAAAGCACGTGAGAGATTGCTGTCAGCTGCAGTGAGTGCTGATTACTGAGGAAAGACACACATAATAAAAAATAAAACTGTGTAAATCACTATGAGATAGTTCTATTAAGGAATGGTTTACAACCTCAGTTGCATGCTCAGATAATAACCAGAATTTGCATCTGTATCAGTTAGCAGATGGGGAACTATCTATCTGTGTGCATATGAGTGGGCCTATGCCTGCATGTGCATGTATACATGTATAGCTGTGCAGCATGTATGCATATCCACACGCATGTGTTTTAATTGGACTAAAGCTGTGAAGTGAAGCAGTAAGTCATGTTAGAGGAGGGGCAGAGAGAATGGGGAAAAGAGAGGGTAATGGGGGGTAGAGGGGGAGGGGAGACAAGGAGAAAAGCAGAAAGAGAAAGGGTAGAAGGAAAGAGAGATACAAGGGGGAGGGGGAGGAAGAGGCCAAGGAACAAGGGGAAGTCTGCATATGGATGTAGGAGAGAGAGAGAGGAAGAAGGCAAGGGCAAAAACTGCAGAGGCTGCACAAGGTGAAAAGGGAAAGACAGGGAAAGCAGAAGAGGTATAACAACACTGGAGGGATAACGTGAAAGGGGTGGTAGGTTGTGTGTAGGGTGGGTGGATAGTGTGTATATGAATCATCCGTCCTGGATCCCCTGGGGTGGGGGGTGTATTCTAACTGAGCCCCTGGCTTCTCCTCCCGCCACTGGACTAGACCCCAGTCATTAAACCCCTGGCTGCCAGCCAGCTCTGTTAACACAGGCAAGGGCCTTTTACGGCGTGTCTGTAGAAAATAAATCACACTGTGTGAATAATATATCTCGGGAAAAGGGATTGGCAGGAGAGAAGGAAAGGAGGGAGGCAGGGGAAAAAAAGAGAGATTGGTGAATTATAGTTGTCTCCATCCATGCATTACATTCTCGCTATCCTCAGCCAGATGTGCTCAAAGACAGCAGAATACAAAATGTACCAAAAATACACATTAATTTAGCAGTGAGAATTTGGAGCTGCTCTTCCTCTGCTCTCCTCTTTTAGTCCTAATAATCCTGTACACAGCATGTTTTTAAATAGGAACCACCTTGGCGAATAAAAAGCTTAATGTTAACAGTCCACAGCTAGTGCTGTATAAATTAGTATTATATGTAACTGGCTTGTAACACCATGTACACCTGTTTTTCCAGTGCTTTGATGTAGGACACACTGGCCACAATGTGGCATCTTGTGATTACTGCATAGTATTAATTTCCAGTGTTTCCCCTCAGAAGGGAGCACTACATGTCCACATAGCAACTATTATGCAATCTATGTCAACATCATGGTCATTAGCTAAATTGGTCAAGCAGATGACAAAAGAGAAAGTCACATTATTGAAACACTATCTATGTTCAGCTGTCACTGTCACATGTGTGGTTTTGTTTCACTAATATACTTGTATTGCTATTTCTCTTCAAAAGAGGAATCTCACTAGTCTACAGTTTGCTCTTCTTTCCAACCAGATATGTAATAATAAGGTCCCCTGCTCTTAATGTCAGCTGAATATTTAATGCTGATGCTTCATAGCATAATACTTTCTTCAGGTATGCTGCACCTGTGGAATGTGGCTTTTAACGTGAGGTAGCTACAGGAAGTCTAGCCATAAGTGAACTGAAACAAGTAACACATCAAAGTAAGAAAAGAATTCTACCACGCTGACGTCAAGAAAAAAAAATCCTGCTGTTATGCTTTCCAATCTTGACTAAAGGGCAGTGCACTGATTTGTAAATGAACAGTGTAGTTTAAAACAGGATCACGTAATCCTAATTACAAGAGGTTCTTACCAGTCACGGAGGGACTAGAGCACTTGTTGATCTGTCCTGGCTCTTGCCTGGCAGTTTGGAATGACATTAAGCCCTGATTTCCAAACACAGTGAGCCTCATCTTCCTGCTCCTCCCAGCACAATCATCCTTCCGTGACCCCGAAAAGAGGCCAGAAGCTGACTCTGAACGCTGTGATTGGTTACTGTAGCTGCTCATGAAGCTGTTTATTGGCTGCCCAGTCTGATGGGAGTGGAACTGGCTCTCCGCAAGAGAGTGTGTAGACAGCTGGTCCAACTCAAACATCCCTAAGCTGGATCCCATGCTTGAGCCTCTACCACTGCTCCTCTGCTTCTCGAGATGCTTTGAAGAGCCCTGATTGGCCAAGTCCCTCCTGTCACTCAGCATGCTGAGACGCGCACTGGTCTTCGCTCCACTGAAGAGCCCGCCCAGTTCCTGCCGGTCTCGGGGTGAAAGGAGGGGTTCATCCTTGTGCTTATGTTTGTGCTTGTGCTTCCTCTTATGGAGGCGAACCCCTGCAAGACCACCTGCACTGCCGCTGCTCAGGGAGCCCAAGCCCTCTCCTCTAACAGAGGGCCCTTGGAGTGGGCCACTAGCAGTACGAAGCTTTGTCCCTGGCTGTAGCTTAGAGTGTCCACTGGAGTGGAAAGCCTTGGGAGGGGGGACAGCGGGCCTCATGAAGGGAGAAGGAGGTGCAGGTCCTAGTGAGTGGTGGGGCAGGTAAAATGGGGGAGCAGGGGGAAAGTAGCCCAGACTCAGAGGAGGTGCATAAGGCATCGCATAGGGTGCTGCATAGTAATTTCCCCCTGCCAATGGATAGCCATATCCTTGAACAAAAGGCAGCTTCGATGTGATTGGCTCGCTGGCTTTGGCGGGACGGCCACGTCTCCTCTTAGCCTTCAGATCAACACTCCTGCGGAGGTATGAGCTGGAGTCACAGGGGTATGAGTCATAGGTAACAGGGTAGTAATGATGGAAGTTGAGTCGGAAGATGGAGGGATATGGGTGCTGGGGGTAGCAAGAGTAACGTCTGTGAGACACCCGTAGCTGCTGGAGCTTTAACACAACCTGCAGGAAGGTTGGAAAAAGAGAAACAATCAAGGATATACACCATGTACTATGCACTTAAGCATTACATTACAAAGATTACACATAGAATATATTATAGTGTTTCTAACCTCCTCCAATTCAGAAAGAAAATGAAGATGGTCCCGGCTCTGTAGGCACTTCCTCTTCCTTCGATGATGTTTTTGCTTCTTTTCCTGCTGTGACAGAAAGTTGTCAACAGCAGTTACTTGCCGTTCACAGTGTGTTCTGCTGCCCCTGTTGGATGCCTCCACAGCTGCTGCCTCTGCAGCCTCAAACCCACATAGATCAAATGAGTACCTGTATGAAAACATAAAATTTAAAATCACATTAAAAAACATGTTTATGAATGTGGTGGTTTGAAATATGAAAAAAGCAAAGTCTTTAAATCAAGGCTCAGTGACTACTTCACCTCCGTCGAGAGGCGGGGCCCTTCTCTGTTTGATCTGATGTGCTGTTGTTGTCTGTCCCAATCCCGCTGTCACTGGGAATAGTCTCCTCACTGTGGGATTCACTGATGGGGGATAGGGTCACCTCCTTCACTGATGCCCCCTCAGATAAATGGGAGGGTGAGTTAGCCAGCAGGCGTGGAGGAGACAGCTTCCACCCCCCAGAGAGGAAGCTCCTGCCTGGTGGCTTGGAGGGCAGGGCAGAAATAGGTTGCAAACTGGGCATTGTGGCATCAGAATGGCTGACTCTTATGGACGGAGCACTGGAGCTGGGAGACGAGGTCGTTGAAGGCACTACGGGGCTCTCATAGAGACTGGATACAGACAGAGGGGGCTTGTCCCTAGTGGTTTTGGGAAGGTTGCAGCCTTGGTTTTCTGCTCTGGGTTTTCGCCCTCTCTTCTTACCAATATAGATGGTTCCTCTCTTACTGACATTTATCTGCTTTCCTAGCCGAGCTTCAATGGTGGATGCCATGGCACTCATAGCCGATGTAACAGGGGCAGAAGATGACTTCAGAGCTAGAGTGCCATTCTGACTGGAACCTGAAAGGATCTCATTGAGGATGCTCTGCATTTTCCCCAGCTTCATTTTAGTCACTGGCCTGGAACTGCCCCTGCCACGCTTTAGTTTCAGACTGTTCGAACTGACACTGGTGGTCATGGAGGCCATTTGCACTAATGTGTTTATGGTATGTGTCTTCCTCCTGCGACTTAGCCCTGCAGAGATTTCCTGTGCCAGTGGGCTTGGAGGGGAGGTGGAACTGCCCTCATGGATTGTCTCCACTGTTAGGAGTGGCTGTTTCTTGGGGCGTCCTCGTTTCCTCTTAATGGGTGTGTGGACGGTCAGGCTGTCGGTGTTTGTGTAGAGGGGGCTGGAGGGGGTGATCGGGAATGCTGAGGGCGGGTCAGTTAGGGTTGAAGGGCTACCCCAGTTGTCTCTCTGGGGTGACGTGAGGCTAGCATGGCTTTTAACTTTGAGATAGGACCACCTATCCTTGGCCTTCGTTGGTCTGGACGTGGCTATGGAGCTAGTGCTGTGGCTGGGGCTGGGACTCGAGGCTACCCGGGGTCTAGGACTGGGACTAGGGCTAATGTTCACCCTGGGTTTTGGGCTGGGGCTAGGACTGATGCTACCTCTGGGACTGGGGCTAGGGTTTGGGCTAGGAAGCCTTGGGTTTGTGTTAAGATTGAGTTTATTGATAGGGTTGTGAGTAGGCTCTTTGTGTTTGAGGGTGTCTGTGCTAATTTTAGGACGACCCACGGAATTCTTTTTCATTCTATTTGCAATCAAACCTGACTCCAGGTCTGGCCCATTTGAAACTGTCTCTCTTTCTGTTCTATCCACCCTCTCTCCTTTTTCTCTTTTATTGCTTTTATCTGGTCTCTCTGCATTTTCTATCCTCTCTCCACTGACATCAGCCTGACTTGTGAGTCGTGAGTCATTTTTGTGAGTCTCCATTTTATGCGCTACTTTGGGTTCTGGATGCCAAGGGTGGTGCTTCTCTGTAGTGTCAGAGTCCTGCCGTTGCTGTGATTGCTCCTCTACAGAAAAGGGCTCATCCAAAGAAGGCCTCCTCCGCCTCTTTCTTCCTTTCCCTTCCTCTGTCAGCATGGGCAACCCTCTGTCTTCTTCATCTCCTCTCCTCCCAGCAATTGTTCGCTCTCTTTCCTCTTTTCTCTTTTCCTCTCTTTCTTCATGGAACCGCTCAGATTTTTCCTCTTGCCTGAACTTCTCCCTCTCCTCTGAATTAGTCGGACTCTCCAGTCCTTTGTCAGACTGTCTTCCCCAAGGTGTATCAGCACTGTGGGGATTACAAAGCACCCTCTGGGAGTCCTTCCTGCCGTACTTCCTCTTTATGTTCCCAAAGAGCTGTTCACTGACCTCTTGCAAACCCTTTCCCCTGGAGAGATGAATACAGACAAATGATGATGAGGAATTTCACCAATGTTATACAATCAGTACCACGATAACCTTTTACTATTAAATTATTTCTGTGTATCATTTTATATATATGGTGGATATCATTAAAGACTTTTATGATTTGATGTCGCCAGCTGAGCCCTGATTCAGTATTTTTTTATTTTATTTTATTTATTTTGATTTAAATATATACAATAAGATGCATTCTGCAATTTAAAAATTAAAAAGGAAACACTGAAAAAATATGTAATATTGATACACAAAATAAAATACGGGATTGTTGACTTTCCCCCATCCCATGAGCATAGTGTACCATATCTTTGGTCTATCAGTCATGTTTGGTTCATAATAAAGTCTGCCACACAGAAAAATTAACCATACCTGCTGAGCGAGGTCAGGTTGAGAATGCTGGCATCTGTAACCACTGGCAACTGCAGGTCTGGAGTCAGGGATCTCTGAGGTGAGGGGCTCCGAGTCACTGTTCGTGAGAAAGTTTGGGTTGGATCAAGCAAAGAGCTTCGACTGACTGCGGCCAGTTCTCTGGCTGGCTCGGAACCTGCAGGTTTGGCCACAGAAGGTGGTGTTGATGTGATCCAGTCTGAATTGATTTGGTGTTGGTGTGCATGAGTGTGTTGGAATTGTTGTGTGAGGTTGTGCTGTGTGTGGGAGAGTGTGTGCGCAGGAAGGAGAGGGCTGCGAAGCTGGTGTTTGGGCGGGGTGTGATCTTCGAGTAGTTGTAGCAGGCCTCCCTCTCTCTGCTCAGGAATTCTGAACTGGCGCTCGTATGTCTGGGGACAAAAGAGAAACAAAGACTGGTTACTACACACAAACTGTAATCACAAGACAGCTTTATATAGTTGTAGGGATAGGACAGGAAAATGATATAATAATGATAATGCAATGATACAATTATGACTACTCTATTTCCTGTCTTCATAACATCAGCCTGTCTTCACAGAGATAATACATCGAGTTCCGCATATAGTTTCTTTTTATCAGCCCGTATCAAATCAGTGATTTGTTGTGCTCTGATATGACATTCTTCTCTTTTCACGGCAGGGCTGAAGCTTTTAATACATCTTGTGTGCATGAGCAAACAGTGTGCAACAAAACAAAAGACTTGTTTACAGAGCAATTAAATTCCTGTGGCAAGGAAGTTGCATGCTGTGAGAGCTGGGGGGATGGCGTTGGGGTATCTGACTGCACACAGAACACAGTAGCATACTGTAGCTCTGCAGTGTCCCTGACTGCCCCAGACCCAGAATTATTTACTATATAATATATTTATTTTGTTGATAACTCTCCCGTACTGTTCACAATTGTAACTGCCATAAAATGAAAAATAAAGGGTCATACTGTCAACCTCCAACCTGCTGCTTTCCTGAAATCATTTATCTACATTTTTCCAGTGGAAAGCCACAAATTCCATTTTACAACTGTCTGTGTAAAACTGAAAATTCATAAGCTTGATTTACTGTATTAGACAACATAACCCTGCTTAATATATAACAGCTGCATCACTGTACCTCTGCAAAATGAGAAATAGAGCAGTGCATGGCCTTTGTGGTTTAGCCTGTTATTAACAGACTCAGTATGACGCAACAAGACACTGTTCTGCTGCGCTGCAGGAAGATGTAACCTAACCACAGGCCTGCCATTCAGCACGTACACACAAAGGTGCAGGCACACACACACACACACACTCAAAGATGCATACAGTAGATGTACATGTTTCAAGGGTTTTATGAGACCCTCCCCTTATACTTCACTGTACTAGATGGACAGACAGATAACCAATTTCAGTCTAGATATAGCAGCAGTTTGTCTGATGACTGGCTCTTGTTCTATGAATATACACACACAATAATAAAATACATCATGTAAAAGTTCTTATGACAGGGCAAATATTTCAAATAATCTCCTGTTTTGCCTTAATTTCATCAGCCACACCAATCTCCACTCCTCAGTCTATGTCTTCTTCTTTTTCTTACCGCTGTCAGAAATCAGTAGTCTTACAATGACATTCATTTTGTACTTCCACACAGGGTACAGTGTCAAATGCAAGCTGCAAACACTGACACATGAAAAACATTCATGAATGCACAAAACAACTCTGAATATGTGAACGAATACACATACTGTGCAAACAATCAGTATCATAAAAAATTAACAATGCTAGAAAATGCATGTGCTTATAAATGGATTCACACTCTCATTTGCACCAACCCCCTGAACACAGTGCTATGGCATCATTACAGTACTGAAAGTGTAGGTGCGCGTGTGCCAATGTGCATGGTGACACTAGAGAAGACATGCTGTGAGTCCACAGAGGGATAAGATGACAGACACCTGATACACAATTGCTTTCTCATTTAACCTGTCCTAGAATACCTGCTGTTTCAGGTTAAAGGGGGGCACAGAAAAAGAGACAGACACAGAGGTGAATCGAGTGAGACAGACAGCCATACACATAAACACACACATACACACACACACACACGCACACACACATATCAAATGCATCCTATCCAGCAACCACAGAGCAACCACTGAGAGATAATAAAGGAAAGAGCCAAGGACAGCTTTCCTACTATAGATAGGGGAGCAGAAAAGAAGAAAACGAATAAAAGGGAGCTAACCCCTCTTTCTGGTTGAGGTTTGGTTATTGGCACCAGTTCAGCTTTTTGTTCTTAGTTTCCTCCCTTCTACCACCCTCTCCTACCTCTTCCCTCCTCTCTGCCTCTTACACTCTATAAAGCATTTCCAGGAAAAAAACACTGTCTGATATTAACACAAAAAAATATAAATAGTGGACATATAGCTCAAGGTACTCTCACGGTCCTTACAGAACAGAACCGCTCCTCGCCTTTTCCAGACAAGGTCAACCTTGTCATTGATTTAACTAAATGTTTTTTCATAAGATTATTACTTAAGATTTCCATATATATATTGTGCCCCTTTCTCTATTTAATTTTTTTGTCTTTTTATCATTTTCCTCATCTATTTCATTGGAGGCCCTGCTCTGTACTGTAAAACTGTATACTCATAGTGTAAATCTCTGCGTGAATACTGCTGTACTATTCACATTCAGTCTGATATTTCTCAGTTGTACAGACAGTGCCCTGCTGTGTGAATAGGGGCTGCCATGTCCCTGTGCTACTGCAGGCCTGCAGCAGGGGGCAGTGGTCAGAAAATCAGGACTTGCATGGACTCTGACCCTGGAGCAATTCACAAGCACATGAACTGTGAGGCTACAACCTTTTCTACACTGTCCCTTCTGATCAAATACAGATAAGAAACACAAAACAGGCCCAAAGCATGTTCAGTAAGTCTAATGCACTCTCCCTCCCTCAAAGCTCTCAGGGCTGCATTTGGGGGTTAAGAGTTGTACTCCACAGCTAATAACAACCATGTCTAGGATGTCTCACTCATCCTCACACTGAATCAGCACTGTAACAACATGGATTGGATTCAGTCAGTCACACAAAGGTCCTTCAGCAACTGAACACAGGCAGATATGGACCTGCAGATAAGGTCAAGAGTGCAGTTGAGGAGGTCATGAATAATACTATAAGTGCTGCAATCAGCCAACTCAAAGGCATTTTAGAAATTAGTCAGCATATATTTACTGAGCTGTATGCATATGAATGTAACATTCACACTCAGCAGGTTGTTGTAAATCGTGATTTTAGCACAATCTCCTTTTCTCCAGTTTGATGTGAGGGGAGGTATGTGACTGCCCCTCCTGTCCTTTCCTCTCGTGTAGCCTGTTGAATAAACTGAACCTCAAAGTGGAACTTCTCCCTCTCCCTCTCTCTCACACACACACACGCGCATACACAGTACTGGCTGCACCATTACACTAGGAAAGAACACCCTAAACAGGCACACCCAAATCTCACAACCCAGCACACATATACACCAGCAAACATATACACAAGACCCATGCACACACACACAGACACACAAACACACTGCCCTTCAAATAGTTTTTCGCAGCCTTTTATTTGGCTGCACGCCCGGTGGTTAGAGTGTTTCATTTTTCCCTGTGTATGGAACTGGGCAGCTGTCCAGACAGACACACAAAGAGAAAAAGAGACAGAGGCACAGAAAGACAGAGGGAGAGAGGGAGCGGGAGAAAGGGAGAAATGTGGTGGGGGTGTGGGTGGGGGGTGGTGGTGGTGGTGGTGGTGGGGGTTACTGAAAGAATGAGAGCAGTAGAGAGGGAGGGAAGAAGAGGACAGCAGAAAAACAAGAACAGAAGTGCCTAGACCCGCTTACAACTACTTCCCTCCAAAACGTTATGATTGATATGATCCTCTCTTTTTCCCTCTCTCTCCTTGTCACACACACGCTCTCCTGTCTCCCACCGTCTGCCTCTGCCCCTCTGGCCTCATGCTCTGCCCCCCCCCGGCCTCATCTCATCCCTCCTTTTCTTCTAATTTTTTTTTCTGAAGCTGACCATTCTCCCCCTGTGGGAACTACCACCACCTCCTCTTCCCCCCAAGGCCCGCTTCTCTCCAGCTTCATTCAGAGTGCTGCTTCCCTCTGATCT
The DNA here is from genome assembly GCA_032353495.1 of Ctenopoma kingsleyae. Lineage (NCBI taxonomy): Eukaryota > Metazoa > Chordata > Actinopteri > Anabantiformes > Anabantidae > Ctenopoma > Ctenopoma kingsleyae. The sequence goes on along the minus strand of JAUBNQ010000028.1, from coordinate 11,497,237 downwards.
GTGTTTCTGACAGCTCAGCGCACACAAACATACACACACACACACACAGCTCCTCTGCAAACAAACACCATGAATACTAACACGGCTTTGTGTCCACAGCACTTAAAACAGGGTAGAATGAGAGTGAGGGAGGGAGGAATGAGGAGGGGTGAGCGCAGAGAAAATCAGGGAAAAGCGATGGTGGAGAAAAGAGGAGCTGTGGCACTGTGTTGATCTTGTGGCCACTCTCACAGAGCTCCCCGATCCCCACCTCCACCCCCCCCTCACTGTTTCTCGTCCTCTCGTTCTTCCCACCAGTTCTCCAGGGAATAAAGACTTCCATTCATGCGCCCGAGGAGACGCACAGCAGGAGAGAAAAGAGGGAGGCGTAGGGGGAAGAAAGAAGAGAGGATGTCAAGGTGGCACAGTCTGTGGATCACTGAGATCAGGCCCACTGCCTAAAATTGTGTATTTGTGTGTGCCTGTATGTCTGTTTTCACTCAGTGTGTGCTGCCAATGCTTTACTATCTCAGATCTGTGCCAGCCAAAGCATCTTCTGGGAAAGTTGGGTGGGAAAGTTTGGAAATTGGGCCCCATTCAAGACTTCCACTCTTGGACTAATGCTGCAATTCCAAAACTATGTGTTCAGCCTACAGCCACAGTTCAGCAAAAAAGGGCTTAATTATTCAGGCCTAAAACTCTATTTTCCTACATGCTGTAATGTAGTCTCCCTGTTGGATACGGTCAATCATTTGATCTTGTTTCTCCTTCAAATAAATGTACGGCAGTAGCCAGATTTAATGCACAGCAGTAGGTCTCAAGTAAAATGTTCCCTCCTACGTCCACAGCAGTAATCCTCCAGATTGGAGTGCCCCTAAAGATAGCAGCGAAACACCCAACAGTCTCCTTGTCACACTCTCTTCAGACACACTCAGACGTAGATGACTCAATCTGAACAAAAGCCCATGATTGGCTGAACCGAAGCATATTATTTCAGCGCAATTTGAGGTTTTAACTCATACATTTTACACAAAGTATACATCTAATGCCTGCTATTAGGCATATGTGTGTGCTGCTTGTGAATAAAAAGATCCACATTAGAAGAGTTCTTTCATAGTGATTATTACAGCGATTATGTGCTAATTGTTCTTTTCATGGACACAACCAAACCTATTGATATGCATTATGCATTTCAGTCAATGCACATGCTCAGCACAAAGAAAATATACACAAGCAAAGAGACTGGCCACACACACACACTCTCACTCTACATCAAAGCATATGAACAAGTCTAATAAAAGCTGGGGTGCGTATGTATAGACAGAATGCTATTTAATCAATGCATCGTTTGAGGGGAAGTAAATTACAAACACACTGTACACACGTGCACAACACACAGTAAAAACACCAAGAAACGTGTTGCTCACCATATGACCCAAGCTTACCACTTCTGTACAACAGGAAACAATTAACAGCCAATGAGCTGCTCTAAATCCTAACGGATGACTTCCTGTGTAGAATGATGGGTAGCTCAGAAGACAGAAGCGGTGCTAAGATTAAACACTTCCTCTATGGCAAACAGTGGCCTGTAACAGCAAAGTCTCATTCACAGATTATTTATTCAGAAATGATGCATTCTAAAGCATTGTTATCTGACCACGTGGTTCTGTTTATTTGGGAAACATTATGTTTCTGCATTACTTTTTCCACTTTTCTATTAAGCAAAACAAAGCAAAGACGAGGCATAATCATAGTGCACATTGTCAGTCATAAGAAAAGGAGGCCGAGACAAAATTTCTTTAGTATACTTTGGCAGCATTGCTGAGTGTATAGTATGGTAGACAGCTGACAGGAAGTATGGGGAGTTAGAGAGGGGGGGAGAAATTCTGCAAAGGTCCCCTGCCAGTTTTGAACTGTGGATGTTGCGATTACATGGTCAGCACCATAGGGCCAGAATCATGTCCATAATATTTCGTTTTATCAAGCAAACATGCCAAACATGCTCTGATTTTAGCTTTGACATGAGGATTTATTCTTTTTATCAATTTAAATGGAATATCTTTTGACTGTTGGTCGAAAAAAAAGAAGAAAAAAACAATCTGGCTTAGGCATTAGGAAATTGTGATGGGCATTTTATGGATTATAGAAACATAATAATAACCAGATGAATCATAATTTAAACAGCCATTAGTTGCACCACTACTTTCCTGCATTTGATGCTTACAGACATTTGCTAACTGACAAATAACTTCTTCTGTCTTCCCTCCAAGTTTAATGCTTGTAAAGTAACATTTTCATTGCTTAGTCTACATCTGTATGTTTCAAGGTGGGGATATCCTCAGATGATCCCCAGCGTGCAAGGGAGAGAGTTAATGACATCCTCAGTGTCAGGGAGACGCAAGTGAGACACAATAGTCTTAACCAATCAGACTGCCCGCCTCCCCTCAGGCCTACTCACCAACAATAACGCCTTTGTGCGAGGCTGCACTCCACTCGTGCGTTCATATACGCACACAAAGATACACACAGACCAAAGCATGGCAATCTACAATTTCTCAGACAGCCACAGAGAGAGATGGAAGAAGTAGTGCTCTACATCCAGAACTACATCAGTGCATAAAAAAAGTACACTACAGTTTGAGTGTGTGCATTTTAACTGACAGCCTGGCTCTGGGTGTATGTGTTTACTTCCAGGCCTGGGCACATGACTGCAGCTGCCCCTTGCTCCCTTGTCTAAACCAGAATCCCTCCTTATTGTAGGTGAGAGGTCACATGGAGTGGCATTCCTCTCGGTCTGAGTGCGACTGAGTTAGCGAGCACTACACCAAGCAGAGAGTAGAGAGTGAGAAAGAGTGAACAGGCAAAAATGCAATAGAGCAGGGCAGGTAGAAAATGAGGAGCAACTGGCATTTGGGAGTGTGTATGAGTGTGCATGTGAACATGTGTGTGCGTGTGTGTGTGTGTGTGTGTGTGCACGTGTGTGTGTTGAAATGGACCACTAAACAGAAGACCCTTGTGGCTCTTCCCTGCTTCATAAACACAGCTGTTTGTTTAGTCTGAGCTGCCCCATGGGACAGACACACAGACAGAAGGACAGACAGACACATTCATATCATTTATTCATGTCCACTTTCATACTTAAGAGACAATGAGCATAAATAAACAGCAGCACTACAGATGGATTATTTTACAAAGCCTAATACAAAGACTTGAAGGCAACAGAAAAATAGGCAGACCGACACATTTGGCTGATTATTTGTATGATTATATGTTTTCATTGTGAAAATGCTTTATACCACACACTGATAATGTTTAAAACTAACTGGTTAAAAATGTTAAAATACTGTTATAAACATCAGTCGGGCCAATAAATGTTGAAATGATAGTGAAAAAAACAAAAATGAAAAGAAAGTTTTGTAAGAGGAGTGTTGGACCACCTTTGTACTGTCATTTATCTTGCTTTCAGATACACACAGACACGCGAGTGCACACACCTTCTGAAAGGCACAGAGCAGACAGCTGAGGGGACCATCAGATTTCACTGACAAACACACTTACGCTTCAAGTGAGACACAGTGAAAGTCAATACTCTGCGCCTGCTTCTCCTTTCCCTTGACTCCCATCATCCCCTTTTCTCCCCTCCCCTGCACTGAACATCACCCTCTATCCCTGCTGGATCTTCTCTCAAAACCACAAAATACTCTCCCCTACACACACACACACACGCACACACACTAACTGACTAACCACAGAGGCAAAGGCATGATGGAGCCATAGTAATAAAGCCACCGCCAGGAACACACGATGATGTGACTCAACATCATTCGTGACCACAGAGGACATCAAACATGACCATCCTCCAGATAATCCTACATATGAGTCACAATAAACCCGCTGTCCAAAAACCAAATTCAGACCATGTATATATATTTTTATATATTCTACACTTACATTAATGTTGCCATATCAAAACCATGTCCACTTTGATTTAGGATTTCTCTTTTGTTGTTGTCTTTATAGTTGGAGGATTTTTTTTTTACTACACCAAGTCAGTTTTGTATAACTTTATGAATCAGTGCTTAGTTGAAAGCTTAATTTTTTTGGTATAATATTTGTTGACGTAAAATGCTCATGTTCATTGGTAACTGCTGACTGTGCAATTGGTATTTTTTAAGTGCAAGTAGCCACCTGAGGTCTTCATTAAATTGTAACTTGAACTAGACTGGCTATTTTGGTCTCCCTGCATCTGCCTAAGGAAGAACAGCAACCCACTGGGACTGGACACAATAGTGAATGAAAGCAGCTTGACCTTTGGGAAGGATTGAAAAGATGGTATGTGTGTGTCTGATTGAGAAATTAGCTACAGTTCCAAGCAAATGATCAGCACAAATACACACACATACATACAGACACAGACACAGACATCAAATACAACCCTGAGGGTAAGAAAGCAAAGGCCAGACTCCAGTTGTCTCAACCCTGACCCACTCGCACAAACAAACAATACTACACATACACACACGATGACACACACACAGACACAGAGGCTTACACAACAGTGGAGTCCAGCTATCACCTCGACTTTTGAATGTCCGGCAGGGTCAAAGTTCACCTCTTCTTCTGCCAGCCTCCAGCGCTCTTTTGTGTGGCTGTGTGTGTCTCTGTGTGTGCATGTGTGTATGTGCATGTACGTATGTTCACTAGGAGTGACCTTGCGTAGTCATTCATTGTGGATACACTGCAGCACCAGAACTACTGCAGAGCTAATTAGAGAGTAATCTTGCTTAGTGTAACGTGGTGTGTGTATGTTTTTGTTTTGTGTGATTTTAGAAGGAGAAAGACAGATGAACAGATTGTGTTTTGTCTGGACCTTCTTCAGGTTTGAGAGCAGATCAGAGGTTAGATGTGAGGAGATATGTGTGTGAGCGAGTCAGTGTGGCTGTAGGTGTGTGTAGTGTGTACAGGGTGTGCATGGTGGTCAGACACAGATGGACAGCTGGTGTTTCAGTGGTGCTAAATCACTCACCCCTCCCCAGCATGCAGGCACACATGCACACACACACACACACACACACAGACACGTCCCATCCCCCATCAACCACAGGGAAACGCCCCTTAAAGCATTCCCAGCTCTTTACTTTCAAAGACTGCACATTCAGTGCACACACACACACACACACACACACACACACACACACACGCACACGCACACTAAAATAAAAGCCTGGTTGTTGTTACCACAATGACAGACAAAAGTCATATGTGACATGGACAGTTCTATGTGGTCTGGACATTTTAGACATGATCATTTTATTTTCATACACATTCATAAATTAGTCAAGGATTGTAAACACAAAGCTGACACACACACACACACACACGCTCATCAAGTCCCTCAGGTCACCAACTGCCATCTCAGCCAGGGATAAAAAAGTGCACATCAAAAGACTAAACATTTCACACGCACAGATATGCACACACTGCATGCACACACACTTGGTGTGGCAACTGTGGCAGCATTAATTTCCTTGTGAATGCACTTGACTAACACATAATAATCTTAGACACTGCTGGGAGACCACCAAGCAGCAACACACACACACACACACAGCCAGAGGGACCACCAAGCAGAGGGGCTGTCAAGACAAGATAAGTGTGTGTCTAGCATCAGGGTTTCGCATACACTCTCTAATACACACATATACACCCACACATACATACAACAACAATGAGACACAGCCTGGCCTGGACTCCTGGAAAAGCTCTGGCTTATCTCTCCCCACAGATAGTGAAATGGATTAAGAGCCACATTTGGCACGTCCAGAGAACTGGACAGATAACCAGGAAAACACTCTCTCTAACTGCAATCACTGCTCAACATGATTTGTGTGTGTGTTTGTCTGTGCATGTGTATGTGAGAGAGAGAAAGTGGATGCATTCTAGCTTACGTATGCTTCCCCATGTGTAGGCATTGGCCCAATAGTGGTGTGTCTATGAGTGTGTGTGTGTGTGTGTGCATGCATGTGTGTAGAAGAGTGATGCAGTGGTTGACCCAGGACCCAATCAGTTAGAACACACACATTCAGCTTCCAAACAAACACAGCGTACCCAGACAAAGAGCTGTGTGTGAGAGGATGGTCAGCATGTGTGTGATGTCAGCTGGAGACAGAGAAGGGGAGCCCATCATATCCCGTTTATGACTGTGTGTGGGTCTGTCCCTTGACACATTGACCCCCCTGGTTACAGATGCCTGCTATGAGGATGATAGGAGAGTGAGATTCCCTATAAGACAAGAAAATTGCATCATTTCTTCTCTTGTCTTCTCTTGTCTTCTCTTCTCTTCAGAACTGTATGCTACAGACACCTTCTACTCAAATAATGTGGCAGTAAATACAGTGATTTCCTATTATTATTATTTGTATGCATACTTTTTTGCTATTGCTTTCTGATGAAACATTCAAGTTTTCTCACACAAATAAAAGAGAAGAGAAGAGAAGAGAAGAGAAGAGAAGAGAAGAGAAGAGAAGAGAAGAGAAGAGAAGAGAAGA
>JAUBNQ010000028.1:11453128-11465311 GCA_032353495.1 Ctenopoma kingsleyae | reverse complement strand
GTAGTTGTTGTTTTCTTTCTTTTTAGGTACCAGAATTATTCACATTTAAAAAGCCAGAAGTTAGTGTCTTGTATGGAAAGCCATAAATCTTAAAGGAAATGTATGGTGGCATTCTTTTGTTCTGAATAATTCATGGTGATATTTATATTTTAAATTTGCAGGCAAGGCAAATTTTATACTCCTAAATAAATGTCAGTTACTTTCACAACTGAATCAATCAGTTGCTTAATGTATTTATTTTAAAAATTCAAGAGAAAAGAATGGGGGGAAAAAATGAATCCGTAATGTAGGAAATGCTTATTCACTACATTATGTATGTTTATGAGGTTAGATATTTGTCTGTAAGTAATATGAATTTGTTGATTACTTTGAAAAGACAGAGAGGTTTAGCCTAAAGTTAGAGTCAGTCTTTTGTAGTATTTTTTTCCATCTAACATACATTGCTGAACTATTCTGGTCATGAATTTAATTATACAGACATATCCTTCAGCTAAGGGGAACTCAGTTTTATTTCCTGTTCTTTTCAAAGAAGTGGGGGGAGGGTGGATAATGGAAACTTAAATTAAGGGCAAACAATAAGATTGGAGGCTATGTATGTGCCCCTCTAGAGGTTTAGATTTGCTTAAATTGATGTGTTCTCTGATAATGTATTCCTTTGCGTGGCGATAGAAATTAAGCAAGGGTGTGTGTGTTGTTTGGGTTACTTTTAGAGAGAGGAGCAGGCATAATGTGGGAGCAGCTCACTTGTATTTTCTCAGTGGGATCAGGGATGTATGCCATGCAGTGATGGGATGGGGGTAGGCTTTAGCTCGGTGTTGAGTGTTGTCCAAAGAGCTGTAAGCGTTGGCTGTGAGTGTTGGACCAGACTGAAACCATGTGGGTGTCTGTAGGCAGCACAGCAAAGGCACAATCAACTTTGGCAAGGTACATAAGTCAGGATGACCTCAAGGATGAGAGAATGTTGTTCAGCAAATATTCTTCCTGATAAAGTATCCTTGAGTAAGACACCAAGGACTGCCCCTATATTCCCTGGCCCCTGTGGACGTGCAAGCAAAAACTATAACTCCTTCTGTACACTACGTTATATTTATGTTTGTCTGTGGCCCAGCTGTTCTCACACAAACTCAAACTGTCACCATCAGATGGTGCTTTGACTGCTTGTTGCCAAGGTCATGGCACAGTGGCTGTGATGTTCAGGTGCTGATGAGCTGTAAAATTACTTGAGTTTTAAAGCTATAACCTAAGTGAATTACAGCCACTGAGCATCTGTAATTGTCCCTTTAAAATAAATATCCAGGTCAGTCGTATGATTAGAATTACTGGCCAGCTGTGTTCATTTGAGACATGACTATTTTCAACCAGTTTCCCAGTAATTTTGCTGTGGTCAGCAGCAGCAGCAGGAGTGTGTTTTCCCACAGGGATGTAATGTAATGTTACATCTTCGTTGTCTCCTTCTGATCTGTTATACATTAGTGATATGGTCTTCAGCCTCTCCTTCTTCATATCTTACCTTGTTATGTACCAATTACTTTATTCCTAAGGCTTGAAAGTGCTGTAACCATTTGAAATCCCAGTTCACCCTTCTGGTGGTGCCATTAGAAAAATCTGACTTACAGTAAAGCTGTGGTTTAGAAAGTCTGTGTAAGTGAAGTTTTAAATCACTCAGTACACTGGGAAGTGAAACAGGCCTCAGGATTAGCCTGAGCTTGATGATCTGATACTGCCTTGTATTTTGACTGACATCCTGTTTCTATTTGGTCGGTTTCCTTTAGTTATTTTTGTGACACGCCTTTGTCTGCATTTGATTATATCATTCCTGCCCTCAGTGTTTCAACTGTTTCCTATAACCCTTCTCTTTTTTGTCTATTTTTTTGTTTTCTGCACATTGGAGTTTCTCTTTGTTGGTTGTAGCTAGGGGCTGTATTTGCCAGGGGAGAAGCAAAGATCTCCCTTTGTGCATAGGAAACAGAGCATTGATACATTTTTGCCGTGTGTATACAGCTTCCTAGCTAAATAGACAATAGCAGAGCTGTCTGTCATAATATAAGGGGAAATGCAATAGGTCTTGATCTTTAGCCTAGGCTTGCCAAACTTGTTTGTCAGAAAGTTCCTGCATACTAACTTGTTGTCTTCAAAGTTCTTAGTGTTTTGTGTAATTTTTTCTGCTCCTTTCATCTGACAACTTTGAATGCAGATATTGTAATTTGAGATTAGGGTGTGTGTCTACAGTTTCATCTGACCCATTAGTCAGTTATGATTCACTATAGTTCTCTTTCTCCTTTGGCCAGTATCATTAAGTTGTAGCTAACGGAGTTACCGGGTTATGAAGAAGCTAGCTAAAGCATAGTGTGCACATAAAATACAAACTGTACTAAAGAGTAGTAAAACAGGGAATAAAGATGAATGTGTTACCTGAACAATTTCAGTCATCCTGAAGTTTATACTCCCGCTTTTGCAATCATTGAAATTTTTATGCCTGTTTCTTCCAGTCAGGTTGTTTTGACAGTGTTCGTCTGAATTATGAGTCATGTCTGTGTGTGCTGCTATACTTTTTCCACTGTAAACTCTAGTCCTCGGTGTGCGCCCGGTGTTGTGGGGTTTTTTTTCCCACTACTGATAAACATAAACTCAACCACTTAATGTCAGCTGTTGAAAGTTTTTCCCTCAGGCCAAAGCCTGGGAGGAAAAATCAGTTTTCACCACAGCAGAAAGTCTATAGCCTGGGTCTAAATGCGTCTGTCACAAATGACAAATCATACCAGTATTACTTTTTTCTCTTTCGGTATTCCATCCAGATTTTGTGCGAAGGTCATGTCCTCACTTATCAGCCTGTATAAGCGATGTTGACACATCTGCTGGGCTGGTTGGCTTGTTTAAGGAGAGAACCTTAACTGGATCTGTATTTGTCTACCCCCTCTTGATTCTCCTCTACCGTGCTTACTGTGATATTAGTGACCTAGTTTTGTAGCTTCTCTGTTTGTATTGCTGAAGCTGTTGGGTCACATGTTATGTACAGCAGGGTTTAGCCCTCAGTGTTTGATGTAGTGTTTGTGCATTGTGTGTGTTTCTTCTTTTCATTATTCTTTCTTTGAAGATAACATTACATTTGAGAATGAAGAAGGAAAAAAGATGAGGTAAATTTCATCTGACCTCTGATAAACAGCTCACAGTTAAATCAGATGTTGTTTTAGCATTGTCTAACAGTGTATTTCATTTGTTCATTAAGCATCCAGCTGTCGAAGAAGGTGTGTGTGCATGTGCGGAGGAAATTACATGAAGAGAATGAAATAGAGCTTTAGGCTGAGTGAGAAAGATGAGTCTTTGTCTCTTTAGAGGTTCAGTGTTGTGGGTTTTGGTGCCTTCCGTGGAGGATTGTGGGAGTCTTAATTAACTCTAGGAGTTTACCTTGAAAGTAGCTTTTCAGCAGTTCCTGTCTGCGGTATGATGGCATTTGCTCTTTTGCATGAGTGGCAACAGCGGTTTGTTGTTGTGGGGGGCTGCTGTTAATATAAAAGTAGGGGTGTACACTGCAGACATGCTGGCCACCTGTTAACATGTTGGTGGGGCAGGCAGGCAGGGTGGAGGAGGGGTTGGATGGCCTGTGAAGTGGGTAGGGTCAGTGTTGGTTACCATGGATACTGTTTTTGTATCTGTGTGTAGTGGAATTCCTGGAGACATTTTCCTATCCAGGCTCCCCCTCCCTCCATCAGCTCTGCAGAGTTTGGGCCCCCTCACTGTGTGCATTTTGCCAGTAAAACACCCATTTAGTAATGAAATCTAAACAAGCACACAGCTTAAATCATCCTGTTTTCTCTTGCTTACTGCTTAGTCTGTTGTGGTTAATTATTCACCCATTGAGAAAGACACAGCAGAGACAAAGGAGACAGCTTATCTTGTTAAGCTGTAGTCAGAAGGGCCACATACATAAAGCTTGGTTTAGATTCAAGGTTAGAAGTTCATGTGTTTGCAAAAGCAGAGATATTCAAATGCAGTGAAACTGCCTAATGTGCACCCTTTCTTAGTATCTCAAGCATTTGTAAATTGGTTGCATGTGTATAAGCTTGTTGCCCACATCCTCAATTATGTATGAATGGATAATAACACAACCTTAATGAATCCTGATTGGGAATAAACTTGTCTTCAAGAGGTCTATTACAATAACAATAACTATAACAAAATGAGGTCAAATTGTTATTTTTCCAGTTTTTTCTGCTATTATTTCTACATTACACCGAGTATATGAACATATGAATACAACACATATGAATCTTGTATACTAAACTCAACTTTCAATCATGCTTGAATAAACTGATGGTGGTGCCTTCTTTACTTAGTATGCCAGTATACCCAGTAAATAATTTATTTTTAATGTAAAATGTAAAAAACATTTTAAATAGGTGATCACAAGATATTTGATCGAAATTTTGTTGTATAACTATAAAGACAATAAAGCCTCCTTTATCCTTATATGGTTAAATGATATGGTTAAATGATATGGTTAAATGATAGTTTAGCACAACACAATCACCTTACATATACAGTGATATATACAGCTCTCTCAGTAAAGGTGTGTCGTATCATACCATCCAAAACAATAATACTGGTATACATTTTTTCGTGATGAGTGTCATCTCATGAAATCAGTAAGATAGCGACGCAATGATGTATCATGCATCATGCAGTAAAGTGACTGAAGCCCACTGTCCAAAGCAAGAGCAGCATGTTAGGGAGAGTGAATGAGAGCGAGATAATTACAGAGCGATGCCACCAGATTTTTTAATTTTAAGTCCACCTAAAGTGAAACTAACACAAAATTGTTTTGTAGAAATCTAAATAAATCACTTTTCACCACGGATTTCTTTTCAGACAGTATATGGGTATCAGCTGTGTCTGTCTCCCCTGTCTTTTCCTATCACTGCCTGTGCTGCCGCTCTGCACTTACACATACGCAACAGAAAAATGCACATAACGTGTAAACTTAAGCGCATGTAAACACAGTCAAGGGCAGTAGCTCACTGGAAAATACGTATGGAAAATGCCCTTGATTTTGATTGCACTAAGTCACCGCTAAAATGTCATTCAGTCATTTATTTTTTATATAGCTTCATAAATATAATTATTGCAGATCCATCCTATTACATGCAGAGATTAGAGGTGTAAAGCTAAACAGTCATTTATTATAGGGCATCATGGATACATTACAGATTTCTCTGATCTTACATGTGTGGCCATAGAATACAGTATATAGAGAAAGGAGCCCCAGGGGATAGATGCACAAGTCCAGATTCATTTTTCCCTCCATCAACAGGTCAGATGCTGGTTCTTTCCCCAATAAAGCATTAACAAGACATGATTTTTTTCTGCCATCAACCACATCAGTAGTAGTAGTAATCCATCCATTCCACTCTGAGAGTGAAAAATGATCATCTAGAAAAGACTGCCAGGAAAACCTAGATAGAAGGTGTAGTGCAGGAGTGCAGAGAAGGCGAGCCATGTTTGCAAAGAAGTAGCTTGATCCTGACCAAGATAACTGTTATGACAGATGGGGAAATTGAACTGATCTAAGCTAAGGTCCATTTCCAGGTCTAGAGCAAAAATGTATTAAAACTATATACTGTATACAGTAATAATCCCACATTGTCAGGGTACAATATAATAAATGTACAATATAATAATAATTGCAATATCCCAAAAGTGCAGCTGCAGAATTTTTAATTTCACAGAAAGAGATGACGGTCAGTGTAAAAAAAATTATTTATTCAGAGTCACAGATTAAATAAATACATTTACACAAGAACTACTGATGTGATCATAAAAACAAACACATTTTTGAGGCATACACCTGTTGAAGCTTCTTTTAAGGTAACTTTAGATGTTACTAGACAGTACGTAGCTCTTATGAGATGGTTCACTCATGACATGCATGACACCTTAAAAGGTCAGCAGTTTTTATTAAGCCAGTGCCCATTTGACTATAATTTTCTAACACTACCCTAATGCTTTAATGACAGTACCTAGAAACAACCTTTACCTTTAGCCCATCCTACTAGTATTGCCATGTAACAATTACTAGCATCTTTCCCGTATCATATGCAAAATCAGTGTTTCTTCCCATAAGGTCTCAACATTTATAGGGAGATAGTGAGTGTAAGCCCTCCGACAGTGGGGTACCACTGTAGCCCTACAGTGTGCCACACCTTTCACCACAACAGCATGTGTTTGGCAGGAAATGAGGTAGGAGGCTTACACAAGCAGGGTGGGGTGACTATAGAAAGACATTACACTCCATAATTATAGAGCCTCCTCTTTCCTGAAAAGAACAAAGAGCCTATATTTATGAGACTGTCCTTCTCCTATATGAGGTCCTATCAAAAGAAACAGAGTTGGCCTCTGTGTGTGTGTGTGTGTGTATGTGTTTTCAGACAAGAGCCCTCTCAGTCTACACTGACCAAGACTTGTCTGTGTGAAGGAGGGACTTGGGATTTGTTCTTTGTGATAGAAACCAACCATGAATGAGCAAAGTGACTGCCAAAGTTCTGTTGCAAGTGTCTTCTGTTCAGTAACTTTCATTAATTTCAACCCCAGTGATGCATGTAAAAAGTAAGTCATCATAGGATTGTGAAGTTAAGATTGGGTACTGTGACCTCAGAAAGCACCAGACATAAAATTTAGCCACAGTGGCTTCAGCCTCTGAATGATCTTAAAAAAACTTAGATACATTAAGTACTTAATGACATCATTTACTAGAACATATTTTGCATTTATAGGGTTGTGAATGTTGCATTTTGTTAGATAGAGATACCATATCTGTAAACCCCGAAGTGACTGGAAAGTTTTAACAGTCCCTGATCTTGTTCTTTGCATGTGCTCCCTCCCTCTTTTTTTTTACTTTACTTTACTGTACTGTACTTTACTTGGCAGACGCTTTTATCCAAAGCAACTTACAAGGAGAAGACACAAGCAATTACCATTCAGGTTCAGGTTTCAGTTTTCTTTTCTTTGGTCCTCTCTGTTTCTCTCTCTTCTCTTCCTATTTTACCTTCCTTTATGTCAGAATGCAGGCTCTGTAGCTGCCAGGGGTGGTTTTAAAATGAGCACTTAACACCCTGGTCTTATCAAGAAAATATCAGCACTGTATCAAATGGCTTATAATGGTGTGGAAAATTGAGAAACTGACATGGTAATATTTTCCCATCTCCCCCACTTTTCTGCATTCTTCTGCCTGCAGCTGGCCTGCTGCTGTGGCTCAGCAGCCTGCTCGTGCTGCTGTAACTGCTGCCCTAAGATCAAACAATCCACAGGAACCCGAGTCATGTATGCCCTCTACTTCCTGTTGGTCACCATCATCTGTGTCATCATGATGTCCCCCACTGTGGAGCAGCAGTTGAGAGACAATGTGAGTACATGAGTACATAAATCACACACTGTAATGTATCACTCCTCCAAATTATGTACACATGTGTACATGTACTGCAAGTCTGAATCGACTGCAGTATACAGTATACAAGGATCATACACAGGACAGTTATTAAGCTGACTGTAGCAATGATTTAACCATCAGTTGGACAGTCACTGTTCACTGTAATTTTCGTAGTTGAGATTGAATTTGTCTGGGCTATTTTTAATAGTTATTTAATAAGTGCAATTTGATTATTTTCCTGTATCATTCAACCTTAATTTCTTGGGCAGAATCCCATATTGATGTATAGACTAAAGAAACTGTATGAGTGACCTAGTTTACAGAATACTGTAAAAGAGTTGGGGTCGGCTCTAACAAGCCACTACTCTTTCCAGACCTCACTTCACGAGTGAACTATTGCACATAAAATGAGCTGTGAGCCATTAGACAGCAGAGGGAAGTGACAGAAACACATGATGACATGGAGCAACAACATGAACAATGACATGGAGCTAACATGGAAGAGAAAGAATATATCTGTAGATTAAAATCCCCACACATGCCATATTTTGTGTGGTGTCAAGTAAGCCAACTTTTGTCTTTACTGTTCTGCATTAAACATACAATTTTAGAAAATGTATCTGCATTAACTTTCCAGTGCTAAAGGACAAGTTTTAATGTTCCTACAGGCGAAGAAGACATCCCACCTTTTGGTATCCCATGTGTATTTACATAGTAGCAAGGCCACACTTGAGGAAGAATGAGTTCATGATGGTAGCTTTCCGCCCCCGTAGCCTCTGAGGTTGGGAGAATATAACAAAAGAGGCCTGCTTCTCTCTTTTTGATCAGCATTCATATTCTGCTTCTCCTTTGTGTCACCTCTTTTAATCGTCAAAAAGCAGTTAGTCATCTTGTTTATGCATTGGAAGTGAAGTTTCTGTTTCTAGGTACCATACAGAAGGTTTAGTGTGTATCAGCATATGAAATTATGCTATTCCTTTATCTGATGAATACGTTTTTCTTCTTTCTCTGTCAAGTGTTTATCGTACAGTAATAAATTGATTCCCTACTGTGTGTCTGCTTGTGAGACAAGAACATTAAAAAGGCCCATCCAGGCACAAAATGTACTCTGCTAGCCTACGGAAAGCCTGCTGAGTAACACACGTACATACATGCACATGTACAGACACACAAACTGAGCACAGTGGGAAGTCCCAGCTAAGAGAGCAGCCATTGTGTGTATGAGAGCGGTGGTCTTTTCTCAAGAGATTTACAGCAGTCTGAAACAGCCGGCCCCTTTCCCTCTTAATCACAGTACCATGGACATGCTAATATGGTCCTCAACACAAGACAAGAGCTCCAAAATGGGCTTTTTAGTCTATGTTGTGATCTGGCTCTGGACTGTGTTACACACAGAGGTGATGACAACTCAATCCGCTGGTGTTTCACCCATGAGTACTCAAGTACCAACTCGAAGGACCAAAAATTCTAACCCAAAACAACAACCCACAGGTGACCATCAAGTCCTAACGACTCAGTGACTTGCCAAGATTTCTAAGCCTGCTACTCCAGTCAGTCTGAACAGATGAAACATTCTGGAACTTAAAGAACTTAAAAATCTTTAAAAAGACCTGGACAACTGAGAATCTGCACAGACAAACACTCAAACCATTTCTAACTTAAAAGTAATGATCTGTAGTTCTCTCAATAGTAGCATTTTAATGTATTTGACTTTTCCCTCATACTTCTACAGTTGGAGGTGTCGGAAACTATTGAAGCCATTGAAATTATGAAAGAAACTATTTAAGCTTCTTAAGATGAATCTTTCTATCTTGCTCATTCTCCATCTACTTTTCCCTTTTCTCAATTCGTCTGACTTACTGACAAAAGGCGGTTAATTTATTCATCTGTGTCTTTTGTTTGTGTACACTGACAGTTACTTGTAAAGCCCCTTTAACAGCCTGTAGAGAACGAGGGATAAAAGAGGGCTTCATGGAGGAAAAACAGGGGTTGTTGTTGGAGCCTGTTCTCTCTTTCTGCTCCTTTAGAGGCGTGACGTTTAGAATACACACTGTTGGAGCCTTTCTCTGAGGCCGGACACTAGACAAACATGAGCAGAGGTGTTTTTTTTTTTCCATCACTAATGATCTAATTTATATATTTTTATTCCTTTTTATTTTAAATCAGATCCCATTCTACAATGAATTGTGTGATAAAATGAATGCAGGAGAAAACTGCAAAACTCTTGTTGGCTACTCTGCCGTCTACAAGGTGTGCTTTGGCATGGCCTGTTTCTTCCTCTTCTTCGCTATCTTCACCATACGAGTCAACAACAGCACAGGCTGCCGGGCAGCCGTACACAACGGGTAACAAGGCCTTTTTAATTTTTCTGTTTTGCCCTGTCAGCTATTAAAGAATTTACATTTAACCATGAAGTTTAACAGGAAGCCATAAAACATAACATCTGTTAATATACCAGACAACACCGATACTTAACCTAAATATCAGCTTTGTTAACCACCAGATCATATTCTCCAAGAATACTTTTCATTGTGTGATACTAACAATTCTAAATTGGCACTTGGCACCAAAAAACCTAAATGCAGTCTTGCTGAGGTTGTTGTGTCAGCCAGTCTTTTCGTAGCCAGTCTCGTATTTTGATTGGCACTTTTTAATCTAATTTATATTTATATAAAAAAACAGTCTTGCACAGTCTTTAACATTGTGCTCCTTTAAATGTCAGGTTTTGGTTTTTGAAGTTTATTGGGCTGGTGGCGTGCTGTGCAGGACCCTTCTTCCTCCCAGAAGAGGAAACCTTTCTGAAAGGTAAGAACAATACACTCAACTCTAGAGCAGCAGCAGTATAATCAAATCTGGATTTAAAAGTATAATTGGTAATTAACATATATGAATTTTGGTCACAAAGTGAATAAGTAAGAAACACAGCAAATAATTGGAAAAAAAAGCAAGGTTAGGTAATAAATTAAAACATAATTTCCAGCAAAGTCTGACTCAAACCAACTTCCGGAATGACTGTCTGTGTAATTGTGTCTATAGTTGAGCCATAGTGTTAGTACTATCACAGCTTGAGAGTGGTATAACATGCAGCAGTTTTAAGATGTCATGCTGGTCATGCATCAATCAAACATTTTCTCCCCCTGTTCAATGCCACAGTGTGGCTCTATGTTGGAGCAGTTGGTGGGTTCATATTCCTGCTGATCCAGCTCATGCTGCTGGTGGAGTTTGCACACAGATGGAACACAAACTGGTGAGCGCAAACATGTCTCTCTCTTCCTGTCTCTTGTATCCCAGTAATTCAGTCTGGCTCACTTACGTAAGCATGGAAACCCTGTAAATTAGATCAGCGCAGAGCTTTTTTATTTGCTCTTGAAAAATTCAGGGTGGGACTTATCTTTCTGTGATGTTATTTGGATAAAAAAAAGAAGAAAGAGGGACTCATGTAACTTTGTTTTTGTGCGTGGGGGAAGCTTGGCAGCAGGCCCGTCCTGTGCAGATTCACAAGGCCAATTTCTGTTTTCTCTGCTATTTTCCCCAGTTCACTTAATCTTCTTTATATGTTTAATTAAAAAATTGATTAATTAAATTAGCTTTACCCGTGTTCATGTTGTTTTTGTCTGTTTTCTCTCTTTCCTTGCTTCTTTTTGTGCAGGAGTTCAGGAGTGACATATAACCGGCTGTGGTATGCTGCTCTGGCCTTTGTGACTCTGGTGCTGTTCACTATTGCAGTGGGAGCTGTGGTCTTCATGGGTATATACTACACCCACCCTGAGGCCTGTTTGCTCAACAAAATTTTCCTTGGGATCAATGGCAGCCTCTGCCTCATCGTCTCCCTACTGGCCATCTCCCCATTCATACAGAAACGTGAGAACTTGTGACATGTTATCATCATTTGCCTCTGTAATGTGAATACAAACATTTGCAGTTAGGTGGAGAGAAATTCACACAACACATCTTAGTCTCAATAATCAAGAACAATATTATGAAAATAGCGATGAAGTATATATAAAATACATTTACACCAACTCTGGTATCTCTGACAGTGTAGCCAGTTGCATTAAAGCCTTTTGTGTCCCTGCAGTGCAGCCCACATCAGGCCTGTTGCAGCCTGGAGTCATCAGTGTCTATGTCATGTACCTCACCTTCTCAGCCTTCTCCAGCAAACCTAAAGAATGTGAGTATGCACAGTCCTCCATCAGCACAACAGCTGATATCAACATGGGTTAGGTTTAATAATGCTTCAACAAAATGTAGAAGACATTACAGTGGTTATTTTGCCAAGGGATGGGACAGTTTTTGATTAAAATACATACTTTAATAGTTCTACTTTTTGTGTAATATGTAAGTAACACCCAGTCATGGCTAGAAAGAGGGAATTCCTCATGCTGTGGAAACAGTTGCATGGTAGTAAAAGCATAGCAAAGTTGTTGGCAGAGACAGAAAAGCTGTCTGTCACATTTATTGTTATGGGAATGTGTTTATAAATTGATAAAGTGACATATGTTTTTAGTGACAAATGACCTGTGATAATATAATAATAAGTGAGATATACAGTCAGGGAAAAATAACAGAACAATAATTAAAAAATCCCAAAAAAAAAGCATTTCAAAAAAGTTATAAATTAATTTAAAAAGTATTTGATCCCCTATTAATCAGCAAGATTTCTGGCTCCCAGGTGTATTTTATACTGGTAACAAGCTGACATTGGGAGCCTTCTCAACTCGTTACCTGTATAAAAGACACCTGTCCATAGAAGCAATCAATCT
>JAUBNQ010000028.1:11438204-11453028 GCA_032353495.1 Ctenopoma kingsleyae | reverse complement strand
CACGGCCAAGGCAACAAAGGATTGGCTCAAGAAGAAGCATATTAAGGTCCTGGAGTGGCCTAGTCAGTCTCCAGACCATAATCCCATAGAAAATCTGTGGAGGGAGCTGAAGGTTCGAGTTGCCAAACATCAACAATCAGAAACATTAATGACTTGGAGAGGATCTGCAAAGAAGAATGGGACAAATTCCCCCCAGAGATGTGTGCAAAACTTGTGGCCAACTACAAGACACGTCTGACCTCTGTGATTGCCAACGAAGGTTTTGCCTGTACTAAAGCACGTTTTGCCAAGGGATCAAATACTTATTTCATTCATGAAAATGCAAATTAATTTATAGCTTTTTTGAAATGCTTTTTTTGGGGGATTTTTTGTTATTGTTCTGTCTCTCAATGTTCAAATAAACCTACCATTGAAATTATAGACTGATCATTTCTTTAATGGGCAAACTTACAAAATCAGCAGGGCTTCAAATATTTTTTTCCCTGACTGTACATTCAAATGTTCAGTGTAAAATAATATAATTAGTTTCACTGTTAAATGTACTACTTGCTGTTATAGAGACCTTTAGTGCTTTAATACTTACCCCATATTGTACTCTCTCCTTTTTCACTCCCCCGGCTTGTCTCACACACACTCTGCATCTTTCGCAATTTCCCTACTTTTTTAAATTACTCTCTCTACTTCTTCTTCACTTCATCCATCTGTCTCTGTACATAGTTGTGGAGAGAGATGGTATGAACACCACTGTGTGTGTGTTTCCATTCAACTCCGGGACGGAGAGTGACAAGAAGATTGTCACTGCTGTGGGAACTGTTATCCTGTTTGCCTGTGTCCTTTATTCTTGGTAAGCTACATGCACATACTCACACACTCTTGTTTCTCATTTTCTTAAGCTCAGTGTCACACATGCAAACCAAGCTTTTTTTTCTAATATATTTTTCTTCAGTATAATGTCATTGCATTTACAGTATTGAGAAATTACAATTCAAGCCCAGTAACAACAGTTCAGTTATAGGCAATAGGGCATAATTGTAATGTACTTTGTGTTAGTAGGTAGCAACAAAGAAAGGGTAGTTTTGATTGGCTGTCATTCTGTTGAGGCAGTTATGATTGGCTGTCCAGTGCTGTGACAGTATTTTCCCCATTTCTGATTTTTTTTTTTTTTTTTTTTTTTGCATAAATGTTACATTTAAATGATTCAGATCACCAATCAAATTGTAATATTATATAAATATAATCAGTGTAAATACACAGTACAGTTTTTAAATGATGACATCATCTATTATCATCTAGTCTCCAGTCACATTTTAAGGCATATACAAATACTGAGAAAGTTCAGTAAACCCCTGAAAAAGGCATGGAAGGCAAGGCAAATCTGGTCTGTTTCCCACTTTGTAAAATCCAGGTTCTATGAATATTCATTATATGCAAATTTACCCTGCCATAGGGCACCACCCGCTGCTGCTGCTTCGCCAAGGTACCACGGTGAAAAACTGCATATACAACAAAATCGTAGTGAACAGAGATATTTGAGGATTTCAGCCGTATATGTTTGAGCCCCAGTTAGAACCAGACTAGTTTCAGAGTGATAAGCATCCTATTTTTTTAATACAGATGTACTTACACCAATCTCCATATAAAAAAGACTGAGTGAATGCTAACTCAGGAGATATGTTATATAACAACAGATTTTTACTTTGGAATAGTAAAACAATTACTTACATGCTGACTCCCACTGGCTGTAAGTTTCCCAACATAAATACTTCACACAGCATCTGGCTTTAAAATTAGCCTCTTAGCAAAACCCTGTGACTTTTGCATGTAGTTGAGGAAAGACTGCTGTCTGAAATGCGCGCTGCAGATTTGAACTCCTTTAGCATCCTTAGGTGCTGACTTCAGGTCAGTGGTTTCAGGCATCTGCATTTACATATTAAACCGTGATTGGTCTGGATTTTCAACACAGATAATCTCGTGTTCTCTTAATTTTGAAATTGGCCAATTAGCGACATACTCTGCACATGCACCACTCAGTATAGTAGTAGTCAGATAATTTAGGAAATCTAAACTAAGGAAAACATATTTTTGAGTGGAGTGGGTCTTATAGGGGTTTTAGATTGCAGCGTGCTGTGTTGCTTTTCGAGATCTTTTAGCGTGCTTCACTTTGTCAAACAGCTTCACTTTGTTAGTGATTTCTTGATTTAACAGGTCTGGCAGTAATCAGGCCTGGGTGTAGCAAGTGAAATTTAAGTCAGCTTTTCCCTTAAAATCATCATTTAAAAACTGCATTTGATATTTCCTTATCTTTGTGTAATTTGTTTGATGATCTGAACCACCAAGTGTGACAAATGCAACAAAAATGAGGAAAGTCACAAATACTGAGAGAGACAAAAAGTATGGCTTTTTGTGCTTATTCACATGTGTTTCCCATAAAGTGGAGGACTCACGTCTCTTGTGGTTTTTCCCTGAAGAAGAGGAATTTAGACTGCAGCAATCTGAAATTGCAAATTATTGGGAAAAATACATACTGACTGAATTACAACCTTTCTCGCCCTCAGTCTCTATTTATTTCTCTTTCTTTCTTTGTCCAATCTCCGTATAGCTTGACGTCTACCACCAGACGAAGCTCTGCAGCACTCAGAGTGTGTAGAAACACTGAGCCAGAGACTGAGGTAAACACAGATATTCAGACATCTCTGGGTGTGTGTGTATTTGCGTTTATCTCTCAATTATTTAATGTGGCAAGTGGTAATCTTTATGTTTTCTTTACCTTATAGAGAGCTCGCTGCTGTTTCTGTTTTGGAGATGACACGGGTAAGGAAAGTCAAATAATTCCCCTTCATCAACACATTTCTTTAAATTCCTCTGTCTCTCACCTCTTATGCCTTGTCAATGACTATGCATATGTCCCCAGTCTTAGTCTTTGCACACAGTCTGGCTGTCCTCATTGCTATTCCTCAGCCAGACTGAGCATGGTGAGAAAGTATTGGTCAGCAAACATAGATGATGTCACTGTTACTAGGTTAGTATGACACGGTGAAGCAGGACCAGTGGGTAAGGATCAGGCTGCCACCTGCTGGAAGCAAAACATAGTAATATGTTGGAAATTATAACCAAGAGAATAAATATCACCTCTTGTCTAATACATATTTATTTTACATAGACATTTAATGTCACTTAGTGAGTCTAGAATTACATTGGACATACTTTTTCTTTTTTTTCCTGGCTCACATTGCTGACCTCAGCTGAAGTCAGTGTTACATTTAACAGGGCAGTGACCCACATGTTTGAAATTATTTAATGTGTACTTTTCAGATTACTATGATGAGGAGAACACTGGTTCAGGCCAGAACGTGGTGTATGACGAGCGAGAGGCAACTATCTATAGCTACTCGTACTTTCACTTTGTGTTCTTCCTGGGATCTCTTTATGTCATGATGACCGTTACCAACTGGTTTCAGTAAGTGATGTGGTATTTGAAATGACATTAACGACTGTATTTCCTTTAGGCCATTAGACATTTAATGGCAGTGAGACATCTTTAATGATATGTGACACTTGTGCTTTTCTTGACATAAGTCAAAAGGTCTCTTTAATTAACTTTATTTTGATTAAGACCAGGTTAATCAATAATCAGGTATTTTAGAGTTTAGTTTTTAGTTTACATTTCTCACGATGTGTTTCTTTTTCAGTTATGATGATCATAAGATTGAGAAGTTGTTGGACGGGAGCTGGTCAGTGTTCTGGATCAAAATGGCCTCCTGTTGGGTCTGTGTCATTCTCTACATGTGGACCCTCATCGCTCCCATGGTGTGTCCAAAGCGTTTTGAAGCTTAAGATGCACATTCCTACACTAAGGTCAGGCTACAATGATTTCTGGTATGTTGCCTGGCCAAAGCTCTCATACTGAGCTAAGGGACCACCCTTCTCAATCCTTCACCCCCTTTACCATGATACACAACCCAACACTACCCTCAGCATTCAAATTTGAGGATTATCTGTTGCCTTGGTTTATATGCTAGCGTTTACTTTGTTTTACAATGTTAAGCTGTTACTGCCTTGATGGGTTTTTTTTATTTTTTATTTTTTTTACTACCACTGACTTGGGGATTTTTGTATTACTTACAGGTATGAAATTATATCATGGGAGTTGAACTGTATTGGGAAACAAGCATCCAGTACATAAGGACTCCCTGATTTATTTCAGACTTGAAAGTGTATTTCCTGTGTGTGTGTGCGCATGTGTGTGTGTGTGTGTGTGTTAGCATTTCCTGGATTCTTGCTATTACTCTCAACCAGGCCCTGTCATTCTGCACAGTCAGACCATAAAGTTGTAGCAAAGTGGGGACAAATTTATTTAAAATAAAATATGTTACAGGAGAAATTGTATTTAATTATGTCTTTAGTATTCAAAAAAAGAATGTGGTGTAAATTAAAATAGTTTGTCCCATACTCTTTTTAAAACCTCATCTCTCAGGCTCACATTTAAACTTTATATGTTTGTGCTTTGTTATATTGCGCCCTTTTGTAGAAGTTTTCTATGCAATGAACAAGCGCTTGTCGGCACCCAATGTTGTGAAGTTTCCCTGTAGAATTCAAAGATAATATTTCAGATTTTATTAAAGTCAGTGCTCTCTTTGAGCTGGATATTTTCTGAGGAAAATTCACGGCATGTGTACATTTCTAGTCATTATCATTATCATCACCATTGTTGTACAGGGCAGTGATCTTCACATCAGTCTGCCTCACATAAGGGTGATGCTAGTGGGGTGCCGCTTCTCTTGAAGAGCTGCTGTGACAAAGATGAGGAATGTTTGCCAAAGGTAGATGTCAGAAGATAACAATCTGCAGATTGTTTGGTGTTACAGAGACAAATAGAGCAGGGAACATTATGTATTTGCATGCTCACACAGACACTTAAATCAGCTGTTTTCTGTACAGTTATGAAGGCTTTTTGCCTTATCTTTGCTACCTGTGTCAGCTCATAACAGTGGTTTGAATATGGTAGCCTGAGTGCTTTTACTAGTGAGTTATTCAACACTGGATGTTGAGTTTTCTGCCAGTTCAAAGACTTTCACATGTTACAAGTGTGTTTTGTATGATTAAACATATTGTACATTGTCATCTGCAAGTCTTTATACGTTTCTCACTCTTCATCAGTAAAGCAGTATGTTTGTGTTGTCTAATTGTATTCCTAACATGTTTTATAATGTTTATGTACATTTTTGCTAAAGTTCTGTGATCTGTGGACATACATTTAAATTTTGATTTGTACCTGCAAGTTCTGAGATATAACTTGTTTCTTTTTGAATACTTCTGCATTTTAATTATTTATATGAATGTAGAAATTAAATGGTGCTCAACAGCTTTGATATCCAACAAAAACAAAATTGAAATCAGGCAGCAGGATCCACCGTGAAGACACCATAACGTGGGAACATTTTTGACCAAGTAGTTCTAAGTACATGTGGGTGCCATGCTGTTCACATTGTTCACACTTTAAATAAAACATCCAATAAATGCCATGTGGTGTCTTTGTCAGTTTAGTTTTCTTGCATACAGATAATGAATTATCATTTAAAATAAGCCAAGTCATACTTTTATTGTTGTCAAATGAATTGTACTCGCAATATATCTAAAACAGTATTACGTTATTGTGAACAGTATTCATAAAATGCAGATAGAATTATGGGTGATTATTGCATAGATATACACAGATATACCTGATGATGAATTAAAGATCAGCTGTATATAATGCCCTGTTTTATGCTATCCTTTCACTCTAATGATAAATTTAGAATATCAAAGTCTTTAACACAAACACTGCATCATGTTCCCTCTTCTCTTCATCTTTCTATAGCTCTTTGCTTTCAATTCTCTTTAGTCAATTTTCACTCTGTTCTGGGCACTGAGATCCTGGTAGTCAGCAGGAATAGTGTCTGTGGGGATAAGGAAGAAAAAAACTCATAAGCATATTTACAATATTTACTTACGTAGCTGACTGAACCGCCTTTGATTTGCAGACACTCACCGTTGCATCGATATTTCAAATTGGACCAAATGATATTTTCCTGAGAGAAGCAGAACACCCCCAGTCTCCCTCCTCTCATACTGGTGTCAATTATCACTCCTGTGTCTGCCACCAGGTCTGAACCCTCAAAAAAGCGAGCCCTGGTTGATTCACAGGGTGAAACTAGTTAGGTCACACAGTAAGAGCGTTTGTTTCTCACTGATGGTGTGTGTCTGTCTGTACCTGATATATCCAATCTGTGGTCTGTGCTGGAGGAACCAGCGATAGGAGACTCTGTCTTTCCAGCCGACATTCCTGGGGTCTTTCCACAGGAGACGGACCTGCTCTTCGGTATCTCCTGTGTGCCAGAGGGAGTTCCTCAGATACTCACCAGGACCTGTCTTAGACTTCACCACCTGGTGAAACAGAATTGCAGTATTAAGAGAGGGACACACTGATCATGACAACAGATCAAGACAGTAAGCACACATTCCCCACACCTTTAGCTGTATTCCTGGCTCAGCAACAGCTCTGAAGGGTGCAGCCTGCCAGTAGGTTTGTTCTGTCTGTTTCCACATCACCACATAGAAGGAAGAGGAATCCTGGTAGCCGAAGATGAAGCCAGCATAGTCATCATCTATGAGTGTGTTCACGTGGAATGTTCCCTCAAAGTCAACCCCGCTGAACGCTTTGTAGCCTACAGATGTCAACAGTAGAGAAGAAACAAATATTCGCATTGAAGAAGATAAGAAATCAAAAGTTATTACAGATGGGGGTGTGACAGTATGAAAGTATTCTGTACTTACCAACAGCCAGACCGGGATCAGAGTTCATGGTCTGAACTATCTCCATGCCCTGTCAGGACAAAATAGAGAGTGTGCACTGTCACAGGAAACATACAATATGTTGTGGATTCATTCAAAAATCAATATAACTAGTTCACGATCCAGTTCAGTGCAACAATCATGTGGGTCAGAATTTGGACAGAAAACTCCAGAAACAAGTTTCAGCTTTAACAGAGGGGTCCTCTAAAGGGGGCTGAACTTTGACTATTGTTTACCTGGTTGAGAACCATCCAGTTGGGATCAATCTGAGAGTCCCCTTCTGGGTCCAGTACTACAGTCTGATAGGCTCTGAAGTCAGTCAGGGTGACCTCGGCATTCTCAGGACAGTGGTCAATTATGTCAATTACATTGTCTTTGTCAAAATCTCCTTCACACGCATCTCCAACGCTATCGTCTGAAATACAAGGTCACAACTTAGAAACCACACAGCAGCCAACACTGCGCATACTGTACACATGCATGTACACACCCAGGAACAAACTGCAAGTGACACTAACTGTCAGAGTCCGTTTGATCTGGGTTGGCAACTAATCTGCAATTGTCCTCATCATCCAGTATGCCGTCATTATCATCGTCATCATCACATTCATCTCCCTACCAAAATAAAGTGAGACATTTGGAGTAGTGTAAAGACAGTGCCATGGATTATTAAAATATTAAGTAAATTAAGTAAAGAATGAAAAAAGTTTGAAACCATTCCATCTTTATCAGTGTCCAGCTGAGAGGAATTGATAACAGTGGGACAGTTGTCCTTTGTGTTTTGGTGGCCATCACCATCACTGACAAAGAGAATGAAAGGGAGGTAAAAGAAATAAAACAAAACTGTGTACAACTTTATCTATCTGTGGACACCACCGGATGTGACAACAAACTCTACCTGTCAATGTTGTCATCACAGGTATCTCCTACAAGGTCATCGTCTGAGTCAGACTGCAAGTAAACAGAACAAACACTTGGTCAGAGTTAGGCCTTCAGATGAATCTTTTTCAGGTTCTGGTTTGGTTTGTTACCTGGTTAGGGTTTGGCATATCAGGACAGCTGTCACAGGCATCTCCCACCCCATCATTGTCTCTGTCTCTCTGGTCGGGATTAGGAACTCGTTGGCAGTTGTCAAGAATATTCTTCAAGCCTGATAAAGATTTCTGTATCATTTTTGTGTTTATATAAATAAAAATCAAATTTATTTCTACATTATTTATATTCATTTATAAATATTACACAATAAAAAACGCTTAAGGGAACACAGCCTATGGCACAGTCTGTCAAATGCATCACCAGATGGCAGTATTTGTTTAAGACGAAGGCAAAATAGTTTCCAGTGGCTTTCAAGGCCTGGCAAAGGTTTACTGTGGAAAAATGCTTTTTAGAGAGGAGACAGACATGACCAAGCGCTTAGCAATCCAGCCTTGGAGTTAAAGACATAACCAAATGATCGAGAGGTTGGAGCTCAAAATGAAAAAAACAGGGGTCATCAAACAGAGTCTAAACATCCCACATGCGTAATCATATGAAGGTAAACGCGTGGGGACACGAAAACCATGAAGTTAAAACTGGTTCTAGTGGAACAAATGAGAGGTGTTCTAAAAGGGCAACCAAGTGAAGTATGTGAGATGGAACATTTAATACAGGTTTCTACTGGGAATTTAAATGTTTTCTTTTAATGATGTTTGACTGGTTTCCCTGGGAGCTAGTGATCTAACTGGTAAATGATGTGAATTGGAAACAGACACAAAAAAAAGACCAGGAGGATGTTTTGGACAGATAAATTCCTGCCAGTCCAGTGAAATAAACAAAACTGTCGCCTGTCTGCAACTTCTAAATAGGACTGTGTATTCTTGTCTGGACAGCACGGCCCAAACTTTTAAGGTGGTTATTGGTCATTTGGAGTCACACTGTGTTCCTAAATTTATTACGTCTAACATATGTAATAAAAACAGCAATTGTCCAGTGACAACACCTCCCCAGCCACTGGGGCATTTAGAAAAATCACTATTCTCTCTATTTACACCAGAGAACACAAAACTCTAACACACTTACCATCACCATCCATATCATCATCACAGTCATCTCCTAGGCCATCCTGATCTGTGTCTCTCTGTAAAGGATTTTCTATTGCTTTGCAATTGTCACATGCATCACCATGGCGATCCTTATCACTGTTCTTCTGGTCCACATTAGGAATGAGATAGCAGTTGTCCTAGGACCAACAAATGAGGTTTACTGAGGTTTACAGTGAGACCTACTCATAAAATCAACGTGTTCATCGTGGTCAACCTACTTCTGCATTAATAATGCCGTCATTGTCTGCATCATTGTCACAGGCGTCACCTATGTTGTCCCCGTCTGCATCTTCTTGGCCAGAGTTTGGCACAAGCAAACAGTTGTCCTGGAAACAACATAGGACACAGCATTAATTTTTCATACTACAGTGGTTTAAATGAAGAACAGAGGATGTTGAGTTAAGTACCTTTTTACAACTGTTGTCTCTGCACTGGAGCTCAGTGTCTGGATATGCATCAATATCTGTGTCCTTTCCACAAACATAGCCATTACCTGCCCAACCAATGCCACACTAAATGAAAGAAAATGTCAGGACATGTACATGATGTAACGTAGAGTAACAGTACACTTATCATGATGCACAGCAAGTATTTTTTGGTGTGAACTCTTACCACACAGCTAATGCTGCCATCTCGTTCCACGACACACTCAGCGTTGGCGTGACAGGGGTTGGGTTGACCGTTGGGGCAAAGCCTGGTTCCATGGCAGCCTCTCACCTGGTCACCTGTGAAACCAGTCTTACATTCTCCACAGTGGAAAGAGCCCTGGTGAAGACAGTAGAGAGTCAGAAACTGGGGTGCTCAGCTACAGGAGGGTGGTAAAAACCATGCATTAGTTCCTGTGGTCCTACCATAGTGTTGTAGCACTGTGAGTTGGCAGTGCAGCCTCCATTCTCACGTGGTCCCAGACACTCATCTATATCTTCACATACCTGGGAGAAACAGTGTAAGTCAAGAATAACATTTTGCCAACAGGCACAGATATCTCAATAAATGAATGTTTTATAGAAAGAGTATTTATTTTTTGTTGTACCTGTTTGTGTGACTTGGCATAGGATACTCCCACTCCATTTATTTCTGTTCCAGTGTATCCCAGAGGACATTTTTCACAGCGAAAACCAGGAGCAGTGTTCACACACCGGACACCAGGGAAACAAGGATTAAACTGACACTAAAATACACACAAAACAGATGATGGTCAATACCTAATTAGTTTTTCTTTGTGGCCACACAGAGTGTTGCATAAACATATGCACAACACGACACATATAGCCCATACCTCATCTACATCATCACAGTGCACCCCATCTCCTGTATATCCATCTGGACAAGGGGCACATCGGAAACTCCCAGACTCTGAACGAATGCACATGTTCTGTTGGAAACAGGTCCCGGGTGGACACTGAGGCTGCATGGTGAATGGCTTTGGACCTGGAACTGGACGTTGGGTGGCTGGACTGCCCCCGAGACCTGAGCCCACACATATAGTAGATGCATACTGTATACAAGCACTGTGTTGAAATGTCACATTGTCAATAGTGTCTAAATACAGCACAAGAAAACAGTTTTTGTACTGCTTACCACAGACAAGGCACTCTGCAATGGTATTCCTCAGAAAATTTGTCTCCTTAATCTAAACCAGAAAGAAAGAGAATGTAGAACTGTAAGCTTTGCTGTCTGCAAATCTGTGGTATCACTTAGCTTACATCAACCCAGGCAAATCAGAATTTTAGCTTTCAATAACCACAGAAAAACTGAATGAAAGTGTGTAGTTTTGAAAAAGCTATAAAAATGTGTCTGCTAAGGTAATCTCCACTGATCTGTTTCCTTACATAAAGGATTCTCTCAGTGTGTTTGATAAGTTTATTGCCTCAGGCTCCCTGTTTGACTCTGTATCTCCCAACAAATCCTCTGCTTTAAGCGATCATCTCAATCATTCATCTCTCTGCGTCTTAGGGGAAGGACCAGTTTTTGGTTTTATTGAGTTGTCTGTTACTGAGGTTATGTAAAGCCTTCAAACAAGAGAGCTCCAGAAAAGCAGCAGGCCCTCGCAGTCTGGATTCTCAATTTTCAAAAGGAACTGCTGATTTTATTACAAAACCAATCACACTCTGAAGAAAAAGGAAATTCAGCCCACAAACATTACAGATCACTCCACATTTTCTTTTCCTCAAAGTCCCCCCAAAAACAATATTTAATTTAATTGTAATGTACTTCTCAACAAATTTGTCTTTCATTTTTTCTCAGTATTAATGTGGTTTTAAAATTTGTGTCTGGCAAATAACATTAAATCATTCAATTATTTTCTATAAGTTCATGTAAAAACTATGTAGGTCTTTTAATTATTTTCTAATTCTTGAGATCATTTTCAGTATGTTATGTAACTATGCACAGAACAAGTTACCTGCTGGTTGAGTAGCTCCTTCATCTCAGAAAGCATGATCTTCAGCTCTAGCATGGTGGCCTGGTCATGTAGCATCCTGCCTTCCTGGATATCTGAGAGGATTTTATGAATCAGAAATTGACAAGATGAGAACATCTTAAAAATATGATTTACATTTGTGAAAAAATGTAATATTAGGTCTTAGAACTAATTTTTATGTTACATAGTGATAAAGACATGTCCACCAGTTTTCAAGTTATCAGCTGTACTAATGTCAAAGAAACTACTTTAAAACTCCCACATCATAAGCGTTAAGGTAAAATAACTGCATGTTTGTGTCACTTGATGCCAGATCTGTTCTCACCAAGCAGCTGCAGAGATTCCTCCTGATCCACACTACAGTCCTGCAAAGTAGCCACATTGTCTATAGTGTCCTCTATCACCAACTTCAAGTCTGTCAGTTCACCCTTTCAGAATAACAGAGGAAAGAAAGAGTAAGAATGAAATTCATTTAGCATCCATCCATTTTCCTTGCTCTCGTAAATCGCAGGGGCTGCTGGAGCCTATCCCAGCTGTCATCGGGCGAGAGGCAGGCTACACCCTGGACAGGTTGCAAATCCATCGCAGGGCCAACACATAGAGACAAACAACCATGCACACTCACATTCATACCTACGGACAACTTAGAGTCATCAATTAACCTAACAGGCATGTCTTTGAATGGTGTGAAGAAGCCAGAGTATCCGGAGAGAACCCACGCAGACACGGGCAGAATGAGAACATGCAAACTCCACACAGAAAGGCCCCCAGCCTTCTAGCTGTGAGGCAACAGTGTTAACCACTACACCACTGTGCCGCCCCGGCAAGTCTATCAAGAAATTTTAAAATATATTTATATTTACTCATCCTGTTATACTCAGGCTTTACTATTATGTGTATGTATGCAGAATGTATCTGCAGTATAATATATAAATACTATAAAAAAAATCACCTGTCCACCTGACTGCAGAGTCCGAAGTGCCACCTTGTTAGAACCAGGTTGGAGTGACCCAAATGCAGCTGGCAGATCATTCAATGTGTGTGCCAGTCTGCAGTCTACATATATGTTTAGGCGAGGGGGACCACGCTGTAAGCCTCTGGCATGTAGCATCACATGATGTTCCTGACCATCTGCCAGGGAGGCATGGTTGAAGCTGGTTGTACCCTGTCTGCCGTCCGTCGTCTGATAACGTACAGTCACTAGAGATGGAGGGAAGAGTGGATGACAAAGACAGGGGAGAAGAAACAGTCAGCAGGAGAATATAACAGATAGCTGATAATTTATATCTGTATACTACATGTGTCACTATAATAATTCACCCTTGCTCAGTTTGGCCTGCACACTGAGATCCAGGTACTTGGTGTTGTCTTTGGGGTTGATGACACTGTAGAGAGAGGCGGGGGCCATGCTGTGGAGCTTGAAAGAAGACAGCAGGAAAGCCTCATCTCGCCCTTTGTTTTTTAGACTTCCTTGGAGCAAGTCTGGCAGGCAGTCTGGAGACACCAGCAGGTCATAGACTGAAACAGGAGAGAACTGTTAGACATCTGCATGATACATACACACTGTATATACAGTAGTGTATTTTATGAGCACTACTACTTTCAGACTTTGTCATCATTAGTGAAGAGTTTTGAGTCTTGGTGCCTTACATTGTACTGTGGACCACTACTGCTAAGTCAGTGCATTATGCTATTTTATTATGTGTGACAATGCGTGTACGCACACCTGTGTACGTAAGTGCACATTCATGTTTGTATCCTGCTGTGTTTTATAGAGTGTTAGACTGGAGTAAAAAGGAGCAGCAGCAAACTCTTTCCACTGGAACAAATCCACTGTCTCACACTCACAAGGACTCGTACACACACACACACACACACACACACACACACACACACACACACACACACAGAGTAAGGACAAAAAAAAACACTTGCACATATCCATGAGATGAATTCAAGAATAATTCAAAGTGAAAAATCAATTTCCACTGTATGGAAAAATGTACGTAGACCTTATTTAGGTCTGACTGTTACTAGATCATGGACATCAAACTCTGCAAGTCACAAAAAAGCCAAGTTCATACCAACCTAATTGAAAGAATCACCGGTATTATTTGTGTCTTGCTTCAAATCAAACGCTGTGAGACCAGTTACTAAAACAATAATGCATAAAGGTTTACCATGCATGAAACATTATATTCAGCACAAAAACGTGCTGAATATAATGTTTTCAGAAGGGAACGCCTGCTACCAGTCACTACTTACCAGTGCCTTGAGCTGTGACAGTGAGCAGCAGCTGTTGCAGCACCAGAGACAGAGTTGTTGCTCTTGCACACATACCCATCATCAGAGCCTCAGAGTGTGACACACTTGAAAAAAAACCTGTTCCTGGTGAAAGTTTTCTTTCTTCAGTGACAATATTACCCACAGAATGATGCAGAAGTCCCTACTTGAAGCAAAATCTCAGCAGAGGTGAGGTGGGTTTGTGGTCACAGGAACAGCTTATAAAGCAGAGGGGAGTGTCCTCGATTGCTACTGTTGCGAAAGTGGCACAGTGAAGGGACTATTTTAATAATCCGTGGAAGTGCTTTTCATGTCTGTAAAAGTTGATGCAGCAGTACTATATGCTAGAAACAGAAAACAAACATTTAAAACAAAAACTTTGTTTAAACGAGGAATGTTAGAGCACTGCATTATCTATGTATTTATGACTGAGGATTTGTGCTGTAACAGCAAAAAAGTACTGTAAATCAGCCACTGTACAGTCAGCCAACTTTTAAAAAAATGTCTGAAATGGATTGTACCTGGTTCTCAGGGGAGGAAAATCTGATTCCAGCTGGCAACTGTTTTTCACAAACATCAAGAACCTGTGTCATAAATGTGGATTTGATCTCCTAGCTCATTTTCAGTAAAGCCAGCTGAACTGTAAACTGCATGCCAGCTGTTTTTAATCTTAATTTAACTTGTTCTACATGCTCCTGCAAAACTCTTCTAAATTCCATCAGTTGGGGAATGTGGGAAAGAGGGACAAAGTTGGGCCAGTTTTTATCCCTGGAAACATTTCACGATGGCTGTCTGCTACTTGTCCTAAGGTTTTCATTTCACATTTCAATGTCTCAGCTCCTGGTCTGAGCCAAACAGGGACATTTGCCATGTCTCTGTGCATTATCACTGAACGTCCGCCTGCATCTGTCTGTCTGGTCTCTAACCAAACACCTGGCAGTTTTCAACAGTCTGATTGTCGCCCCTGGGACAAACGTCATGCTATTTCTGCTGAAAAACCAGAGGAAATAAGGACATAAGTATTTGACATGGAAATTAAATGATTAAATTGTCTATTTTTGCTATATATTAAATCTGTGTCTCTAAATACGGAAACATGAAGTGTATCACTGTTCCTTTCAAGGCCTTGAATATATACAGTACAGGCCAAAAGTTTGGACACACCTCCCCAATTCAATGTGTTTTCTTTATTTTCATGACCATGAAA
>JAUBNQ010000028.1:11409458-11438071 GCA_032353495.1 Ctenopoma kingsleyae | reverse complement strand
TAAAAATGGTCATGAAAATAAAGAAAACACATTGAATGAGAAGGTGTGTCCAAACTTTTGGCCTGTACTGTATATATAGATATAGATATAGATATAGATATATATAATAATAATCATGTTTGACCTTATTTATTTTTCTCACGTGGTTCCATCACCTCAGCCGGCTCTGATGTCACAGGTACACCGTGGCGTCACCGGCTCCGTCCATGAATCCAACATGGCGGCCGCCATGGAGCTGAGATGCTGGGGAGGAGACTGGGGTTTGCCTTCTGTCCACACCGAGTCTCTGATAGTTCTGGTAACGTTTTGTGTTGCTATTGAAAATACGGTCAACACAAACTGTCCCGATTATAAGACAGCAGATTTCTTTCTCCGGTTTTCTCTGTGTCTTTCATCTTTGTATCTGTGGTTAGCTTCCATGCTAATATACCTGCTGCTGTTTTGCGTGCAGCTGCGTCGATGTGCAAGACAGAAAAAAGATGTTTCCATTTTAATTTCGTGATGTTACAGCTGCAGAAATAACAACTGTGCTGATGGCGTCTTCTGTCCTTGTCGTGGGGCTGTTTGTCAAAAGTCATTCTCATTGCTAACAAAGATTGGTCCATTCAAGGTCAGCTTGCAGAGCGTCTTATTTTATTTTCCTTGGTATTTTTCCCCTCTCTTTTGCTGGGTAACTATCCACGGTGCCCGATGTAGTAAGAACCGTATTTAGAAATACATATCAGGCCGTTTGCTGGCTGTTTATCATGTTGCTGCCTTAGTGAGTCCGTGCAGTTACAACTCTTGCCACACGGTGACACTTTGACTCATTTTCTGACCACATATAAAATTTGTCCTATGTTTTCAAATATTTTATTTGCGACATGAATGATGTTTTATGTTAGTGTATCTGAAGACATTCTAATATAATTATAAAATACAACATCACACTTAAAAATGTACTGTAGTTTTTTTCAGGAAAAGGCAAGTTGAACGTTTTTAAACCAGAAACAGTTCATTTGAGTTATATCCAGTTATTTTAGTTCATGTATTGTAATATTATTTTTTATAACAAATACCCTGCAGTGTGAGGATTTGCTTTTTTCCCCCCTTTTATATCATCTTAAACCGGACATCTTTTGGTGTTGGTGGGTTAGTTGGACAAAGAAGACATCAGAAGACACTACTTTGGACTCTTGAGTTAGATTAATACGTTTGATATCATAAACAGTTCAAAAGAAAATTGTCAAATTACTTCAATAATTAAAACAACAATTTTTAGTTGCAGCACTAAATGATTTAGCTGTCTTTGTTTTTTTTAGAGTCAGTCCCTACCTTCAGCTAACCTTGAGTGAAGTCCTAAACTGGGCTTATATGCAGCTCAGGAAGTATATGTGCCTGAAACTTGTAGCAGTTCTTCAGTAGTTCCATTATAATATCTAAGACTGTTTGTTTTGACTGTCTGTTTCTGTCTTTTCTTCTGATTTCTGATTTCCTGTGTGTTCTTTCAGGCATACACCAAGTTTTCTGGAGCAAAGGTCACAGTTTCCCCAATAGACTTGTCATGGAAAACTCTAACAGGTAGGATGTTGTAAATTCATAACATTGTAGTTAGGACATAACTGGAAGATTTCTTATCATATCATCGTGCTTCTTTCATAATCTTGAAAATACACTACAGTAGACACTTAAATCACGGAACAACAAATCAATGTTATATGTAATTGCCATTAATTAAAATTTTGTGGACACAGATTCACCTGAAAAGCTTGAAAGGAGATCATTTTATTTTTATGTTTCTGTGCAACTGCCTGGATCCTACGGAGTGAATTTATGTAAATTGTAGATACATTATTATGCAGTACAAATTCTAAATACCATGTTAATGCAGATGCAAATCCCAAATAATTTTATCTTTGTTTTAAACTGTAACATCCCTGTTGTTCACCGTGCAGCGACAGTCCCAGAGTTGGTTTGTGGAGACACAACAATTCAACAACCACCACACATTCTCAACTTCCTGAGGAAACGGGTATGATGCTGAGGCTCACTCTCCAACACCTGGTCTTTATGTCCTCAAACCCACTGAGCAGAATTACTGGATCTACTCTAATATTTGTGATGTCTCTTTTTTTTCAGAGGTTTAATGCAGACTATGAGCTGACAGCCAGACAAGGTGCAGACACTATGGCCTACATCGCTCTGCTGGAAGAGAAACTGCGACCAGCTCTAGTAACCCCATCTCTCTTCTGCTTGTTCCCTGACAAACACTGATCTGTGAGTGTCTTTGTAAATGATTAGAGTGATGTTTTCTGCCCCACAGTTGCACACTTTCTGGGTGGATGCAGAAAACTACGCCAATCTGACACGGCCATGGTTTGCTTCACGTTCGCCGTTCCCTCTTAACTTTCTTGTCCCTAGTCGCCATGCCAACATCGCCCTCACTCACATCCTTCTAACCAAAGGAGAGGCCCCATTACACAGAATCACCGAGGTGGAGGGAAAGGTAAATACTGATTAGTCTTGTGTCAACACGTCCACTCTGTGTGATTGTATTTGAGAACATCTCTGTATGTAAATCTTTCTCACTCTCACTGCCTTAGATCTACAGTGATGCTAAAGAGTGCCTGAATCTCCTCTCCTACAGACTGGGAACAGCAAACTACTTTTTTGGCAACTCGTGAGTTCTTCACTGAGTTAAATATTAACTTGAGGGACCGTATGTGTACAGTATACCACATGTACATGTAAAGCTGATCGAATATTGAAAGATGGAAAATTGAGTACAAGATACAGATAGTAGAGATATTCTGTGTTTAATTATATATCTGGTCATGAGTCTGTTTCCACTACAGCTTAAAATCAGTAACTATCACAATAATTAACACAGATTACAGATTTAGATTTATAGATTAAGGTTGAAAACACCAAATTGTCCAGTTGATGTTCATTACATCAGACTGGAGGAAAAAAGGTTTCCTGAAGTGTATTTGAGAAATAATAACAGTAGAACACACTTAGAAAATCTTTTGCAGTGTTTGTTTAGACAAAACAGTTCTTTATTAACATAATGTAATGTAATATACATTTGATATTCATGTCTAATATCCCAACATTGCTTGCGTGTGCCTAAATTAGCTTTTATATACACGTGTTTGTGATTGTAGACCCACTAGTCTGGATGCCTTTGTGTTTGGTTATGTGGCTCCACTCGACAAAGCCAATCTTCCCAGCAGTCCACTGCAGAGCCACCTCCGACAGCTGGACAACCTCACACGCTTCTGTGACACCATCCTCGCAGTCTACTTCAGCTCAGACAACCCTTGTAAGATATTGCTGCACACACTGGAAATATACTTTGGGGTGTTTACTTTTTACTACATGCACAGAGATCTACAGGAATTTCTGTATTTGCAAGTAAACAAACAACTAACATCATCTGCTCTTTCTTTCCTCTCAGATGTTTATTTACGCTCTTTGTATCTGCTTTATTTCTGGGTGTTCACTGAACACTGTTTCTGCAACACTAATTCTCTGCCATATCCATTTTCTTCCTCGGTGTCCCCTCATTCCATCTCTCTCCAGGTCCTCTCCCACCTGTTCAGGAAACAATGGATGCCAACCTGCAGAAACTAACTCAGCTTGTAAACAAAGAGTCCAACTTGATAGAGAAGGTGCTTCTGCTTTGCTTTTCTCCTCTTCCCTTGCATGGGTTTTTGTTAAACTAAAGTTTCCAGTGTCTCTTACTAAATCATTGTCGTCTTATGTGTCGCTCATGTGTGTGTGAGATCTGACTTAACTGTATACCCTGTGCTCTAGATGGACGATAACCTTCGCAGCAGCCCGCAACACAAACCTCACAGACCAGACCCTAAACCCAGTTTGGCCAGTGAGAAGAGCTCCACCCCTGCCTAACCCCTCATCTTTCTACCCTGATCCAGCCTTATGAATCCAGGAGGAACACCCATTAGTTAAAAGGTGGTGCTCCTAAGTCACCATCCTCCAATTTAAAAAAGTTATAAAACAGAACTACAGCTTGAATGGAAAAGAGCATAATAATCAGCAGAAATATTACTATTTAAATATGAAAAATACTTTTACCGCAAGATAATGGTGATAGATTTCAAAGATGTTTGAAAGAGAAGGGAAAGTGCATGTGTGAGGTTTTTAAAAAAAAAAAAAGTTTATTGCATCTGTGTGTGTGTGTGTGTGTGTGTGGTAAAGGATGGAAAGTTTTGAAGCGATGCTCAGTGAGAAAGACACAGAAAGTTCAAAGGAAAGTCCAGCAGACGAAATATGTGGCACTGTTTAACCTCTGAGTGGCCCACTTTTGTTGTTTTCTTTTAGACTTTTACTGTTTTTCTTTAACACATATGTATGTTCTGTTTTAATAGTTTTTCTCACGTTATCAGTGTCACACTACAGTAGATGCACCTTTAAGAACATGAGAAGATTTTAATCACTGATTGATGCTGGGTCAGGCACATCTTGGTCACTGAAGCTGAAAAAAGTGCAGCTCGGACACCCTATGGAAAGAATTGTTTAGTTATGTCCAATCCTTTACTACCCCTCTAAGCACACATCCTTCCTAATATCCACTGTAAAATGTTTTGTAAAGTTGAAGAACATTTGAATTAGTGCAATGTACAGTATGTATGCAGTAATAACTAAAAGGGGGAGCCAGTTACTCATTTTGCTTCGCTCTTGCCTCCTCTGCTTTGTATAGCTGATATAATTGTAAATAGTTTCGTGCTTGAAATCGGTGCAGTGTACCAGTGGTTTCCTCAAATAGGGCTGCTCAGCTTGTTCCTAGTGTTTGCCAGATACACTGAGGGCCTTGCACATTTTATTAACTTATTTAGGCAAAATATTTGGGATTAATGTGTGTATTTCACAAGGGCCATCGGATAAGGTGTCTTTCAGTCATTGTTTTTTTTTTGTGTGTTGTGTGAGATGTTCTGTGTCATTAACCAGCCACTCACTTTTCTTAATCATATCATGATTTCCACAGTTATTTTTATACACTGGTGTTGATTTTTCTGCTTTGTTTTCATTTGCTGTGCCTATTAATGGTCACTGTGTTTAAATCGAAGTGTCTGTCCCGTTTGAGAATGTCTCACTAGCTGCCTTTGTTTTTTCTTTATTTTGACAGTCTCATTATCTAGTACAGACATTTGACGTGAAATGAGTTGTCATGTTCCTTAACATCCTTACCATTGTGTGTACTCATTTATGCTGGACTGTTTTTTGTTGTTGTTTTTTTGTTAATACTAGTAAACACACTTGGCTCTTGTAACATCCCAAACAATAACTTCATGGATACATTCCCTTTAAAGCAACATCCTCTGAAGCAAAAGTGTCCATTGGGGTGTGTTTGCTGCCAGTTATGACATATTGTTGGACAACAAAGAGGTATGTTGGGACCATATTGGTGCAGTGTGCCTTCATGACTGCTTTTGTCAAAGTGCTGACAGTGTCCTTCATTATTTTGATACGGAGTCATACATCCTGATTTGAACAGCAGTTTTCATTTGCTAAATTAAAATATGATAATCCAATGATGACAACTGTCTTTCCTTCCACTTTTTTATTTTCATGTTTGCATGCCTGTAAACACTAAGATGGAGGTAAGCACTGAGCTGTCCAGTTGGATTTCATCATCTGATTTTTCTTTTTTTAAAAGTAGGTGTTTGTATCCTCAAACTTCAAACTAAGCCAACTCATCAAGATGTGCAATTGGGTGGCTTCTTTTTCTGGTAATAATTACTGGAAGATTTACCCACCGTTCTCACCAACTGTGTGATCAGTTGTTTAGATGTTGGGAGGATAGAGAGTCCTTTGTCTGGTTTTGGCCCAAGGCATGGAAAAATGTGAGTAATTAAGCTGCAAGGAAATGATACCATCAGACATTGTCCAAGTCATTGCTCACATGAGGGAGAAAGTTCTGCTGAGATTTCTTGGTTATCTTGGCTAGCTATTTAATATGTGCAGTAACAGGAAATAAATAGCACATTGTTGTAATTTCTTTGGTAAAATGTATCTTAGTCTATAACCCTGGTATCGTCCTATTCCGGAATTTTTTCTGGGATAGAAAACTACAGCATGCTTGTCAAAGCAGTCAGATCAAACTGTATCAAAAGACATGTTGAGATGAGGTACAAAAACTGAGCCTCAACATCATATTCTCCAGTGTGCTGCAGTGAAACTGGTTCTTAACTTTTCAACAAAAACTCCTGAAATTTCCTGACCCACTGCGAGAACACGAGAGTCAGTCCCATAAAAATGAAGCTGTCACTTTTCAAAGAGCTTTCCCTCAGGCTCCCGCTGAGTAGCCCAGCAGATCACAGGGAAGCCAACAGATGTGCTCTTATGGGAAGGACGTGTTTACCTTCCACACTTTCCTCCTCCCTTCCCTCTCTGCTTCCCCAGAAAATAGGAAAGGTGTCAGAAATGAGGGAGAAAAAGGTATGAATGCCTGGAAAATGGTAACATAATGACTGTGAAATGACATGTCTTCTGGAAAATTGTGTAGCTTTGGCAGCCAGGTGTATGTGACTGCAAATCCACAGTAGCTGGAAGTCATAAAAGGCATCTGGATGTCTAAATGCACAAAAGATTTTGCACAAGTTGTCAGGATTGGTAGTAGATTTGTAATTCACTGATTTTGACTTGAGGGTTAACCCATTTAACTTGAGTATGAAATTATCAACCTTTTTAGGTTGATAATTATGTATATTAAACTGTATATGAACCCACACTTTTAGGTAAAATGGCATGCACTTTATCCCTGAATAACTATTTGTCCAGGTTAAAGGGAGCAGAGATTAGAAATGATTTTTGGATTCTTTTGAGCTAATAGAGTACTGATGCCCTCTGGTGGCAGGTGTACAGTATGTTAGAGAACTACTGATCTGAGTCAAAATAAACAATGAGTCCAGTGGTGCAAATAGAAAAAAAAATTCTATTTCAGCTCAGGTGAGAAAATGGGACAGAGAAAGACAAACAATTGTTCTGTATTTGCTGTCAGTCACATGTAACAAAATATGGATCTGATCTGTTTACAAAGGTTATTTACACAATGTGGAACACAGTTCAAAAAGTGCTACTTCATATTTTTGAAAATATAAACTCATTTTATAAATTTCAGATGTTACTATTTGTCTCAGTGTTGATACAAAATGTATTTGATTCAACTGAATATGCAACTGAAGCGCTTTACATCAGTTAGTTTGAAGAAACATGGACAAAAAAAAAAGAATAAATCACAGTACATTTACAAAACTGTCACATCAGCATACAAAATTACAAAATAACGTTTCACTCTGATGTTTCTCTTTTCCCACTTGCCAAAACAAAATACAAAATACACTCACCTTTGAAAATATTTCATGGCACTCAGATTCAATCCAGTTGTATTTCACACTTTAATCATTTGCACTGCATCTTTTTTTGATATTTACAAGGCATAGTTACTAAATTCAATTCAATTTGTGATCAAGTACTTTTTTTTATCACTAAAACCACACCAAACGTTCAACAAGGTTTCTTTCGATAAACAGCAACCAGTCACATCCTCTTCCTCTGTGTGTTTTATGTTCTGACATTTCTGCACTTTTCTTAGTAATCCAATAATGGTTATTTTAATTATGAAGAAGTAAGTAATCATTCAAATTAACAAATGTCCAACATGAACTATAAACTCTGCCGTGTGTGAGGAAATAGCAGAGCTAACTGTCCTTGATAACCTCTGGTATCTCCAGCACCATGCTGACCTCCAGACTGCCCGGCATCTCCAAGGCCAGCGCAGGGTGACACGGCTGGGTGAAGCGCTGGCTGAGGCTACCTAACAACTGACCACTTTGGGCATTGTAGAAAGACAGACAACCATGCTGGTAATCCAGGAGAGTACCCACTCGCTCAGGCATCTCAATCACAAACACACTGGACTGAACACCGTTGTGGAGCAACTGATATCTGCAGCTGCAAAGGCAAAGAGACCAAAGGTGAAAGTTTTAGACCAAAACAGAGACAGGAAGTATCATAGAGAATCAGAGGAAATTCTTTATGCATACCCTGATGATGTAGGGATACACTGCAAACACCATGATTGCCTGTTTTCTCCCAGTGAGCTGGCAGTATCAGCTGTGCTGTACGCTACTCCAAGCCTGTAAGCTGTACTTTGAGACACAATGGTCTCCCAGTAGTGACGCCCTCGCGCTGGAAACAACTCCCCCAGGATGGATGGACACCTAGAAATCACACAAACTATTGCTTGAAAGGTTTCCTAACAGGATGAGAAGAGTGGTCAAAGTGAGGTGGTTGAAACTGTGTGAAACTCACTGTTTGTCTGTGAAGATTGTGTTTTGATATGTGTCCTGGGAATAGTGCAGGGTGGTCTCATCAATAGACAGCTCCAAGGCAGGGTGAGCTGAGGCTTTCAGCAGGTGAAACTTTGTCCCTGAAAACAGTAACAGGTAAGAGAAAAGAACATAAAACGCACAAAGATCAACTACAAAGACGGTTGGAGTGTGTGGTTTTTACCCTTTGTGGAAATGAGAGCAGCCTCGCTCTGTTCGCTGGCTCCAGCCTCGTTAACAGCTTTGATGTAAAACAGGTAATTCTCATTGGGCTGCAGGAGAACTCTTTGTTCGCAGCTTTTGATCCCTGAGATTGACCTATGAGCATGTCACAGACACACATATATAAAGATTTGTATAGCAAAAAGTGTCAGTGTATGAGAGTAAATAAAAGTCTTCTCTAGCTAGTTCTGTGCATTCATGTATGGCCTCATAATTTTTTCAGCTGGCGTGTGTATAGTTTTTTCTGTTCAATGTGTTCAAACAAACTCTCAGCAGACGTTACTGTGATTCATAATTGCCCAGACACCAGTTTGAATCATATGAAAATAAGCACCATAACTGACTGCATATCCTGCAGTATGTGTTCCAGGTTGCATCATGGTTTGAGACCCACCTGAGCCCTTCTCCCTCCAGTTCATACTGGCGACAGTACTCCAAAGTATAACTCTGTCCAGAAGTCTGTTTTGCTGAGTTCCACCTCAGCGTGGCTGAATCCCACATGACAGTACAGTGCTCTGTGTCAATCACTGGCACTGAGGGAGCTAGCAGAAACAGAAAATTAAGGCAATCTAAGCCTTTGTGTGCATGAAATGAATAATGAAATTAAAACGATGCTTTCTAGTTTTATGCTGGTATATTGTTATTATAAATGCCCCAGACTGACCAGTTCTGAAGATGAGTCTCTCGCTGGGCAGAGAGCAGCCAGTATAGTTGACAGCCATCACCCACACCTTGTACTGCTTGTCAGGCTCCAATTCCTCCAGGACACAGTAACTCTCCTTCACTGTCACACGGTACTCTTCTGACACAGCTACAGACAACAGCAACAACAATAACACATAGATATTTAGTAACTGTTTAATGCCATACCTTTAAAAATGGGTAGAAGATAATATACTATAAAATGCATCTACTTTAAGTAAACAAAAAAGAATACATTTAATTTGAAATTAAAATAATTAACTTTCATTCCTGTCAAAGCAACACATCAAATTCCTTGAAGAAAAACTTAACTTTTTAGATTTATATGTAATGTTACATTTTAAACAGCATCCTAAACACATTTACCTCCTTGTGGATCCTCCATGCAGTAGACCTGGAAGCAGTCTATGATATCTCCAGGGTTGACTTTCCAGTAAACAGTGACACTGCTGCTGGTTGCTGAGCCTGGCTCCTGGGGCTGCAGTGTGGGCCTCTGAGACACTGAGACCAGGAGTAATGACCACAATCATTACGACATACTGTCACATACAGCTCTGGAAAAAATTGAGAGACCACTGCATGAAAGCTGTGATTGCAAATCAGGGTTATTCCACCAAATATTAATTTCTGAACACTTTCTAAGTTAAAACATTAGTAATGTGTTGTGTAAAAATGAATACAAACTTGTTTTGTTTTGGGTTTTCTTTGCATTATTTGAGGTCTGAAAACACTGGACCTTTTCTGGTATTTTGCCCATTTTTCATTTTCTGCAAATAAATGCTCTAAATGACAATATTTGTATTTGGAATTTAGTAGT
Organism: Ctenopoma kingsleyae; assembly: GCA_032353495.1. NCBI lineage: Eukaryota > Metazoa > Chordata > Actinopteri > Anabantiformes > Anabantidae > Ctenopoma > Ctenopoma kingsleyae. Next base: position 11,427,994 of record JAUBNQ010000028.1, on the reverse strand, counting down.
TATGTTATCGGTAGGTTATAGAATAAAACAAAAATGTTTAGTTTACTCAAACATATACCTTTAAATAGCAAAATCTGAGAAACTGATAATTTTGCAGTGGTCTCAAAAATTTTTTTCTAGAGCTGTATATGCACATAACACCAAAACTCTTGTAGATTTAACACATATCTGCAAAGACGTGTTCATATCATACATACCTGGGATTCCCTTGCGCTGTGCACGGTGAGAACCGGAAGTGTTGCCCTTAACGTAGTCTTCAAATACTAGCAATCCTTTGGGACCCAGCTCCAGTGACATGGTAGAGTCAAGAGCTGCCTTGAGCCTGACCACACAACCACAACATTTGGCTTTTAGACTCAACAAGTCAACACTATTAAAACTGCTTTCAGGTGAGCCTGGTTGAAATTTGTAAAATTCAGCATAATGGCACACTCCCCAGGTTACATGTTTGCAGGCCAAACAGCATGCTGCTCTGGTAATCACTATCTAGTTACTGTGTTACTATACATTACAGCTGTTAGAAAACCACAGTAGCTCTCACTCCATTCACTGACAGTATATTACCTTTCATAAATGTCTTCAGGTGACTATTGGGAGAACAGATTGAAGAGGGATTTATCAGAAATGTGTCACAAACCCTGATCACCAATCAATGACCAAACATGATGCCACTGATCAATAAGTCTTAGAGACTGTAGGACTCACACATGCATCAGTCTCAGCCTCTCTGGCCGTGGTCTCCAGAGTGGCCTTGGCGGAATCTATGTTCTCCTGGAAGGAGACGATCTGGTCATACAGCTGCTCCAGCTTGGCCTTCTTCTCCTCCTCCATGCTGATGGACATGTTGTTGTACTGCTCCATCACAAGAGCCATCATTTCCTCATTCTGTGCCTGCAGTGATGCCTCCTTCTCCACACACTGGTCCTAAATGAGATTAGCATGACAGACAAACGAGAGACCTGCTAAAACCTTCTAAAAAGTCATGCTGTATTATATGGTGGCAATGTTATTAAGGGAAACTTTCTTCATTCTGATGAATACATTCTAATCTAATTATCAAGTTGTAAATGCTTTACCTCTACAGAGTTGTAGGCCAGCTCCAGCTCTGACACCAAGTCTTCAATGTTCTCTGATCTCCCTTGAAGCTCAGAGATCCAGTCACTCAGCTTCTCCTGTTGTACAAACACTTCTATGTAAAATATCACATGTGCAGTATTTTGTCTAACAACACTATACAGCACAAGACCTTCACAGGAAAGTTAAAGTTGCACCAAAGTTTTACCTACAAGAGATTTATTTATTCAGTTGCTAGATATTAGACATTTCCCACCAGTGACAATGTCTGAAGTATGAATTTTATTAAGAAAATGGAGACGGATGCAGATTCCTACTGAGACAGGTTAATCTCTACATAACAGTGTTGCCTACTGCAGCTTTAGGGAAATTGTAAGGAGGATGAATGGCAGCAATCCCCTGCCTCCACCCAAACACTGATGAATGATCTTTAAAAAAAGGATAAGCTGTGGTCATTATACACTCCCTGCTTCTTCTGAGGTTGACCATCTGTCCACTAGGAGTCAGGAAGGAGGTGTGAGTGTGTGAGGGAGAATGTGTGTGCATACTTGCACAGCTGAGGAGGTGTAGGAGTGAATTGTACATTCTAGCTCAGAATTGGACTGCACACAGTTTTGCTCAGGTGCTTTGGTAAAAGGATTTATTTTCCTTCTGGCTGAGTGTCTAAACAGACAGCATTTCTTAGTGCTGAAGTCAGACTTGTATTATAGCTTTGATCTTTGTCTTATTTACAGCCCAGCTGTCAATGTTTCACATAAATACACTAGATCTGGTTCAAATATCATCTAGGAATAACATTTGATCATTCTCAGTTTGTTCCAGCTTTCCTTTGATTTAGATGCCAGATACTTCACTGTGATTGTTTACCAGATGAACAGATAAATACTGCATCTCACTTTACTCGTGTGGCCTAACGAAACCTCACAGAATGAATGAAGAATGCAGAGCTTAAAAAAACAACAAAAATATTATTAGATTGCTAGAAAGGGCTACAACATTAACACAGATGTTAAGAAAAAGCAAATGGCTGACCCCATGCTCAACCAGAAGGACAGCGAGTGAGAACAGATCACATTTCAGGCTCCACTTGATGATGTCACGCTGGACCTTTCCACTCATTAAAGCAGAGCATTACATCACAACAATTTAATGTGCTTGGCCACAGCTTGCCAGTACCCTGACAGCATGAATGGAAAAGTTAAAGCTGGCTAATTTAGGACCAAATTATTATATGATGCATTTATCTCATCACACAGAGGATTCCCACTTTTAATCCTAGATGTTAGAGATACTAAACCTGTTTAATCACAGGAAGACAGCAAGAAGGTATTCCTCAAAATGTGGAACTGTTTCTTTAAATTTACTTTTACATGTTGCAATGCTTTACAATTAGCAACAATTAAATATATAATGGATGCAGTTACATACTGTGCATAAAACGTACACATTATATATATTAATTGCATAACAATTAAGGTACATTAATTAAATGAATACACTAATAGTTGTCTAGTTTTCTGTTGGTTTTAGTTTTTTGTAGATATTTATTTTGTAGTGTTTAGCATAGACTTTAATTTTGCGACTTATCAAAATAAATTCCTGATCGCTGGTTTTCATTTCATAATTGATTGGTAATTTAAGTAATTTGTCAAGCAATTATTTCAGTTTTGCAAATTTCAGCTTCACAACTGTTAGGATTTGAGGATTTCTTTCCTATGCTACCATTCTTTCTTAAAGCAATGTATTCTAGCACTTCCATTAAGATGGGGGACCAGCAAAACGCAGATTTTTTAAATAGCCAAAATAAAAGCTGCAGAGGCCAAGACATCCGGACTTTTAGCCATCAACCTGTAAAATTACGAGACCCTACATTGCACAAAATGCAGCTGAACGGGGTGTTTCTAGACTCTTCCTGTTACATGCCCACATCTTTTAAACTCCATGCGGGTTTTGACAGAGCACACTTTGTTTTAAAGACTAACTCAAGACTAACGTTTCCACAGACTGTGTAGTACACTCCATAACATGTAAAATTAACAAAATTAATAAATTCCCTAAAAATCCAAATTTTATTTAACATTACACTGTACAAAACACATCAAATGCAGCATGTGCATCCAGTTGGTATACTACCTTGATTTCCTCATAGGATTTGTCCACAGCCTTCACCTCGTGGCTGTGATGCTCTCCACACATGTGGTTCTCCTGTGACAGTAGACATCCACAGGTGAGACAGAACCAGTCCATCCCCTGCAGTTCAGCCACCATTCGAGCCTGACTCTCCTCCTCTTCATCAATGATTTCATACTCAGCCTCAATGAGCTCTTCTTCTAGGGACAGACCAAACTCTTTTTCCTCCATCCCCACTTCCATCCTCTCTTCTCTGTCCTGACGAAACTCAGGTCTTGATTTCTCTGTGTCTCTTTGTGTTTCAGATTCTGGTATGTCTTTTGCATCTTGTTTAGATATTACCTCATATTCAAGCTCATCAATAGGCACCTCTGGAGCCTCTGCAGCCACCACATCCTGCTCCCTCTTTTGCCTGACATCCTCTCTATGAAGATTAACATCTGAGCCTTCATGCTCTTTAATAACCTTTGCTTCTGAAGTATCTTCCACCTGGTGCATCTCTGCCTGTTGTGCTGTGTCTGCCTTTTCTGGCTGCACAGCCTCTCTCTGCTGTTCAGATAAATCCTCCTGGGGAGGAAAACTCCTCAGAGTTGAAAAGATGCCCTCATCTTTCTCCAGGTCCCTCTCTGTCTTCTGCTCCTCTGTGTCAGCCTCCTCCACTGGTGCAGGTGACGAGTGCACCCTGTCAAAGTCATTCATGGCTAGTTCTTCTTCCTTTATAGCAACTTCTGGTTCTACTTCCATCAAAGGCTCTGGCATTGTTTCTTCCATCAGTACCTTTTCTGAGTGTGCTGTTGTATCTCCACGTGCACTAACAGGTTCAGGGAGAGCTACTACAACACTTGCAGTCTTGTCCGACCACTGACCAATATTGACATCCATCTCTACAGCTTGTCCTTTGGGGACGAGGAGGATTAAATCATCCTCTATAGTCATTGTCTCCTGAACAGCAGTTTCATTGTCCTCTGTAGGCGCTGTGGCTTTGACTTCAGTCATCAGTTTGGTTTTGTCTGATTCACAATCAGCTACTGACTCCCCTTGTTGATGCTGGACAGGTTGAACGATTTCATGACATTTCTCATGTGAATCTGTACTGTCGTCTTCTGACATCACAGGTTTAGTTACTTCAGTTGAAATTTCAGTTTTAAACTCTGAGTCCTGATCAGTTTCAGAAAATATTTCAGTCAACTTGCTCTCAACTGTACTTTCCACTGTCAGTTCTTCATCTTTTTTAACTGCTTCATGACCAGGTGTCGTCACAGCACTTGTTACCTCTTGAAGATCAATCTGAACTTGGGTTTGAATCTCTTTTTCTCTCACTGCTTTCTCAGTTATTGCCACTACTGCCTGTACAGCTGAGTCACAGTCAGTGATGACCTCAACAGGTGCAACATCTTCAGGAACAACCTCTGCTGCCTCTTTCTCCTCACACAGTAAGGTTTCACTTGATGTCTCTATTTCACCTGAGGGTGCAGTCATCTGTCTTACAATCTCAGGTTCTTTAAATTCAGCTGAGGCCTCTGCTTTGGCCTCGCTTGCTACTTTCTCATCAGTGGCCACCATCTTAGTAGCTGCCTCGTCAGACAAATTCGTCTCAGTTGTTTCTGTTTGTATTTCTGATTTAACTACTGATGAAGGTGCCTCACTGTATGTAGATGGTTTTATTGCTGTCTCCTCTGTAGCTTTTGCAACTTCCTCGGTGCTTTTCATCACTTTTTGTGTCTGACATGGTTGCTCTGCTTCAGTAGTGGTTTCCTCTTGACTCTGATGCTCCCCACTCTTCTCTGTTTTTTCTACTTTTTCAGGAAGTGGCTCATTTGTGCTGCTCTCACTGTGATCTCTCTGGTCTCTTTTTACCTCATATTTCATTTCCAGATCATCTGTCTGAGCCTCTCTCAATTTACACTCCTGAACTGACATTTCTGAGGCTTCTTTGACAGCCTGCTCTTCAGTCTCAATGGGAAATTGTATTTTCTCCCTCTCGTTTTCTGTAACTGTAGCTCTTTTCTGTTCCAATGCTGCAGATTTTAACTCATTACTCCTATCGTTAACACTTATCTCCTGCATCTTTAGTTCCTCTGTCTTTTTCATGTCTTCATCTTCTTCTTCAACCACTCTTATTAGACATCCTGTCATTTCAAAATTACTCTGCGACCACATCATCCTCCCCTCTGCCATATCCTCCACCGACTCTGGCTGAACCTCCACTATGGGAGTGTCATCCTTCAAAATAAACTTCTCCAGGTACCCGTCTGCCTCATCTGAATCTGACAAACGTCTTTTATAAGATTTCTCAGATGCCACGCTCTCTGCCTCAGAGTATTCCTCATCGCTCCTCCTCCTCTCACCTACAGCATCCTCGTAAAGGTCTGAGTACATGAAAGACATGGCAGTGGGCTCCTCCAGGAGGATGGGGTCAATGATCTTTGGAGGTCCTGCGGATATATAGATAGGGGTGAGAATGGTCTCTTCCTTCTCAAACAACACAGAACCACTCTCCTTCATCGATCTCTGGCTTTCTCGTCTAGTTCTCATTCTGGCTTCTTCCTCATCATCTTCTCTCTGCTGCAGAGCATCAGGAGCATCTCCATAGAAGACTTCATCCAGGTGTTCTCCAACTATCTCCACATCTGTAACAAAGACAAAGGACTCCTCTGAAGCAGATGGACTATCACTGGCAGTCTCCTTAGCAGGTTTTTGCTCTTCCACTTTGGGTGTTGCTGTAAGTTGTTCTGCATACTGCAGTAGTTCTGCAGCTTGTTCTCCAGGAACCGCTTCATCCAAAAGGGTAAACTTTTCAAAGTAGTCAATGTGACTGGTGCTCTCTTTCTGAGTAGGGGTGTGTCCAAGCTGTGTGTCTGCTGATGACTGACACGAGTCTTGCGTCAAAGGCTGCGGAGACATTAGGACCAGCAATCAATCCATAGAGGACAATTTGGTGTTTAAAACAGCAGTTTTATTATTAGTCAAATGTATATATTACTTTCATGTGAATAGTACAAAGAGGCAAAAAACAAATAAACCTGGTGTTAAAAATACAATAGCTCACTATTGAAACCTCTGAAATAAATTAGATAAATCAATAAATACCTCATTGTGATCTGTTTCTCCCCCATCTGGCAGCATTTGTTTCTGTAGCTGTGGCCATTCATTGTAATCTCGAGACCTGATCTTTGGTGTCTGGTCCAGATAAGACAAATTGTCATGCAGCTCTGTACTCTCCTCCTCATCTACAGTGGGAAGTTTGGAGGGCACTCTGATGTTGAGTATCTCATAACCCTCTGAAATCAAACTAAACAGCTGCTGATCTTTGCTTTTGATTTCCTCTAGGTCCGGCTCTGTTTCAGTTTTCTCCTGTTTGACATTGGGAATTGAAACCTCTACCATCTCCAGTCTCTCCACTCCCAAAGCTGAAGCAGATCTTGAACTACCAGGCCGGCTCAGCCTGTCCCCAAGCCTGCTGCTCCTTCCTCCAGACTTTGTTTTCCTGCGGACTACTTTATCCTCATCGAAGATGACAGTGATCTTCCCTGCTGCTCCAGAGCCCTCCATGCTGTAGGCTTCAGAGATGGAACTCGTCTCAGAGGCCCAGGGAGTAGAGCAGCGGCTAGAGGCTGTCTCCCAAACAATGCCACTGTCCTCACTCTGAACTGTTACCATAGAAAACGATGGATCCACCATCAGGCACTGGACTTTGGGCTTCACTGACTGGTCCTGGACAACCTCTCGCAGACTGAAGAAGAGAGGAATGAACAAAGTTTGAAAAAGGACAGCAAGCAGTCTTTCATGAGAGGAGTAAGGAAATGACTAAACAACATGGCTGCAAGAGGAGATCCTTCTGGCAAAGCCCATGGTAAGGCAAGCAGAGAACAAACCAATGAATCAACTCAAAACATATCTGCGCAACATGTGCCAACATTTAGGTTTTGCAGAAAATCTAAGCTAAATACAAGATTACACCCATTGATCATCTCTCAAGATGATTACTTGAGGAGTGTTAATCTATCTCTAGCATTAGACCAGGTGTCTTGCAGCAGGCTGCCAATGTGAGTGATGATCTGAAAAAATAATGATCGAATGCACTCTGAGCTGTCCCTACTGCTATGAATACAGCTCAGCCGCTGTGGGGTTATTCCAAGGTGACGTCCTAAAGCGTCAGTCATGTAATATTAGAGAAGAGATGCCTGGCCTTCTAAGATACGTCCAACATATCAGTGTCTTCTACTATTTATGATATGGCAAGGAAAACTGAGCACCCAATATGAAACATGATAAATGAGAGGTAAAATATGGGATGGTGAATATTAGATATTGGAATAGAGTTTTCTGCAGCCTGATAACTCCTTGTATGAGCTGAAGACCAGATGATCATACGTTATAGTAAACGAGACATTAATGGAAAGGTACTTTGTGTATAGACCTGTCCAGTCATGGTTTAGGAAGAAATAAGACACATTTCTCCCTAAAGAAAATAAGTGAATGCTAAATTACCCAGACACAAGGGAAGGTGGACTCCACTGAATACACTTTATCAGAGAATCTCCCAGCGGAAACAATACCTATACACAAAGTGAGGGTTTTCCAATTGTAAGATCCAGTATGTAAAGCACCTGTTTTGCAGTTCCTCCACTTCGTCTTCATCGTCCTGGCTCATGGCCTCTGAAGCTTCACTCTGAAACTCCTGCAGCTCTGTCATCTCCAAGTCCAGACTCTCACATTCATCCATCTTGGTAATATCCTTCACCTTTTCCCTTTGCAGTTCCCAGTGTCGTTTTCCTTGTATTTTAGAGACTTCTTAATGTTTTCAGACACTGTGAATACAGGAGACTTCGTCTGCCTGTTTGTGTCATTCTAAGTTGGGAAATGTCCATCTGACTCAGCGAGGGACAGAAATAGACTAAGTGCAGAATGAAAAGTGGGGAATGGAGATAGAGAAGGGAAAGCCAGTGAGATACAGTAGATTTAACTGGCTGTTAAACAAAGCAACAACTAACTTTAGGAAAAAGTTTCAAAATATTTTAAAGACGTGTTAGATCTGAAAAGATCACCCTTATGTGCCTGTTCCCGTGGCAGTGTCACTTTAAGATCAAAATCCCCTTTGCTTAGTTAAATTTAGCTCATGTGGTGAAACAGTACCCCCCTGGTTCCCCCGGCTTCTGAACTGCAGCTAAACAGGGCCATGCACACACGTCTTTGAAGGTATCTACCCCCTGGCAGTGCTGGCATTATGCTGAAGTCATAAAACTACGTGTAATAAGGCGTTAAACCACAGAACAAAAAACAATCTGCACATTAGCTGCCAGATGAGGCTGCAGAGAACATCTGAACAAAATGTGCAAACATCCAAGTCATCCTTAGTTTTATAATCCATTTTTCAAGGCTGGTGACTCACAAATACCTACAATATACTGAATGACATCAAAACTCCTCAGGATGGTGCAAACTGACATCACAGCTGACATCAAAATGTCAGGTGTATTGCACCAGTTCCATGGTACTGTATGATCTTTGTGCAAAAGCCAGTTTACATTTTAATGATTTTGGCACTTCTATTAGCATAGCCAACAAATCAGTGGGCTTTACATAGAACTCAAGAATATAAAGAGAAAACAATCATACATCTTTGTACATTTATTTTTTTAAATAAAGATTTAAAAGTCAGTGATAGAGCATTTACAAAAAGAGAAAAGAAATGTCTAATCTAAGTGTAAATTCTTTAAACAACTTGTGAACTGAAAGGGAGCACATCATAAGTTTGATATACCAAAGAGGGGGGAATATCCAGTTTTTCCTTTTTGCAGCCCTCCAGTGTCCTCAGTCATTTAAATTATGACATCAACTTAAATCACCTAACAAGCTCAGTTTTCAGACAGAACTTAAAGGTATTGATGATGAAAAAGGAGAAGGCAGTTAATGTAACGGTAGGACAAAAGTGTCTTTAAACCCACAATGACTTATACATACATACATACATACAACTACAAATAATGACTACTGACCTAGAAAAATAGAAAAAAGCTTTAAATTGCTTTAATGTTACAAGATGGCACAGGCAGACAATATATTGTATATACTGTACATATAGTTGGCAGAAACAAAAAGGCATCTTTAAATATGAAGATCACTGTGGCTGTGACAATGTGGATATAAGTAAAACTGAGATCAGAGGAGACAAACGTGGCTGTTGCTGTACAGCCACAGGACATACAGTGTGTGACCAATATGCAGGCAGCCAGAGCTTTCAGAGTCTTTCTGGCTGTGAGGTGCAGAGACAGCAGGAACCTCCCTCAGCACATCTCAAAGGTCTCTTATCATTTCTGGGCCCAGGACTGTCTTGAGGTAGAAGACTCGAGTCAGCTTGTTTAATTAGAGGAATCCCTTATCTCCTGGATGACTCTTTATTAATGATAGCTCTGACTGGGAGGATCGCGTTCAGGTCCTTCCTCTCCTGCAGTATCCGACATGACTGCACAAGCACACAAGAGAAGAGAAGCAGGATTACGAGTAGTTTGACAACAGCTTGGATGAACAAAGAAAATATTGAATTACCACAATTATTAGGACTAGCATGTACCTCAGCAAACTGAGCTTTAATGGCATCAAACTTGGCTTTCTCATGGACTGCCCTGGCGACATTATTTCTCTCAAATGGCTCTGAAACACAAGGAATTGCGATCACTCACTAAATCTGTAGCATTTTGTAAGGGTAGCGACAGTGGCTGTTACTGTAGGTGTACTGAAATGTTTAATTCAATTCAATTCATCTTTATTTGTATAGCGCTAAATCATAACAAAGGTCATCTCAAGGCTCTTTACATAGCATGGTTTACCTTCCACACATATGAATTTGTTTCTCCACTCTTGAGAATTTATCTTCGGTAAAGCTCTGGCCTCTCGAACAGAAATCACCTGCTTGTCCCACCTGCAAAACAAAGAAGAAACTAAGAGAAGGTTTTCAGATTATGTACCTTCCATGCATCAGTAGTGGTTTAGTTTTAATTTAAGTCAGTATGCAAACTTGCAGGGGAAAGATAGTGTTTAATGAAAGATTCTTATTTTTGCTATCTATACATGCAGGGCAATAAATATATGTAGAATATATAGTATATAAACACGTGTGTCCTGTTTGAGTGCTCGCTACCATAAAATGTGTCAAAGAGTGCATGTTTGAGTGAAGTTTTAGTTTGGCCTTGCAAATGAGGATTGGTAATGCAAACTGCAAACACACGGATCATGGTATGTCATGTTAGTGCTGTGTAAGGCCAAAAGTCCCACCTGCTCCTGCCCCTCTCCAAGAAACATGAACCCAGAAGTGATAGGATAGAGGAAGGGGAGAGGAGCCACAGGTGTGGAGAGGGACAAGACTTTGGAAAACAGGAGCAGGACAAAAGGAATGAAACTAAGTGGGTAAAAAAACACTAAACTAAGTAATGTGATGTATTTGAGACATACCTGAAGTTTGTGGCATAGTATTTGAGAAAGCCCTGAAAGAGATCTCCCAGAGATGACTGGTTTCTTGAGTTGTAGGGGGGAATGTGTTTGGGTCCCTCTGGAACTATGTTTATGTCCATAAAAGGATTAAAACACTCCTGAAAATCAAGGCACAAGACAAAAGAGCGAAGGCTTCAAACTGCGTGACAGAGACACTTAGAGATGTGTGACATGGTTTACCTTTTCATTATAAGTTATATTCTTTGTAAGGGTCCAAAACACAAGTTCAGCTAGTCAGTACAGATGCAATCACATCATGCAATTTTTTGGAAAACCTGCCCAATTCTGAACTTGCATTTGCATCATTGAAACTTCCTGGAGGAACTGAAATGTATAAGAGAAATGTGATATGTTGCTGACATTTTACATCTTGCGTTTCTTGACAGTTTGCTTGTTTGTATACTTTGATTTCTTAAAATGGCTAAACTCATATAGGAAAATGGATTTATGTGACTGCAAAAGCAACATAGAAACTTACTGGGTAGTCCCTCTGTAGAGATGGGACAACAGGTTCTTTAAGAGCTGTAAGAAAAACAACACATTACTTCCATGATTCACCATAAATCAAACATAAATATCAAAGTGACAATGTCTGTGTGTGACTGTACTGACTCTGGAGATAGTGCAGGACCATCAGCACCAGTGTGTAGCTGCTTAATGTTCCTTTGCTGGCATCATTGATTTGATGGTGGCGTGCCCACTTCTTGATGACAAGGATCATGGGTCTTATCCTGAGATCAGCTGAGAGTGGGACACAAACAGCAGGTCAGGACAATAAACATCTTTGCTTCCCTTCGAGAAAAGAAATAAATAACTGCCATATGAATTGCATGGTCTCACCCACCATAGGCGTAACTCCGTAGAAGGAACGTGTTTCTGATGCCCACTGTGTTGTTAACATTCAGATCAAACTGTAGATCACTAAAGAGGGAGAAGTAAAACATATATTAATGTGTATTTCTGATTTAACAGACTTCAACTGTTTGAGTGTTTTGCTCCTACCTGCCTTTCTCTTTGAACCTGAGGATTGGCACTTTGGCCCTGATGAGCTGAGTCTTCTCCACATATGCTATATATCACAATAAACATCATGAGATTAGTTGCAGTAGTGGTAGTTTTGGTTTCCTTTCACAGAAACCTGAAACTGTTTTTCCACTTAGTAAATAGCTCCTCCTAGTGGATAATATAAAACCTGGGCACAAATCCTGGTATTAGAGCCTGCAAATCTCAATATTTTAAATATTGTTTAATAAATATTAGATTTGTGGCAAAGCTAAATAGAAAGAAAGGAAGTTATATGGCTGTACGTAAGACTGCCTTTCCAACCATATTTAAAAAGTATTATTGGCAGTAGAATAACAGACCATTATCACCCTTAGAGATTTGATATTTGAAAAGTTGTTTTATTTTATTACTCACAGATTGATCTGAACAATCTTTGAAGGGCAGATAGTACATGAATAGGATCATGTCTTTTCTGAAACAAAAAAAGAACAGTGTTCAAGAGAATGTGGGTAACTGTGACTGTACATTTTTCACAGTTCGGCTGGATCAGTGAAACTTACTTTTCCCTTGAGGACGAGACAAAGGTCGGCATCACTGCTCCTGCAGCCCAGTCCGTTCATAGAAGATCCAGTCAAGTAAAGCCGTGCCCCTGTGAAAAAAACACACTCGGTAAGAATCACAACAGCAAGTCAATACATGCAGCGTTGTATATTTTCTACACACCTGCATACACACGCTGTATGTCTTGCTGCAGCTGAGCTCGGCACGCCTCTTTTTTTTCCAAATCAGAAACTTGCTGCTGGCACGCCTCAAACAGCTCCACCATCTGATCACTCAGCTGAAGGTGCAAGCAAATGTATCACAGACTAACCCACACATATCTGCACAAACAATTATCTGACTTGGTATGTCTGGAGCAGGTTAAGTCCATCAGGTGATACCTTGTCCTTAGCGTAGGCCTGGGGGCTGTTGGAGCTTTCTGGCGCAGTAAGCACCTGAGGGTGGGAATGGGAGTGTGGAGTGGGATAAGAGCGATCAAAAGCAGCTGAGGATGATCTCAAACACCCTGCTACCATTTGATTAGGAAAAGAAGGGGTAGGAGGGCGTGTTACAGGAGAGCCAATGCGTTGGCGCTTCACAACATTGGGGCTGTATTCAGCATACTGTCTCCTGGAGGAAACATAATGTGACAAGACATTATAAGGGAAAAGTTTCATAAAACAGAAGTGAATTTAAAGAAACAGAAGAATGAGTGAGAGACTAATCATAACTGTATTAAAGGTAAAAATTACATACTTGCGCCTATTGGTCATAGCTGGCGTGTAAAGAGGAGGGACTGGAGAAGTGGATGGTGCGGGTTTCCATTCATAGGGAGGTAACCTCTGTAGTCTAGGGACACAGAAGCTACCAAAACAACACTTGATCAGTAGGACTGATACATCCAGAAAACACTCTGTGGTCAGTCTCTGTTGTCTAAATGATCATACTCATTCTAAGCTCAGAAAACGCACTTTTCCCACCAGATCATTGTAGCAAACTGCAGGACGAGGTTAAGTTATTTAGAATAACAAATTGCAGCAAGAATAGTTTACAAGTAACACATCTTCAGGTTGTGACAATCTGGCACCAAGTGTTGCAAATGACTAATTACGAAACATAATGTAACAGTGAGTGAATCAGCAATTACACACTCATAAACAAGTCGAGCGAGTAACCATTTCTAAGTACGAAGCTATTTTACGGTTGCTGCTACACAGACCTGCAGGTAGTTTCCTTGTTGGGCTCACCTGTTGACGCCTGCTGGGCTTTGGTGGTTGTAATCGTAATAACTGGTAACAGTGTGCGGCGGGTACAGGCCGTTACTGTAGGCTGGCCAACCCCTCGGTGCAGCGCTGCGAGGGTACATGCTGCGGTTCTTCACGGGGCTCCAGCATCAACACCGCTGATCCAAAAGAAAATCAGAGCGACGTTAGAGTCGGTGAAGTCGCCAATGAACGAAATAACTGTGGCACTCATAATTATAAAAATAATAACTTTATTCATAAAGCACTTTTCAAATAAAGTACCAAATGCTGTACAATAAAAAACAGGCAGAAGAAAAGAATAATTACTGAAATATTTCACCCAAGGCTAAAGTTACCCAGGAAAACGAAACTTACTGGCAATACGACTAAGTATGTAGCAAATTAGCAAACCTTAACGTAGCCTAGCTAGCTAATTCAAACAACATCAATTTTGTTATTTAAAAATAAAAAAACAACGTAGATGTATATGAGGGGTACGCATGTGAAAGTGTGTCGCTCGATGTTAAAACAGTTTACTCAAACACTAAACTAATAATCCGTAACACTTACCAAATTGCATGTCACATGTAAACAAAACTGAAGGTGCTAAAACCTAGCGTCCACACTTCCGCTATGATACTATGACGTAATAGTATTCGAATCGATTTAAAGGGGACGTGAGCTCATTAAGGACCAATCCACTCAAAAAAAGGATAAGTGTCGGTGCTGTGTCAGTAGCTACATAATGTGATTAACTAAATAAATAGGCAGTATATTGAGACTTGGAACGGTGGTATTTATGTGACTGTGTAGACAGTTTAAATTTTTGTTGAGACTGTAACCTACTATGTACGCAAATTAGTTTAATTTGAATTTGAGCCTACAGCCGTGAATAAGATAAAGCTTACAGTAAAATCACCATGGCTGCTGTCACATCCAGTGTCCATTCTTCATTGTCTTTTGAGATGCTTCAGGATTTATCTTGACATGACAGCTTCACTTCAGTCTATCTTGACTGTGCAGCTGAGGACTGAACTATTCAAATTAAATTTAAATAGATTTTTTCACTGTAACAAACATGACATTTTTATTTATGTTAGGGTGGAGTTTTCACCTCAAAAGCCTATCATGTCCACTATATTTTAGCAATAAGATATGAGTGGAGAGAAAGCGAAGAGACTGACAGTCATTACTGTAAGAGGACACAGTAGCTACACCCATAAATTAGTGACAGACTGTGTGAGCCTACATATTTGTTTGACTTTTTAATTGACTTTCATGTTACTGTTGTAGTTTTGTGAATTACAATCTACAGTATGTGTGACTAACATTATCAATTTGTCATTTTTGGACTGACTAACATTTACATTGACATTTCTGCTGACAGATCACATTAAAAGACACATAGACATACTGGAATCACAAATATTCACAAAATGTTCATAATTCGATCACTTTAAAATAATGTAGAGTATACTACCATGTGTAACCTATATTTTGCAAGCTATCAAAGACAAATAATTAATAATATCATGAAGCATCATCAACTGGGTTATTTACTGAGGATTTGTTTTTACAAACCTATTTCCAGAAAGGAGAATATACAATCTTTAGAATAGCATTTTCTTTAAGGTCTTGGTGAGTAGGCAACTTCCCAACAATCATAAATTAACAAAGCGTCAAATGACATCGGTCCCTTGAGCACCGAGTGACGTCACTGCGGAGGCCGGTGTCGTGACGTAGGCAGTTCGATACCGACAGTGATCTGAGTAGGAGGGAAGCCGATGCATCAGCCAGATGTGGAGCGGTCTGCGGGGCGGGGTGTGCCTAAGCATCTGTGGATAGACTGAGATCAATAAAGCACACAGACACTGTAGCTACATCACAGAAACTGCAGGATATTTTAATCTACATGCAAACGGCTCCACATACCAGAACTGATAAGGTGAGCAGGAATTTGTCACGTGGATCTATATAAAGAAGGCAGAAAAGGCAAAAAAATTGAGGTTGACGAAGCGCAGGAGATTACATTAGGTTGGGTCCAAGTGCTTTATCAAAATCGGCTTTATTATAGAAATGCACAAGCTGTGAAATAGCTGTAGTCCGGGCGCGAGTGGGGGTGTAGCCTGTGGTAATAAGAGAGAGAGAGAAACGCGGGTGGACAGTGTGATGCTGTGCATTATCTACTGACTAAATCAGGGTTGTCTTTCTCAGTTCAGGCTGCAAGGCTTTCTCCACCCTTTCAGCGAGGATCTGTAATTTACACGACAACAGCAGGGAGCCTGTCGAGTCTCCACTGGACTCTGCGCTGGATCTTCCACAGCGGTGCTACGGCTGCTGCAGCTCCATCACCAAACGCTCAACGCCAGTGGTGAAGAAGATCTGATATCCGCGCCATGTGTACAGTGACATGTATGTGTGACTTCTTGCGGTGACAGCGGAGGGGGATGGAGCAGTTGTCATCAAATTCCTGCAGACGCACCGACGGTGATACAAGAGAGGCGGTCGTGTAGAGAGAAAGACCTTCATACGCAGCAGTCCGTACGAGTGATTCGTTTTAATTGCCAGCGAAAAGGATCAGCGGTCAGGTGTCGCCTTTCACACAACAATGGGGTAAGTGTGATTATTATCCCTCAGTCAGAGTGAGTTCCCTTTCTCTCCTTTCCGTATCCATATCAACTGTGGCTGCCTCTCAGGGTATGAACTTCCCTGCCATGGAAACCACACCAAATAATAACCCAGGCATATGCGTAAAAATGTATCCATCTGTCCTACATGTGATGGTGGCTGCATAGTTGAATTAGGCTGTCTGACATATGTGGCTGAGCAGTGATCTTCTGATGGCCTTGATTTACTGCACACTAAGACAACAAATTCTGGGGCATATAATGAAGAACCTTAAGCCTTTCTCTTCTGAATATGCTCTTTTTGGATGTTGGCACTCAGATACCAATGCAGAAGTTGCCCCTGTCATCAAACTTTTAGGATCAAAATGAGGGGTTAATCTGCAGTGGCTCCCACAGCGGGACTGCCGGAGGGTCCTAGATCTGTAGGGATTTTTGGGTGTGCTCACCAAAATGAAACAAAGGGCTTTACTATTCCACAGTTCCACTGAAACAACGAGAGTGAATAAGGATGTTGTTTTTTTCCAGGTCTAATTGTCCCACTGTGTACCTACATTATTGATTATGTAATTCTGAAAGAAGATGACAGCAGTTCTTCTATAATATTCTTAAACAGAGACCTGTGTTGTGATGTACTGCGCGTCATGTTTCAGGTCCTGATATGGAGAAGGTTTGGGGACATTTTAATGTCAGAAGTAGGGGACTGCCAGTAGCTAGAGTGCAGCACAAGACTCTGGTGACAGTGGCTCCCCATCTCTGTGGCAGTAAAGTGTGAGCGACCATCCTCAACACCAGACACCCATCAGTGAAATATCCGCCTAGTGCGCACTGCTCATTTGCATGTTTCTTAACTGTGAGCTCAGCGGTCCATTTCCCCCACCAAGCCTTTCGTTCATTAACAGCTGTCTCCCGCAGTTCATTGTGATTAATTGCACAGCAGGAGGTTGACAATATGGCACAGACGTGGTGTGATTTTAAGGCATCAGCTAAAACTCCTGCATTAACTATTTACAATACACTGGAGGCTTCCCAGAGGCCCACTCTGCCCTCCTACAGTGTGGGCAGCACATCATTCAGTCTCCCACTCAGCTTCAGCTCTCCATCGGGCTCTGCCATACTGGTGACTAAGTTACTGTTATGCAACTGACTCAATGACTCAATTGATCCATAATAGAATTAGTTCCAAACTGTGATTCAAAGCACTGTGCTGCATGCAGTGCATGTGTTAAAGTCGGTGCAGGTGCAGATGAGATGAAAACATATATAAGTAGATCTTTTGTCTGACTGCCCGTCTCGTGGTAATGACACAGATAGATAGAGTCATATTTCACTTCCGGCTTCATGGCTCAATACCAAGCCTCTAATGGTAACAGCAGAGAGGAAAACATTAGTGTTGAATGAGAAGTGATGCCTATCAACACTCTCTCTGTGGCGCTCTCACTTCCTTGGGCAAATACTGTCAGTGCACAGACGAACTCAGTTACTCTCTTTCCGCCTTTGTCTTTGCTTGTTTGTGTGGGTTTAAGACAAAGAGTGAGTGTGTGTTTACAGGCAGGTACATCTCAGGTCATCCAAGTTGTTCCCAGTAGATGGAGCAACAGGGAGTGCTCTCATTTAATGACTTCTTACTACCTTAAATAAGATCTACTCAGCTTCAAGCTCTATCCTGTTGAATTAATGAAAAACTCTGGAAACAGGACAACTTCTAGAGAGAGGAGGGCTGGAGGCGGAGGTGGCAAGGGAAAGTGTGATCTCCTGAGATGGACCGTTTCATTATGCTGCTGGTTCACTGTCAGTGTTTGCAGAAAGAGGGCTCCACAGTTAAAGGAGACACACTGAAGTAGAAAATAAAATGCAGCCTTTGTAGTATAAAACGATATAAAAACGATATAGACAATACATATATGTGTGTGTGTGTTTATGTGAAATGCCCTGTAGGCCCTCGTTCAGAGTTTAATGTGTAGAGTTGAGGTGTGTGCCATACCTCAATTTCTTTTGGTTCACCCCTGTTATACATATTACTATATCACTTTACAGTTTTGCTGGGCTGGAAGCAGTAATATCAGAAAACCAAAACAAATGCATTTATAAATAAACATATAAAGTGAGTGTGAATTTTTTTATTTGTGTGTATTAACCCTTCAATTCACAATTCATCTGAAACAGTGAGTCCATTTCCAATCACCTGGAGTGGCATTCTTTACCACTAGCAAGTTAAAGTTTGTGTTAAAGTAATTACTGTAATTTGATTAAATTAATTAATCTTGAGAAGCTAATACAAAATTGTTTTGTTCCACGGACTAAACTTCTGTTAAGAGCTGTTAGCCACAGTGTCACAACCGAAAGTAAAGAAACATCCCAGGTCGGGAAGACTTTCCAACCACAAACCTATAACAATAATTCAATATTGACTTTCACATAACACAAT
>JAUBNQ010000028.1:11376892-11397522 GCA_032353495.1 Ctenopoma kingsleyae | reverse complement strand
TTGTAATGGGTCATACACAGACCCTCATCACTCCTTGAGCGAGCTAAGCTTCCTTTTGTGTTTGTGTATGACTTCTCACCGCTGTGAGGAATTACTGTGAAGTACGTGGGAGTAGGAGCTCCTTTTCAAAGGTACTTGACTCGATGTTGGTACTCGACAACGTTTAGATCTCTCATATATTCTCCCACCCAAGTCAGACATTATATGAGAGACGGAGCAGGCATTATGTAAATCTATTATTATACTTTATCTCTGAAATATTGACTTCACATTTCACCACCATAGTGTTATCCCACATGTGCCTTTCCATCATGAAATTAAATACATTTCCGTCCTTTTAGTCATTCCCCTTGCACATTCATCTCATCGGTTTGCCTGTGAGTAGCTGAAGCAGATTATGCTCCAACCAATCTTATCATATAATCTCAGATTACAACTCATGTCACAGACAGCTGCTTTCTCAGCTACTGGCCAAGAAGTGTCTGTCTGCAGCCAGAGTGCCCACTGCGGCCCTTATCAGAGTTCAGTGCTGGAGAAAAGATGAATGGGTGTATGATACATGCAGGCTTTTGCATGAAAAATGTAAATTAAAGTGACACAAAGCAAAAAACACAAAACCCTCAAAAAGATCACAAAGAAATTCAAAACATAGAGACTCAAAATGAGAAGAACAAAATGACTATAAATACTACAGCCATTGTCTCATAATCTGTTCATGGATGGAGGGATGATGAATTAATGGAAAGTTGATGACTGACTACTTACAAACAATAATGGTTCTGATACTGTATTGTGTAAGGCTAAAAATAAACCTTTACAGTAATAACTTGATGTTACAGATTTAGATCAGACATAGTGACTTTTCAGATATACACATCTTACATCCAGCATGAAAACATGAATGGTTAGATTCTCATGTCGCTGTTGTGATAAACTGACATGTTCCTGTGTGGTTTGCAGCCCCGCCATGACGAAACACTGGGAGGCTGAGCTGGAGGCACTAAAAGGAAACAATGCCAAGCTAACGGCAGCTCTGCTGGAGTCCACGGCCAACGTCAAACAGTGGAAACAACAACTGGCGGCCTACCAGGAAGAGGCAGAGAGACTACACAAACGGGTGAGAGAGGGGGCAGAGGAATATTAGCTTCATGTGTGATTAATTCATTCAAATCAAATAGGAGTGAGCCATTAGATCTGATGATGTGAAACCAAGATGAGAGGATGTGAACAACTCAGATGAGTGTAAGTATGAGTTAGAGTGAAAACAGGTTATCTCAGATTAAAATGGATCAGGATTTTTTCATCTTGTCTTCTTAGGTGACAGAGCTTGAGTGCCAGAGCAACCAAACCCCAGTGATCAAATCCCAGAAAACTGAACTCAACCAAACCATAGAGGAACTGGAGAACACACTAAGGGATAAAGAAGAGGTGTGTGTATGGCAGTGAGAGAGTAAAGGGACTTGCCCGACTTGAAATTGAGTAGTAGATGCACCATATGTTTTGTTACGCAGGTTTTTAATATATTTATAATATATTTTTATGTATTCCAGGAAATGGAAAAGTTGAAAGAAGAACTGGAAAACATGAATGACCTGATGGAGCAGAAAGACACTCTAACCCAGAAACTGGAGGTGAGCAAAAGGCAATAATTTTACATACTTGATTCTTCCTCAGAATAGCACTGTCAAATGCATCAAATACTTAGAAACAAAGAGCTAAACATGCCAACAATACTGTCTCTCTTTCTCTAGGAGACAGAACTGCGCAGTCGGGTGCTCGAGGAGCAGCTGGCTGGTGCAGAGCAGCGGCTGGAGGAGAACCAGGAGGAACAAGAGAATTTCAGAAAGAGTCTGCGGACGCTGCTGGAGCTGCTGGACGGCAAGATCTTTGAGCTGACGGAGCTCAGAGACACCTTGGCTCGGCTCATAGAGGAGGCCAGCTAGAGACGGAGCTGCCTAATCTTCATAGACAGAGCCATATGATAATTTACAGTCTGACACCCCCAACTCACCCAAATCAATCCTACCCGCCATACAGTACTCCACCTTCTTCACCTCCTACACCGCACACATAGTATATATCTGAAACATTGCACTGCCCTGATTCAAATTTAGCTCACAAAGGGCAGCTACTTCCCTGTTTTTACCTTGCAGGCATTGAGCTCCAACCAACCACAGGCACTCCTGTAGTTCAAGACAGCGCAGGGACTACCTCATCTTGCCTTCTGATTGGCTGGTGTGGGGGTAACCTTGGTTCAATTGATCTCTCCAGTTTTTAGAGATGCCTAGCTGCCACACTGCAACTGCCTCCCTACTCGCTCACATTCATAAACACATTCACAAAGAGTTAACTTGAGAACTGTGCCTCAGTGCCATCTGCTGTATGACTGGGAAAGCTGCACCACAGCTTGCAGCATCATGTCACCCTCCTGCCCCCCTTTTCTCTTTTCTTCCTCTCTAAACCCCTCCACCCAAGGAGAATGTTGAAAGTCATGTGGAAATAATTGCTCTTAAGACTCAGAGAACTGCGCCAAAGCTGCCAAATCCCCCCCAAATATTGCCCTCTAACTAGCAGATGCTTTGATCCAAAGTGACTTACTGTACAGAGTGCTGAACAGAGAAACAGATGTTTGAGCTCGGGCTGCCAGCAGAGTG
This sequence comes from Ctenopoma kingsleyae, assembly GCA_032353495.1. Classification (NCBI taxonomy): domain Eukaryota; kingdom Metazoa; phylum Chordata; class Actinopteri; order Anabantiformes; family Anabantidae; genus Ctenopoma; species Ctenopoma kingsleyae. Next base: position 11,394,868 of record JAUBNQ010000028.1, on the reverse strand, counting down.
TCACTGGAAACAGGGAATTAAAGGATGGCTCTCAACAAACCAGTTAGTCTTACCAATTGGCCTGGAGTGACATTAGCGTGCCACAAAAGGCTGCTGGGAAATGGAGTTTGGTTTACTTCTCAAGCAAAAATAAAGGACTGCTATATATCCGCAAATCTATTTAAAATGTTAGATGAGTATTGAATCTTCCATTGGCATTGTCCGTGCCACACACAAATTTTAGACGACATGTGCCCATGTTACATTTGACATGAGAATTCCTGTATCCAGATTGCTTCCACCATCACAGACAACTGACCTGTCTTCCTGCCAAACTCAGTGTGTTGTGTGTTTCAGAACGAGGCCTGACCTTCGACATAATGTGTGCCTTTAAAGCGCACGTAAGTGGACACGTTTGTATATGTGTGTGTGTTTTGTGCTGTGAGAGAAAGACCCCGTTCTTGGACACCAAGGCCTACACACACATACACAAACACACTGAGCAATACCAGACAGGCTCTCTACGACACCTCTATCTAACTCTATCAGGTACTCTACTCAGTGGACTCATGCAGATAAGTCAGATGCAACGTGGCTGATTCCCCCCCCCCGCACGACAGAAGGTGTACTACTGTTGACCGCGAACCTGTGTGGCAGCCCTTCTGGTCAAAGTAATGTGTCATGAAGGGCTTACAGAGTGTCATCTACGTGTTCGTAAATCTCCACTCTCAGTGAAACTGGCCACAGATTTTCACTCCTCACAGGTGAATACAGAACTGTACTCAGTTTCTACTCTTTTTTACACAGGATATAATGCTGACAATATAATTATAGAACTGTATAAGACAACTTTCTACTCATGATGACATTGTAAATGAATGGATGAATAACTCAAATGCAGTAACACCCTGCAGTGGCTTATTGTTGTGTATTAACCCATGGAAAAGTATGTAAACACACTGTACCAAAATATTCACTTTTAAAGCAGCTGAACTGTTGAAATCTAAAATTGCATCTTAAAACCCCTTCCTATAAAATCACTAAATTTGAAAAAAGCTATATCCTCACATTAAGTGATGCTTCTCTTACCTGTCAATTCAGCACCCTGTACCCTGCACTGTGTACACTGTCGTAACTCCATTATATATGAAGTCCTAGCACAACATGGTTCTGTACTTAAAATATTATAGGTAATTACACTGGTTAATACACTGGAATAAGACATGTGTAAAGGGAAATGTTACCCTTTTTTTCTTGTTTAACTTTGACAGTCGAGTGACAGAGATGGAATACCTTAATATTAATGCTATTGTTAATGAATGCCTTTGTACAGTAGTGGATAAGAAGCTTTTAATTCTCCTGTTTTGTAACTTATGGTATTTAAATGTAGGTATTATTATTGTATTTAGAGGTATGAGAAGACTGGCAATATTTTTGACTATTTAAAGTAATTTTGAATTCATGATATTAAAGAGGTACCTCAGGCTAAAGGTGTAGATTGGTGAGACTTGTGTGTTTGCAGGTAAAAGGATTTACAAAATGCTGGTGATAAACGATCAGAAGACAAACTTGTTGGTGCTTCAGCCAAACAAAATCCTTTGTTGAATTTAAACAAAGAGAGACAGCTCTACAAGGCTGAGAACACACCTCTGTGAACTGGGAAATGCTATGTTTTATATTTAAATACAGTGACAGCAGAATTCAGTGTGTGCAAATCATGTGTGTTCTGTTCCTTTTTTATTTAAACACAGTATTAGCTGAAATTATCCAAAAGTGAAACAGACAATCTCAGAATTTGCTTCACAAGATTTTATTCAAATGCAGGGATAAGGTTGTAAATAAAATAAAAAGCACTGAATAAATGCAAATGGTAGGACTAAAGGCAAAAAGGTATTCTTTGAACATTATGTCTATACATTATTGTGTAAAAACAGCTGCAGCACTTAATTCAATCCATTGTTTTGGGCAGTCAATCTGAACTCATTATTGTTTAATGCCTTTTATTGTATTTGTATATACTGATATTGTACAGTACTTCTCAAGTGACGCTTATACAGAGGGTCATATTTAGTCAGCCAGTGTGGATAACAGGTCTACATAGGAACACATCACACAAAACTATTTGGATGGAAATGCTTTTGGGGAAAAAAAACACAGGATACAAACAAATTTATGAAATGCAATGCAAAATTACATGCTGTGTTATTCTTATTTATAGATAAAGCTCAGTGTAAAACACACAACTGTGCATTTGTAAGGTCAGTCATAAGTGATAACTGGTTTATGGTAAAGTCACCTGTCTACCAAAAGATTGGAGCACAATATTGGTCACTGTTTCGTGGAGCAACACAAACTTTAGCACAGTCAGTCAGTTCTAGTGACTTCAAGTCAGTATGGTCTGGGTTAGGTTTATTTTATGATTCAAGGTTAGATCTCTGTCTTGTGCTACATGGAGGGTACCATGAAAAAATATTGTGCTGACAGCTGTATGTGACAAATAAAGGTGCCTCAGAATTACTCTGCCAGGAAAATAAGAAACTCCCTTTAGCACTTAGCTGTATAATAGGACATACCTCCATACCTGTACTGTCTACATTAGTGTCTGCCTCATGATTAATCTTTAAACAGCTTTCAATGCAAGCACGGCAGAAAAAACACATATATTTGAATCAAAGCTGTTTAAGACGGTGCATGCTGAGGCTGACTGCGCTTAGTTTATGAATCCACATATTTTTACGTAACATGTATATTTATGTAAATTTATAAAACATCTCACTGGTCCTCTTAGAACTGTCCTTCCTTTTTAGATCCAAATGTTCAGTGCTTAAACCTTTAAAAATGACTTACATGAGATACACAAACAAGGAAAAACATTATTACTGTACAGATAAAGTGATTCAGAATTTGTTGTATGTATTATGAAAGTGCTGAAACCGTATGAAAAAAAAACTTTGGACTCACTAAAATGTTTTTGCACATGTCAGCTGTGAGTTTAGTGAGAGTCCATATGTGCATGATCATGAATTTACTTCCAGCTCTGTGAGTAACAGACCACCAACTGTGTGGTTCTGCCCACTGAGTGCAGACAATTTGAAAAGATGCTAGAGGAAAGAAGAGAGTGAATAAGATGGCAGAAGAAACCGCATCAATCACGACTGCCTGCTCCACAGCCTACAGTGACTACCTACAGTGCTGAGAGAATCTAACCTCCCACATACCATCCATCATTCGAATAAGCATGACTGGTTTCACAGCTCTGCTGTGACTATCCCACATACAAAGTCTGGGAATCACCAACCAAGTCTGCCCACACTTCACAAAGACTACTGACACCATGACACCAACCATGACCTCCACCACTCTAGGTGACCAGCTTCAGGTCAGAGATGTTGTTAGATGTGGCAATAAATGATAAACATACTCAAACCATTTCTCCCCCTGGCCTGGCCATATGCCAGGGGTCGAACAGATGGGTCGATAAAAATTTCCTCACCCAGAAAGGGGGTGAGATTTGGGGGCGGTGAAACCTGGAAGAGGACAAGAGCGGGGGAAGGGCACAAATCTGGTGTGACAAACTAGAGGATTTAGTGCAGTAGTGTTTGTGTAGTGTCAGATTAGACAACCAGTGGTCCTTATACTGTCTGACACTAGGACAACCACATGTGACAGGACAAAACCAGCTTGTAGCACAGTATGGGTCAGTCACAGTACAGCACATAGGTATAGTCAAAACTGAACAGAGCTGATGTTTGATAGTTTAATCTGGACAGTAAATCCAGTGAAACTAGTTCAAATTTCAGGGTAATCTAGTATTTGTTTTTCAATATCCCACCTGACCACAAATGACCAACTATAGATTCCCCACATATCTCTGGATTTATGAGTTTTTCTCATTTCTTTGCATTGAATGAACATCTTTCTACATGAGGTTTTTAGTTTCACAAATACAGCAATTTTCAGACCAGTGTGTGTGTGTGCTGTTTCTCAATGTGGAGACAAAGGGCCAGTGCAGAGCTTTTCAACAGTACAATTGATATAAATAAAAATAATCATGGCATAATTACAGTCTGATAACAAGAATAAAACCACAGTGACAAACAGTATAAATGATGAAAACGCAAATTACGTCCTTTATGATAGTGAATGTAGTGTGAGGAACTAATGAACAGGTTGGCCGTAGACCTTAGGAGTGTTTGGTGAGTTTGTGATATTCAGTATGAGTAACCATATGCTTGTGTGTGTTTACAGTACATCGCAGCACTCTATAATGCTATACATTTCAGTGTGTGCAGTGCCAAGGGGTCCAGGCATCTGTGTGTGTTATGTATTTTGCCTGAGCCTTGAACCCTAGCTTTCCCAGTCAGGAGCAGCAAGACCATCATCATCCGAGTCTGTCTCTGGTGAAGCCTCCTTAATGCGGCGCAGTGCCTCGTGGATGCTCCTGGTCAGTGGGTCACTGGAAGCTGAGAACTCTCCTTGGTCTTTCCTCTCTATTTGGGGGACACGCCTCAGTTTGACCCCTTTACGAATCTGAGCCAGAATGCTGTTGGGGTCATCGTCTCCCTTGGGAGGAAGCAGGGACCGCTGGTCAACCTTCCTCAGGTGGAAGCTGCCTCTCTTCAGGGAGGCCAGCACCTCGTCCATGGGTGAGCTCACTGTATGCAGGGACAGGAAGACACACTGTGACTGACTACTGTAGCTAGCTAATCTGACAAAGCCCAGTACCTGTAACAAATGGTCCCAGTACCTCTTCTGCTGTGGGTGTCAAACTCTGGAGTCTTCTTCAGCTTTTTCCGGGCGCTCACCAGTTGACTGCTGTCAAAGAAGCGAGGGATGAATGGGCCGAGTGGTGAAAGAGAGAGATCTTCTGCATCTTTTCCTTCAGCCCTCTGGCCATGCTTGCCAGAGCTCCCTGAAGGCGACAAATCTTCCTTTGTTGGAGGAGGAGGTGGAGGGGGTGGTGGAGGAGGAGGTGAGATAGGGGATGCCAGAAGTGAGGACAGGGAACAGGGAGAGCAAGAGGAGTCTGCAGGACTGGGCACAGGCAGCAAGGGGAGGGAAGCTGTAAGAGCTGTGACAGGCTGAGTGGTTAGTGTGGTGCTGGGGCTGGGGTCCGTCTGCACGCTGGTACTGAGACACAGCGGCTGGCCCGGTGTCTGGACACGCTCCTCCCTCGCACTCACGCTACTCAATTCCATACTCCTTCCTTTCTCTCTTCTTCTGGTATGGGTCACGCGGAGTCGAGTGGACTTCAGAATCACCTGACCTGGGTACCTCTATAGAAGGAAACAGAGATAAACTGCATTCAATCAGTAAGAAAAAAAAAAAACTGTTGAGGCAGAGTTAATAACACGGCACTTACTTGTTTGAAAGTGCGCAGCCTGTCGAGAGTTTTCTGTCTCTCCTGACTCACTCTGCTGTTCTTTCTCTCCTCATCTTCTTCTATTTTAAGCTGGAAAATTTAGGAGGAGGATGTTACTGAGAATGCTTTATAGCTATACAGGCACAACATTAAAACAACATATACTGTATGTACCTGTAAGATCTGGTGGGATAAAGAGTCCTTGTGGACAGTTTGACGTTTCTGCTGTTTCTTAGTATGGTTTGATACACAGATCTCCTACAGAAAAGTAAGATTAAAAAAAATTAAATTAACAGACTGCTCCACACAGGATTCTGCACAGTGCAAACAAAAAGACAGTTACTGTAACAAAACCTTGTGTCAGTGTCTTGTCGCATATCAGTATTTGTATCAGTGATTTACTGATAATTTAAAGTGTATTTAGTAGTTTTTTTTGTTTTTTTTAATGCATGTGAGCACATTTTAATTACTCTTTTTTGTCTTTCCTCATAAAATGGGTTTCTGGCCAGAGCAAAAGAGCGAAATAAGAATCAGAACCAGAATAACTTCTTCTAGATATAAAGTCCAGTTAAAATGTTGCATACTATGCATTATAAGGTATATATTGAATAGTATGCACATACGGCATACAAGCTCCAGGACAGTTCAGCAGTGAATATAAGTGTGTGTAAAGGATACACACCCTCTTGTTCTTCAGGTACGAGCGCTTGGTAGTGATGCGGCCCCTTCTTGCCTCCAGCTGTCGAGCACTGACCCGAAGTCTGCGCAACTCCTTCTCTGCAGTATCATCCTCCATTATATCATCTGCACTTTCAAAGGTGTCGTAGTACACCACCTCATCCTGACACTCTGAAACCATAAGTAGATAAGTATATGATGTTAGGTCCAGATATTTCCTGTATTTTACAGGCACTACACACCAGTAACACAGACAGTAATAATTCAGACTCTCATTCACCCACAGTGAACCATATAGAGAATTTTCTTAAATGCAGTGTCTTGTCAGGACTTCCTTAAAAATTAATTAATGCATCTAAAAGAGCTTATCCTGTATGCAAAGTTTGTCCAATACCTGTCATCTGTCTGCGAATGCTGTCAAGCTGAGCAGTGAGAAGCAGCTCTTCACACTGCAGTATCTCAGCCTGAATGTCATACAGTTGGAGCTGGAGCTCATAGTACTGTGTCTCCATGTGGTCTAATAGGGCCATTGCATCCTCACTGCTACACAGACACTGCATCTGACGGGTCAGGACAAAAAAAACTAAGACACAAAACAGCTGTGTGTGTTTTCGTCTGTGCATGTGTGTTTCCTATGGTGTTAAGTGTTACTACCACACCTCTTCTCGAAGTGTGTGTTTCTTCTGCTCCAGACAGATCTCCCTGGCTCTCTGGAGCTGTAGGGTTTCCTTGGCGACAGAGTAGCGCAGTCTCTCCATGCGTTCCACCGCCACTGTCCATGAAGATTTACCAAACTTGCGCTGGTCCACCCTCATACGCTCATACACCCCTGTACAAACAGATAAACAGATGGCTGAGTGAGACTTCCACACAGTGAGAGTGAGTCACAAACACAGTTTTCATCTAGTACAACAAGTGAGCTTTCTTCTTTTTTTCTTTTCTCTTGGTCTGATGACTAAAGTCTCATAGGAGTAAAGCTTTATTACAATAATGTAGAGGGAGACATCTATTGGCCACATTTGGACATTACAACTTCTTTCTGTCTGATGTCCACTTCAAGCCACTCATTTATTTAATTTTTGATTTAATAAGTGTTAGATAATAAATAGACCTATCAGTGGTGGAGAAAAACTGGAATAAGCAAGGGCACATTGTGCAGTTACCCTGCACAGAGAGATGCTGCTGGCAGAGCTGTTTGATCAATAGGTTGTCCTTGTATCCTCCGGTCCCTGTCAAAGCATGGCTGTCTGCACTGTCTCGTTAAAACCAAATCACATTAGCCCTGGCATTCAGAACCACACACGGGTCAATTACAGGCCAATGCTACTACTATGTGTGTGGTGTGTGTGTGATTATTCAAAGTTATTCCACTGCTGCGTTGTTGACTTGATATTGGCAGTGAAAGTAATGACATACTGTACCTTTCTGGGCTTTGGCGGTGATCTCAAAGTATTTTACAGTAAACTCCTGGATGTTGAGGACTGCCTCCTGAGCTTTCTTCTGCCAGTCAGAGTCCTCCTTTTTTAGAGTTTCAATCCGCCTTGGGCCCAAGTAATCGTTCTCTATGGAGATCTGATGAGAGAAGATGAACACGTTTGTCAGCAAGAGAATCCGCAGTGAGGGCATATGAAAAAGATATTTTATGAGAACATGTCAAGAAGTAAATGTATTTTCCCTAAATAAAAACAAACTCACTGTATACTGATCTAGAGATTATGGGATACAAATGGTTTCTTCTGAGTTGAATAAAAACCTTAAAGGATGGCAGGTTCAATGAGTGTGTATATTCATAAAGGTTCATACCCAGAAGATAACACTTCTGTATTGTCCTTTGAGATTCAGAATGGTTTTAACCCCAGATGTAAAGAAATATCTGAATTAAATGTTCTCCCCCTCTGAGAACAGGTTAGAAATAAACTCTTTATCTCAGTGCCTTAACCACAGAAAGAAGGCCTGGGGAGGGAGCTATACTCACATAGAAGCTGGGAATATGAGTGTCAGGCTAACGTGTAAAAAAAATTGTAAAGCAAAGCCAAAAATGCAGCACGCAAGAAGAAAAGTGAGCAGAGCTACACAGCTTTCCCTTTCTGACTATAAGAAAACTTGTATCTCAGCTCAAACTGCAACAGTCAGCAGTGCACCAGTATCATTTACCACTGCAATTTCCTGCTGTCAAGTTGCCAGAGCACAGTCACTTTTTTTTTTTTGCATTGTTATACATTGCTTTGTAAAGGTACAAGCTTTACATACAGTGATATGTTACTCTTAGTGGATTACTCAACTTTTGTATGAAAAACTACTATTTATAAATGTACTTAAAATATACTGTATTACAGTAACTTAGATTTACCCAGTGGCCTTCTCCTTCTCTCTTAGAAAGTAAACAGGTCATATTAATCGTATTGTACTATCATGTAACGGTTAGCACTCTGGTCTCTGAATCCAGTGATCTGAGTTAAAATCTCAGTAGAACCTTTTTCAAAAACGAATTTGTCACTTTGAAAAATGACCTGATAATGTGCTCCCTCTAATGTATGAAAATCAAATGAAATGGTACTTTAAAGACACTCTACATGGACATATATCAAATTAAGGCCACACACCCTCACAAGGGATCCTGGCAGTTTCCTTTTAGTAAAACTAGGTAAAAAAAAGTTGTTCAGTCATATCTTTCTGTTAACTTGCTGACAAAATGAGAAACTGACAAAACACAGTGAAAACTTGCTTTAACTTAACATGTTGATGCTTTGTCCTAAATTATCCTGTTTATTTTGCAGTTTATGCCAATTTATTTATTACTGGTTTATCACACTGCATCATTTCAAAGATAAAAGATAATTAGATATTATTAAAATCATAGGAATAGTAATAAAGAAGTTACAACAGGAAATGGCTGGAGACATTCAGAGAAAGAAGAGCTGCAGAAAGCCACGCTGTGCCTGAGCTACAGACACTGAGCTATAATTAGACTTGGAAATGCAGGTTTAACCCTCCCTCTCCCTTAACTATACTGGTAGGAGGTTCCATGGTGTAATGGTTAGCACTCTGGACTCTGAATCCAGCGATCCGAGTTCAAATCTCGGTGGGACCTGTGAGGTTTTTACATTTTTCTGTTCTCCTATTTGACAAAGACTCTCAGGGGTTCCCTGTACTGACCTGTCTGTGAGCAAACACTGATCTATTACTAAACTAGTTGAAGTTGGTGAAGGGAGTCAAGACTGTGCTACATAGTTATTATAAACTCTATAACATGAAAAAGATCTGATTGTAAATTAAGAACATAATCTGAGTGAACAATATAAGAAATACATAGTGACAAAATCTGATAATTAAAAGTATAATGGAAGAAATTAAAAATGTCTTTTAAAAAAGATTTTTTCACATTTATTACAAATCCTACAAGTCTTCAAAATATATTTCTTTTTACTAAATACAAAATATACTAGATGTGACTTTTTATATAATGTGATCTGCCTTGTTGGCTTTTATTCTGATAGTTCACACTCGTTCCACGAAAACCATCTGCATGTAAACTGGCCCTGGAAACAACACCCTGCTGACACTGCTGTCTTTAGTTGACACTGGAAGTTGTCATCTCTCCAGAGGAAGTGGAACTGACAACATTTGTTCAGCCACATCTTAAGTGAAGAGCTCTTTAACTTTGTTTTAGTTTTTTAGTTTAGTTTTAGTTTTTTTTTTATTTCTGCCGCATTTCTGCTGATGCCATTTAATCAGCATCAACGTGTACCTTTCTATAGGGCTACAAACAACATGACTTATTTATGTCTCTGCGAGACTGCAGGAAACAGGAGATCCATAGGGCTCAACTCCAGCTCACAGTATGTCACCTAAACCCCACCTTTCAGATACTTTGGCAAAAGAAAAAATAATTAAGAGGAAAGTGTTCACATTCAAGAGTAAGAAAAGCTGTGTAAGCTATTTGTTCATGGATATTTTGTGGTAACGTGATATTAAAGTCTTTTTATAACTAATGTGCAGCATGTGAACCAGAGAGCTAAATATAAAAGTGCCATAAGCACTGCAACGATTGAAGCTTTACCACCATTTATCCATTCTCTAGACTCCCTCTTCTCTTTGCAATTAGACATTGTATATCTCACCCCCTCCCACTGATGTACAAATCATAGGCATTTTATTAAAATATACACGATAATTCAGTTAACATGACACATCACAGTCAACACGCACATACACACTGATGCACAAAGACACAGAGAAGAACCTATTTTAGGAGACATGACAATTTCCTGTGAACATCTATTGTGTTTTATGACTGTTCCATGTTGGCGCCTGTAGAGAAATAACAAATTACATCACGAAACCCGGCCCCATCGTTACAGTAGCCAGCTTCCCACATATGCAAGTAAGGCACAGCTCCAGCACCTCAGGAGTCAGAAAAAATATCCACATGGTTCACATGGTCTGTAACAATGGGATAAAACTACCAAAAACTGCAAAGAAGACACAAATATTTTGGTCATTCATCCCTCCTGATCCTTTTTTCACTACAGAAATCAACTGGTCATCTGTGTTGCGTGTATACTCAGCACTTGCCACTGGTGGACATTGGCTCAAAAAGTTGAGGAAGCTTAATAAAATGCCAAAGAGGTTTTGGCAAATTACTGGGTCACTACTGGGATTACTGGGATTTGGGTCGAGGCTCTCTCAAGGACTTAAGAATCTAGTTTTACGAGACGTGTTAAAAAAAATTAGGACGCCTCTCTGACTCCTGTGTGTGGACCAGACTCTTTAAATACTTGTTCATGGATATATGTGCGACCTGTCCAGGGTGTACCCTGCCTCTCGCCTGATGATAGCTAGGACAGGCTCCAGCACCCCCCGCGATCCTTACGAGGACAAGTGGTTCAGAAAATGGATGGATGGATGGATATATGTGCACTTAAACAGTAAAGAGGTGCGTTCTGTTACCTTTATCTGCTGTCTGCATAGCATTGCTAGTTCCCTCATGTCTCTGAAGGGCTGCAGCAGGTACTGGTACAGCTGTGTTGAGGCCTCCAGCAGACCCCCATAGGCCTGATCTTCTTCCTCATAGAGCTCGAGCAGCTCCACCATACTGTCCACGGTCTTGTGCTTCTCCAGCAGCTGCATTGTATATATACAGAAGAAGTTACTTTTATTATTATGAACATGCAAACAACTGGAACTGAACTGGAACCAGCTCCCAGTCCAGGTTCGGGAGGCAGGCACCCTCTCTACCTTTAAGACTAGACTTTAAACTTTCCTTTTTAATAAAGCTTATCATTAGAGATGGCTCAGGTGACTCTGAACCATCTCTTAATTATGCTGCTTTAGGTTTAGTTTGCTGTCTGACATGCAGAAATCATTAAAAATGCACATTTAGCAGGAGGTCAACATACTGTAAATAGCTGTAATGTAATCTGCAGAAGTACAGTATTTGTTTCAAACCCTTTCTTTTATCTGTTACAACTATGACATAACACCCCAGAGGTATACAAAAGTCAGAAGAACATGCTTAAATGTATTTTAGTGTCACTTTAGTGCACTAAATAAAAACTTGCACCTCTCTGTGAGACTGCGAGGATAATTTGTGTAACTGTAAATAATAGGGAGTATATCAGGGTGCACTCTCTCAGCACACAGACCACGGCTGAGTGAGCAGAGTCCTTTCTGCTGCTGGGAATAAGATCAATGCACACACATTTCTGCCAGACTGAACAATCCTGCAGGCTACCAGCAAGCACCGAAATAGCCATTAACTCCAAAGCCCTCAAATGGAGTGGGAGAATCAATAGGCGTGTGAGATCCCATGACACAACAAACTGTAACTGGGTTTGAATGAACTATAGAGAACTGTCACTGCAGGCAAAAGAGCTTCCAGTGATGAAGAGCTGAATAAGATCAGCAGCTCTCCCTTCGTCCTCAGGATGAATGTACCTTCAAGCAAAGAGGAAATCCCATACAGTGACAGATATTCTTCATAACAATTGGAGCAAAGTAGCTGTGGCTGGTTGGAGCACATTCTGTGAGACTCATCACTCTGCTGTTTGATGGTTTTTGCTCAGGAAGGCAGTACTTCCTGTGTCCGGTGTTCTGTCCATTTTATTCTGATTGTGTGTGTACGTATGTGTGTGTTTCTGAACTGTGAGAATGGGAGTGGGTGTGGGACCGAGTGGGTGGAATGACATGTGGATGATTCGTCTATGCTACTCACGGCCTCATTTCACTGCCAAAAAAGCAGAGAGGAAACGCCTTGGCAAGGAAATCATACAAACACATCCGCAAACAGTAAATTGATTCAGTCTCTTGAGTCTTTCTTACTTATACACACTATTTATTATACTGTGACTCTGCAGTTCTTCCAGTACTGCTACCACTGCCACTTGTTAAAGTTTGTGATAAATAAATATGAAGACAAAGAGTGGATATAAATCTACCAATCAAACAGCAAACATTCTTTAATGAATATAAATACTGTATGTGTAGAGAAATTACTAAACTAAAATTTGTAGTCAGTACGACGGGTGTTTAAAAAATATTTATTCCATAAACACAGCTAACACTCAAAGCTGATCTGCCAGCTACTATTAAGGACAGGAGTTATACTGTGATTCTAATAATGGAAAACACTTCCATCAACACTCAGTCTCTCTCTCTCTCTCTCTCACCTGCTGTCTCCAAGGACTTCTTGCACTTTTTGGCTCCACGATTCAAGGATGCATTAATCCAAAGCCACTGTTTATATTAGGAGCAGTTAATCAATCACTCGCTACCGCTGATGTGTATGAGGAGCAGGCGTGGAGCTGGAACTGTTCAAAGCAGAACTAAGGTAATTACTTACATCCAGGTGCGAGTTTTTGACGATATTATATACATAAAGAAATTTTTTACTTAAATGTTTATTAATATTACATTTTTGAACTATTCATGAAACACGCAATTTGAGTTTACAGTTTACCAAATGTTTCTTGTTTTGAGCCTCTGGTGCAGAGTTAAACTATGGTCATTTCTTAAATGTTTTAATTTAAGATTTATGATTTGTACATAAATATGCTGTTAGAAACATAGTCCATAAAGTGCATACAGTGCTGTGAAAAAGTATTTGCCCCCTTCTTGATTCTTTATTTTATTGCATATTTGTCACACTCAAATTCAGATCATCAAACTATTTTTTATATTTACAAAGATAACTTGAGTAAATAAAACATACCAAATGACTTTGCACATTACATCAACAAGTTTTCTTAGAGGAAATGTGTTGGTTTAGAATCTCAGTCATCCAGGTGAGGTTATTTCCTCTCAACACAGCAATGGGATGTACTTACAGTTACAATCTACAAATTCTTCCTCTCTTAGTGACTAGCTAGTGGTTCAAGATATATCATTCATAGAAATTACATAAAAACTGACACACTTTCTCTTTTATCAGTGCCACTGTTAAGCAACTTGACTGTATATTTTATCTTTCATGTCATTAGAACTCGCCTTGTTTCTTTCAGTAACTTGTGCAGGCCTCTTTTTCTCACTGACATCAGTTGTCTTCATACTTTACACGAGTTAAGCATGGGTTAAGGTTTTGGTTTTGTTGTTTGGCTTCATAAAACTATGTTGATCTGAGCTTGGATGGCTCACATATACCAACACAAAAAGGTTTATGCACAGGAAGGCCAACTGCACGCAGTTTAAAGTTTAAAAAAATGTGTAATTAATGTGATGCTTCTTTTGTGGTTGTGTGACTACAGCAGGAAGAGATTTGTTAACATTGCCTTCATAATTCTTTGCTTTGTACTTAAGGCTTAAATGCAATGAAGCAATGGTCTACTTCCGATTAATGACAGGTGCATCAGGCTTGGTCACAACCATCAAGCTCCTATTTCCTTACGGATGTGAATGTTACAGAAAAAATGCTCTGTACACAGCTTGATGATGACAGGGAGCTGAGAGGGTCACTGGGATGCTATCAGAGGATCACACAAACTCTCACCTCTTGTAGATGTTTTGTTGCACGGTTGAGCGCCTCCTCGTACCCGGACTGCCTCAACTCGCTCAGACTCTCGTAGTACTCTTCTGGGTCGTCGTTTTCCGTGAACAGGACCTGCGAAAGGATCTTCCACCCACACGTGTCAAGCGCATGGCCCAGGTACACCTGTAAACTGCAGCACAGCTCATCCATTTCGGTTTCGGATACTTCAGCCGGGCCGAAAAGCACCGTCCACATCCCGGCGGGTTCCTCTGGAAGGACCGGGAGACAGGGCTCCAGGTCCGAGTTGACCGAGCACAGCTGCTGGTGGATCGCCCTCAGGTCCTGGAAGGAGAAGAGTCCGGCCCAGCTGCACTCCTCCCTGCTCAGATTGTCCAGCTCCTCCAGGTCCACGCTGTTCAGTGACGGGGACAGCTGCTCATCTCTCAGTGACTTTAACACCTCGGTATCAGGACTAACGGGAGATGCTGCAGATTTAACAGTTTGGATTTTGACAGGGCTTGGTTTTGTTGCTATGGCGGATTTGGTTTTAGGGCTGCAGCCTTTAACCACAGCTTCCCTGGCTCCTTTGCTGGGGCTGCTGGATACTTTATCTCTAACAGGACTTTCAGACCATTTTGTTTTGTCCCCATCCTGGCCAGTCGCCTCCGCCAGAGGATCCCTACCGACGCTTCTCCTCTGCACCGTCCTGTTATGGCACGTAATAGCGAATTTACCCTCCACTTCATTCCAGGCGACGATAAAGACGAATTTATGCTTTTCCTTCTCCTCAAACGCATTAGGACGAACGGCCACCCACCCCGACTCCAAATTATCCTCCATTGTGAAGGACATTTCTGCAAAGTGATGATGCAGAAAGAAAAAGCTTAATGACGCTGCTCCTACGAACCAAACCTACGTCTGCACTATTTGCGTGTTTCTTTACAGCGTTTACCAAACACCGTCTTCTCTCTGAGGATGTGTTGCCTGAGGGGCTATCCTGCAATGAATCTGGAGCAGCGCAGTGTCATTTACCATCTCTGGCCCACCTGCTTTCAACTCGGATGTTTGGCTGTGTATCCCTGCCTCCTGCTTTGTCATTAACCCTCCGACCAGACAAGACATCACGGGATCATTCACCGGGTCCAGCGGTCGATCCGCCTGTCAGCTGTGCTCCGTTATTCTCGACAACGTTACAGACCTCCCTTCTCATCATAAAGTAGCAGCTGGGTCCCAAAACGGCGGCGTACATCATTCAAACACAACACATCAAGGCCGTGAACAAGCTTGATGAAGGACTGTGTCCAGTAACGCTGTTTTCAGAAAGGTTAGCATCGTGTACAAACTCATAACATGTTCATGTTTTCTTCATCCTCAGGTTTTCCTCATCATTTGCCCAAGAAGATCACACAAGCGAAATAAAAATGCTGCCTTAAAGTGCTGTGAGACGTATCGGGATTTTCAGCGAATCCCTTTCAGCGACATAAGAAAATTAGTTAGACTATCACCAAATATTTACAGACATACAATAATTTGTTTAGTGTATAACAAGTTATTTCTTTATAATCATTATTAAACGCTCTCTTAATGAAAGGAAGCCATACTCAAGCTGCGTTCATGCGACGTAGAAAAAAAGAGCAGCTTGAGGGAATTTATTCGGACAGCATTTGAATGCAACATTAGAATCTCAAATCGAGTAGGACACGTAAAGACGTGGTGACGTAGCTGCAGCGTCAAGAACCAGTATGCATGCATGTAATAAAAATGAGGTTTGGGAACCGAGGAACTTCTGTTTATGAGTGAAATTTTTCCCTAATGAAATTAAAAAAGTTTACAACATGGTCCAGAGATTTATTACTCACATTGTCCTAGTAATAAAGGATATATTTAAGTTTAAAATGGTAAGTGATATTAAAGGTTGTCTACCTGTTTTATACCTTATGTGCTATGTACTGCGCATGTCTTGTAAAAACAAACATTTGAATTGCGTTATAAACTAAATTCATAAATTAATGAAATATACATATATACACACACACAATGTAAAATGCTTTACCAGTCATAATAACTGTGATTTTATTATTAATGAGACGTAGTATAAAACAGTTGTTTCCGAAAACTAATAAACCCGAAATAAACATTATAATATTTCTGTACAAGCATGTCATATAAATAAAAAATATCTAATACATTACTTAATAACCACAGAAGGATGGTTGAGTTACTCGCTGTGGCAGAGTGTTGTTGAATGGTTTGCACACATTAGCTGTCAGAGGACGAGTATAGAAAATGATTTCCCCTTTTGATGGTCACAGCCTTGAGTTAAATAAAAGTTTGTCTCTCACCATGGTGCATCACTTCTAAAGATTCTTAGAGAAATGCTTAGTGGGTTCCAACAGAGTTGACCTCTGCTTTGATGAGCTCTGATTTATGGTGCTTTCATTCTTAAATACGTCTCAGGTATGAGTCTCAAACTCAGTCATTTAAACAAACATATTCAATGGTAAAACTCTGTATTGTGGTATTTTACCTAAAAATATATTTTAAGTAGTACAGGACATTTATTAAATTCCTTGAATTGAAGCAACAAGAAGTGAGAGAAATACCTGCTCAAAAAGAATAACCTCTGTCATATTATATGTTTTTCCAAAATGTATTTCATTTTTTTTTTCCCTTACATTGGGAAGAGGGACAAATTAAAACACAATCATTATGCAGTTCTCTGTATTATTTGTTTATCTTTCCTCAGTTTTGCTGGTAGGAAATATGCCAACATAACTTCTGTTTTATTTGTTTTCTGTTAGATTTTGGCAGCAGGACACTGAAACATTACTACTAAGCCCAACTAGGCTATTATAAATCTTTTTAATACTACCCAATAGTGAGCAGTAGATTTGGGTTCATTGTTAGAGCAGCCCACCAGAGTTGAAATCCACACAGTGGTCATGTGTTTATCACAACAACAAGCAACAAAGAAGAAGAAGAGCAACAACAAGCCGCAGACGAAACACTGGGTAGAGAGGTCGAGAGGTCGAGGATACCTGTAGAAAGGTACGGAGAGGAAGAAGCACTACTACTGGACTGACAGTGAGTTGGATGACTGAGTGTTTACTTTCCATATAGGCGTGAGAGAGTTATGGTTCCATGGTGTAATGGTTAGCACTCTGGACTTTGAATCCAGCGATCCGAGTTCAAATTTCGGTGGAACCTCGTGGTTTTGTGACGCTTCTAGTGTGAACAATTACTACAGTAGGTAAAGTACTATGTGCACCCAGAAATAGGTCTACTTAAAAACAGTGTATACGAAGACAAATGACAATTCAAACTTAAAATAGAGGGTAGCGGTCAACGTAATAAACACACGCAGAAAAACAAAGAATTAACTCCACACTAGTTTACGTTTTTTTATTGAAAAAACAGAATTTTTAGAACTTATAGAAAGTGAACGCTGGAAATACAGATGACTTCATGGACCGTCCTCTACTCAGTTCTGGGTGTACCAGCTGGAACAGCGACGCTACGTGGTCCCATGGTGTAATGGTTAGCACTCTGGACTCTGAATCCAGCGATCCGAGTTCAAATCTCGGTGGAACCTGCGACTTTTTCCATGTTGCTGAGAGTCACCGTCGTAATCAGGAAACAGAGAGTCGTCAAAAACGGAAAACACATAAACAAAAGCTACTGGTGAACAGGGCCAGTCACTCTTAAGTTACAATTATTACAGGTTCTTATAGTTTTTGCTCAACTTTACCCTTTATTACCTTACAGTGACCACAGCCTGACTTTTAACCAGTTTCACGTTATTAATTAGGTTGACATATTGATAATATACAATGCTGCACAGATAGATAGATAGATAGATAGATAGATAGATAGATAGATAGATAGATAGATAGATAGACAGATAGACTTTAATTTTAATATTCATTCACATCACACCATACAGTGCACGATAAGAACGAGAAGTCGTTTCAATGGCTCAGATGTCAAGAGAAAA
>JAUBNQ010000028.1:11363675-11376755 GCA_032353495.1 Ctenopoma kingsleyae | reverse complement strand
ATATTCATTCACATCACACCATACAGTGCACGATAAGAACGAGAAGTCGTTTCAATGGCTCAGATGTCAAGAGAAAATAGTCTGAAAGTAGTAAACAAGATATGTTTGGAATAATCAATACACATATTAATTCTAGTTGTGAAATGATCAAATTCTTGTTTAATCAGTAGATCAATTTCAGGACAGAGTTTATTACAAATATTTTTGAACACTGCTAACCTCAAAAATCTCGAATTTAGGTCAGGTAATAGTCGTGAAATAAGAAACCGCAGTGGATTGAGCTGGCTCCGTGCGGTTTCCCTCCTGGCCTGCGGGGGGCACTGCTGTATTTGTTGGAACCAGTGATGCGACAGAATGTCGTCACTTCCTGGCGGGGTTTCGAGCTGAAAAATGATGTAAACAAATACGAACTAGAGTTAAGTGTTTTGGCAAATAAAGCTTCGTATATAACAGCAGTTGAAAGCGTTTGCTAAATTTGCTGTAGTCGTTTTAATTAGCAGTTGAATGTCGTACCAAAAGTGACGTTAAGTAGCGACTGTAACATTATTTGCCAGCAGAGGAGGCAACTTCTTCACTGACTTGTGAAAATCTTTACGGTAAGATGTTTTAACTCACCGTAGTTAGTTTAAGCGTTATAGCATCTCGAGTGTCTCCAGTATAAACCCAGTAAATATATAGTTGCAGAAAACAAACTGGTTTGATTTTGACACCCTATTAAACGGAGGAAAACTTGATTAACGCAGATGTTGTACTGTTGTACTTATTCTGAGATAACGTTACTTGCAATCTGAGTATTTACATTTTTCCACGTTATACCTCGATCCTACCAGATGCAGTTATTTTGCTTTTTACTACCTCATTGTATATTTGATAGTCACAGCTACTACTTTGCAGGTATTGTTACATACAAAAGCATGTTACACCTGCATGACAACAAACTTTCCCACAAAACGTCTACCTGTTTCCTACAGGAAATGAGCTTCATATGCTTTAACGTTCATGCATTAGTAGATATAATATGATGTAATATACGGCATAATAATAAACATTGAAAACATTAAGAGGGACACTGATTCATACACAGGGCACTTTTACCTAAGGACCAATGAAAAGTCCTTCTTCAGCTATTGCACTATTGTAAATTATAATCGTCATTTAAGCTTTTTAGCCTCACTCATTCTAAATAGATCCTGTGGTTTTGTTACATGGATCAAACCTAAGTGGTCTGACAAATACTTTCTCTTTGGCTGGGGTTTACTCATCCTTACAGGCACCGTCTCTGTTCTGTGATGGACCCATCTGACCACGTGGGGAACCTCAACCACAACATGCAGGCTGTGGTGCAGAATGATGGTTCTGCTCTTGAAGGCTCCACAAGACAGAGGAATACCTCTCCTGTAGACATGCTGAGGTTCATCATTCTGCTTTAGCATTTGTATTAACATTCAGAACTGAGTGTTGTTTTATGTGATGACTCACATTTCATCCAGTTGCATCATGCAGCCATGAAGCCACCTTGGCTTTTGTAATAAGACTATGACTAGAATCACTGTTGAAATTACTTTCTTTTCAGAATAAAACAGCAGATGTCCAACCAGTGCTTTGAGATGGCAGTGCAGCTTCATGCAGGTATACAACTGTGCATTATTTCCATTTTTCTGTATTTTTATGAAGTACGCAAACAAAGTATTCATTTGAAGTTTCTTGTAATAGGAAAAAGTAAAAGACCTTGTAGCACATCTGATGCTGAGAGAGAACTGTGAGTATTTGATATTTGCCTAATGATACAGATTTTTTATTTAAACCAAATGAAAGATTGTTAATTTGTTTATGTTTTAAATGTTCCAGACCAGATTATGTGAGTGAGTTGGAAAGAATCAAGACAGATTATTTTAACGGCACACTGGCACTACACAGGTAAAGCAGTTTTAGATGTTGCAATAATTTTTGTTTTCACTATTGAATGCTGTGTTTTTCTACATACAGTATAACAATATAATATGTTGTATATTAGAAGCCGTAAACACTGGTTAACACTGAATATTCATTTTAGGATGCAGATGTGGCACGCTATCGCAGAAAAGCTGAAACAGAATGATTCAGAGGCCGAGTAGGTCAAATCACAACATACTGTAATAACTCACCCAAGTGTTTTGTTGAAAACATTATTTTAATAGATTTCTTTTTTCAGTGCACTGAAAGTTGTGAGTGATCGCTTCATGGCTCTTTGCTTACGTATAAAACAACTTCAGAGAGTAAGCAGTCTCATTGTCCACTGTGTGTCCTGTTTTCACTGTTATTGCACATTGAGATAATTAGTTTCATACCCAAAATCCCTCCTGTTTTTTCCCCAGGAGTCAAGAGATCTTCAGGATGAAATTACAGAATTACAGAAGAAGAGGCTTGGTATGTTCTGTGGTTTATAATGATGGTTCATAAAGGTTTATCAAAATTTGTTTCCCCGCTTTATTTTTATTTAAAAAATCACTAATATTGAGTTCTCATTATTATTGTGTGTAGAGATGAAACGTCTCACACATGAGAAAATGAAAGAGATGGAAGAGCTGAAGTCCAAAAAAGAACACCCAGACATAGAGAAGTATAAAGCAGTGTTGGAGAAGGGCCAGGCGAACCTGGAGAAATATAAAAAGATGACCATCATGACACAGAATGTTTTGAGGGTAAATTGTAAAAGAGAAAAAAATGCATCTGTCAGTACAAGGTTTTTAAATGGTTAATGCATGCAACAAACTTAGCAGCTCCTAAGTAGATGTATGTGTTTCTCTCCAGGGCATCCTCTTGGCCTGTAAAATAAACTGGCTGGATGATCCAGAACTTCGAGACATTGCCATGACGCTGGAGGATCTCCCCATGTCTGACTAGAGAACAATCAATTTCTCCATATTTATGTTTGTGTATTGTATTGTCCAGTAAATCATTAATAAACCTGTGTAAACCAGATTTTGCCCGTGATTTTGTCAGAATTATGATTACTCTGTAAAAGTGATGGCTATGACCCCGTAGTTGCCACTAGAGGGCGACGCAGGGGGGAAAGATTTTAAAGCTGCACATTTTGTCGATGAAGAAGAAAGAACGTTTACACGTGTTTTCCAAGCCCTCACAGATATATTTTGAGTAATTGTTCCTAATTTGGGTTTCTGGATATCTAGTAGGAAGAAATCAAAGGAAAAATGCCGAAGGTTAAGGCGGAGAAAAAAACTAGGCAGCACCAAGAGGTCAAAAACCAAGGTATGTTTGTTTAAATGAAGGGTTAGCATTAGCATGTTAGCAAACATCACGGTCAGCTGCTGGAAAAATTGACTTTAAAGACAAAGTTTAATAACATGTCACGAAAGCGCATTGAGCAGTTTGTAGATATTTCCGTAACGGCATCAAACATGACGTTGTGTCTGTTTGGTGACATTAAAAGTTTACGTGAGTTAGAAACTCAGCCGACGCTCTTCGTGTTCTGACTAAACCTAATTCAGAAAATCGTCATTTAAAGTAAACTCGAGTCGTCCGCAAACTCATGTACGTACACAGCATTGTTTAAGATACTGGTTTAATTATTTGGTGTTTTGGGATTATTTCGGCATCCAAAGTATCGTTGCAATGTTAAATATACATGGACAGAGCCATGTTTATTTTTCTACATAATGGCATATATATACATAAAGCTACAAAATGTTGTTTTGATGCAATCACAATCACATAAAGTATATAAACAACTGATCGCATGTTTCACTTCTATGTTGAGACCAGACTTTAAACACGTGTATTGGGCATATTGTATTGGGTGTGTTTATTTAAAAGCCCTCAACAAATTAACATCTCTCCGTGTAATTAGGAAATAGTCGTATTGTTTTTAGTCCACACATAGGCCCAGTATGCAGTGCTCTGTTTACTGTCTGTTTCAGGGATCATGTTCAACACTGGCATCGGGCAGCACATCCTGAAGAATCCTTTGGTTGTCAACAGTATCATTGAAAAGGTAGGCTGTACTGGTATTGATAACGTACAGGACGGAAGCATCTTATCAACACTGCACACAGACTTGATAATGATGTGTTCTTAAATAGTGGTTGTGTTTTCCAGGCTGCTCTAAGGCCAACAGATGTGGTTCTGGAGGTTGGACCTGGTACTGGTAACATGACAGTGAAATTACTGGAAAAAGCCAAGAAAGTGAGCATATAAAAGTTTTTTCATTATTGCTTTTTTGCCAACATTTGAAATTACAATATAAACAAACAAACCAGATGAAGATTCTTAATCAAATAATTAGTTGTACAGATTTTTTGCAGAGTAGTGTCAAAGTAAGTTGCTCACTTAGTTGTAAAAGTTACCACTCACCTGTAGTTCCTTGCTATCCGTAGTCAGATAAACATGTCAGTGACTGACTTATTAGTGAGTTTGTGTCTGCAGCAGTTATGAAATAATTGATTGTTACTGTTCAGTGTAAACAGAAACTGCTGCTGTTGCAGGTGGTGGCCTGTGAGCTGGACTGCAGATTGGTGGCTGAACTCCAGAAAAGAGTACAATGCACGTGAGTGGAAACAACAGCACTGCACCACCATACTTTATATTTGTGTGGTATTTGCAGTTAACTGGAAGTTGAGTCATGGCAACTGGATTTCTTTCTTGTAAGGTAGAAATGATTCACTCTGTCGAATCTTCATCGGACTGACAAAGTTCTGTGGATGCAGAGCGAAATGTTTCTACCTTACAAGAAAGAAGTCCAGTTGCCATGACTCGACGTCCAGACAACTTTACCTGGATGACTGAGAATCTTCACAGACATATTTGCAGTTAAGTAAAAGCATGCTATGCATTGTAATAAAATCAAATTGTGTTTTCCAACAGACCCATGCAGACCAAACTTCAAATATTAGTTGGAGATGTGTTAAAAACTGATTTGCCTTTCTTTGATATCTGTGTGGCTAATTTACCCTATCAGGTAAGGACATATTTTCTATGATAATACACACAATTAATTCAAGGTTATTTAATGAATTTATCTAAAAATATATATTTTAATTGTGCAGATTTCATCACCATTTGTTTTCAAACTCTTGCTGCATCGACCTTTCTTCAGGTAAGGAGCAACTGAAGCTGCACTGGGAGTTTGTTCTTCTCGTGTCCACAACGAGCATTTAGCAGCTGTTTTTGTTTTACTTGTTCAGGTGTGCCGTGTTGATGTTTCAGAGAGAGTTTGCTATGCGACTGGTCGCCAAGCCTGGCGACAAGCTGTACTGCAGATTGTCCATCAACACACAGCTACTGGCTCGTGTAGATCACCTCATGAAGGTTAGCGTCCACTCTCTGATGCTTGTCTAACAGCAGCTCTTGAGAGTAAGTGACATCATGAGATCATATGTCGGTGAAGATTCTCCTAACAAGAAAGAAGTCCAGTTGCCATGACTCAACTTCCCGATATCATGACAACATGTTTACATGGGTAATTTCCATCAGGGGATTTCCTGTTGCAGCAGGAACTGCAACTGTGTCTCAGATATTTTCCTCTTTTTCAGGTCGGGAAGAATAATTTCCGCCCTCCTCCAAAAGTGGAATCAAGTGTTGTCAGGATAGAACCGAAAAATCCTCCTCCTCCAGTTAATTTTCAGGTGGGCTTTGACTTTAAAATTAGTTAATGTTGTAAGAATGTGATTGGTCAAAACAAGAGGTACAGTTTAGGTATTTAACATTGTGGTTTATTTCTCCTCTAAAGGAGTGGGACGGCCTGGTTAGAATAGCCTTTGTAAGGAAAAACAAAACCCTCAGTGCAGCTTTCAAGTGAGTACCTGCAAGCTGCAAACGCTGCCACTTAAAGCTACATCTGTAGCGTGTGGTTCATGTTTATTTGTAATTTGCAGGTCTGCTGCTGTGGAACAGCTGCTGGAAAAGAACTACAGAATTCACTGTTCTGTACACAGTGTGGTGAGTGACTATCCCAGCGTTTTAGTTTGTCAGTCATGTTGGACTCTTAATAATAAATGCAGATAAATGCTGATTCTTGACACTCTTTTGAGACTGCAGACCTGTGGCATTTAAGGTCAGTAATAGGGCAGTTTCAGCCTAAACTCTCGTACTCCATATTGACAGGAGGTCCCAGCAGACTTCAGCATCAGCAAGAAGATTGACAGTGTATTACAGGAGTCTGAATTCAGTGAAAAAAGAGCCAGGTCCATGGACATTGATGACTTTATGGTGTAAGTTGAATGAATGTACCACTTGTTCCTTTGACATCTTTCTTTATTAAAGAATCAACTAAAACAAATTTGGCAGAACAAATTTGATGTGTTTGATACGTTTTCTTTTTCTCTCATTCTCAGACTGCTTCATGCATTCAACTCTGCAGGGATCCACTTCTCTTAAATGGCAGAGGGAACTTAAGAGAAGGACTTATGATTCCTGTCTTCATAATGAGATGGGAGAAATTATTGATCAGCTGAGTAGAAAGAAGTGTATTGTCTGACTAATATTTTCTGCTGTGGAGCTTGAACCACTTGAAATGTGCAGAAAAAATCGGAGGACACAGTTAAAGCACTCATATTGAGTGTGCATGCATGGACAGTTTTGACAGATGGAAGCTGTAGAAGCCCTACTTGTTGTTCAGGGGCCTACCTTGTGCAAGAGTGAATACTCTGTAATGGATGATAATTGTAATCTAAACAAAATCTACAAATTTTCTAATATCAAAATTACCTAATGGAAAAGGTAAGAATGAAACAAGTGTTGATCTTTCAATGTGTGCAGTGTTTGTTTTTCTGTGATAGCACCATCTGTCGCTAAATGGTGCAGCAGGCTATGACTACAACTATTGATTACTTTTTCAATTAATTTCTACTGATTAATCTATTTGTAAGTATCCAGCAGTGGCTGCAAGTCTAAATGTACAGTTACCTAATGTTTGGACTGAGGGTGTTGCTATGCTGTTTTTTTTGGGGTTTTTTTTTAATGCTGGCAGAGCCAATGGTTGGTTGTCATGAGTCTGTTTATAATCCACACACCTCTTGTGATCAGTGTGTAGAACTCAACACATTAATTATAATCAGTGGGGAATGAAAAGACTTTTCATAAAAATGAATATAGGATGAATTCTTGCGCTAGACTAATTCAGATTTTTGGAGAGTGTTGTGGAATCATAGCACAGGCATCACATCTCTGTGGATTATATTGCATGCATGGATTATTGAATGTAATCCACAAGACCTCGTGTTGAGACAATAAACCAACATAAATGTTAACTTGCTGCTACAGTATGATGTGTTGCAGTAGTTTCTCTTCTCTTGGCACACACTGGTCAGCACCACCTGACCTACTCACGGGTTTTTACTACCCTCTGGTGGTAACGTTGTGTAACTACATGTGACTGTCCAACAATGCTTTGACTTAAATTCATCAGATTTTTTTTTCTACACGTGTTATAATGTCTTCTTCAGTGCTACAAGAGGTAACAGTTATAATGCTTTATAATGTCAAAATGAATACCCTGTCACGATACAGGCATGCGGTTACAGATTCATACTCATTGTGACTCCTTGAGGAAAAAAAAGAAGTCACAAAAAAAGTCATTAATCAGAATCATTTAATACATCAATCGAAAACTACTGACCAACACTGACTCGCAGGTATAATACACTTATACAGTATTTCCTGGTGTTTCTATGCTATTTCAGTGAATCAATGCGATTTGTTTGTTGCTGTTGACTAGGCTGGTGTGGACGCAGGCGCAGTAGAATAATATTGCTTCCGGTGTAACCACTTCAAAATAAAGGTTGTATGCGTTTTCCTTTACAGTCTGTTTTATTACTAACTATATCAAACGTCGTGTGTCTTGACTGTGTATACTTCTTTACAGTTCAAGTTTCAAGCTACTTCTGCATCAGCGATTCCAGGTAAGAAAAACTGATTATGTCATTTTACATATGAGTAGTATATGACCACTTTTAGGCCTTTTTCCAAACCTCGCATCTTCATGTCACTGCACCATATTGGTCTCTGGGGGATGCTCTTGTCACTTTGTGAAGTAAGCAGATGTGGAAGAAGTACACAAACTGAATAACGAAGAAAAGCGAAAGTTCTTGCACAAAAGGGTTTTCCACTACAAGTACTGCTTCAAATTCCTTCATCAAGCTAAATTACTAAGTATATTTTAAAATAAAGTATTAGTATAAAAGTATAAATACTTATTTGGCATCAATCTGACCGAGATTGTGATACTGTTTAAAAACAGGGTCTATAAAAACTTTATAAAAAAATTTTTTTATATTAAACACTAATGAACGTGGTGCTGTAATATCAAAGTGCAGGTCTAATCCAGATTTGATCCATGTGCCTCATAAATAAGGTTTCTACAGAAATCTAAAATGTTCACTTTCTTAGGTTTAATGAAAGTACAGATGAGGTGAACAACTTTTTTCTATTCAGAAATGTACCCTTTCATTAGTAGCAATTAAAAGTAATGTTGGGAGATACATACCATTTGTGCCAAGTATGAAAATATGGAAAATAAAACATCTCTCATCAAAAATCACACAGCTGGTAATGGTGGAGCTCATGTAACTCCTATATGCATTGACAGGTGGTTAATCCATAAATCAGAGTGATTATATTTTGTATTGAGAATTTAGTAACTCAAGCTGTCAAATGTAGTGAAGTCAGGACAATATTTCACTCTGAAGTGGTGTAAAAATGACATGGAAATGCTTAGGTAAAATTCAGGTTTGTCTAAACAATACTTAAGTTTTAAATGTACTTAGTTACTTGCCACCTCTGTAAGCAGGGATGCTTTCTTTTATTTTAATTTATCATGAAATGTCATATTAATTAATGACATTAATTAAATTGTCATGCACGTGTGTTGAGAGTGTAGCAAGATGAAATCTGCGATATTGTGCTTCTACTTAGCATCAGGAGTGTAAGTTAACACCTGTGTAGGCTTTGTTCATGTTTTACAGAGTAATCCAATTTTATTCCAAGGTGGTACAACATGGTTTTTGGTGGAAGTTATTCAATCTTTTATTTGGATAATTGTCACAAAATGTAAATGAAACACATGAATCTTTTAGTTCATCCAGCATTACATCTGGTGCAAACACTGAACAACATAACCAATGGTAGGTCAGTGGTCGTCACTTTACATTTATTAATAGCAGTTTTTTCTAATTTCCTTTTTATAACAAAGTGTTAAACATGGGTGGAAAACATGTTTTACATTTAGAACTTTTAAGTCAGTGGCGACATAAAATTTCACGGCGTAAACTACATGTAAAAACCTCTCAGGGACACAAGAAGCTGTGGTTAAAGGCTTCTTCCAAACGGGTAAAAACTCTGAGAAGGAAGGAGAGAAGAAATCATTTATAATGACATGAATTTACAGTGCCAACTGAGGACCCAAAAAATGAAAACTGAGGACAGTGGCATAGATACAGTACGCTGTCACAGAGTGCACATGCAGACATTGTCAGCCAAAGCAGAAATCAAATACTGGTTCCATATGGTAAACCTTAAAACATGTCTGGTGAAGATTTCTTCTTAAACCAAATTCTGTTCAAAGAAAACACAAAGTAGTATAAAAGAAAATAATTTAAGTACAGGAGGTGGAAACTAAACATTCTTCATGAAAAAAGATCTACTAAAAAGGAAGGAAATAAAACTATTTTCCTTCCTAAGTTTTCTAACAATACTACAGTGAGTGAACAGCCAGTTTCGTTAGGAGAGGGATCATAACAAATGCAATTCTTTGAGCCTGTTGTTACTCAGTCTTTTTATTTGTCTTCACAGCTGCTCATGACAGCCCACGTTGTGCCAAACATCCAGTGGTTGTGTCTGCATGTGCCACTTAAACCTCTTCAGTCTTTAAAGAGCACGTGGCCTCTTGGGATTGATCTGCTTACTGGCTTGCTCCTCCTCTTGGAGAGCAGAACGGAATGACTTCACTTTATCTGTTGAAGAGAGGACAGAGAAACAGACGTCATAAAAAATGCTCTGTGTTTGTTGGAGCAGGATATATTGTCAACAATGGGCTCCGGCTTTGGTCATACCTCGGAGCTCAGTGAGGATTTCTATTTTCTGGTCTAGGATCTGCTCCAGTTGAGTGGCGTATGACTCCACGTCATAATCCACCTCCTCTGTCATCTCTAGCAGCACTTTTTCATCTTCCAGCCACCGGATAGATTCCTGCTCACAGAGGACACATACAAGTGTGTATTTAGTTTATCACAGCCTGAGATTAAAGAGTAGCACCCGCATTTTTAATTACAGCTTCAACACTGAAGCTACCAGTGGATGTTACACACATTTTCTAGCGAAGATGCAAATGACAGCATCCTTTTTTTAAAGTTATTAAGCAGTCACACACTTATTCTAAACTGCATAAAATAATAATAATAAATAAATGAAAGGCTCTAATGGCCTATCTGTGTTTTTGTTTGTGGACATAAAAGTTTTCTTCATTGTGTTCTGACCTGGAAAACAGCTCGGTGGTCCTCCAGGACCTGCTCCTCCATCTCCACTAACTGAGACACTGCTTCATGGAAGGTGAACAGCTGGGGAGACACTTCCTCCTCCTAGGAAACATTTGTACAAAGTCAAGGGATAAGAAACAGAGTTAACATGACTTCCCTAGACATGACATATTTTTGAGATCACTGCTGAAATCTGGATTCCAATGGACATTACTGTTTCCAAATAAAAATGTTAAAAGTGTCCCATGTACTTACATTCTGCTCACAGAGCAGTTTGAGGTCGTCTCTCTGTGGAGACATACTCAGCCATTCCTCGTCTAAAAGATCCAGCTGATTGCCAGCTAGGATGTTAGGTCGACCCCCTTCCATCACTTGGTTAGGATCCACTGTCAGCTCCTTCACCCTGCAGAGAAGAGACACTAACCTTAGTGTCATGACCAATTCTTTCCCAGCGCAGACCCACTATGAACACGACTGCTTATTAATTAAAGGGTATGATCTTAACTGTGGTGTTAAAAGTGTTCACAGATAGCACAGGATGGTAGCATTGTGAAAGATGACTGTGTTGGCTCTGTAAATGGCCGAACCCAAACATTTTTTGGGTCAGATTATTCTCATATTGGGCATGCTAAGCTGGTTCACAGGCAACATGAAAGAGTGTAATTTGTGAGGTTCAACAGTGCAATATAATGAAATTCAATAAATACAACTCATAGGAATTAACAATAATAAGGACTCATGTTTAACGAGGCCTCACAGAGCTGGTGAGGTATTACCACCCTACACCCGACCTGCAGGTACAGCGCTAATTAATTAGGACTGTGAGAGGGATTACCTGTGGGGGGTTGGCTTAAACAAAAGCTTATCACGGATGCTTATACTGAACAGCCTCACAGACGTTTTAGTGGCACCAAACAACAGCTGACACCTTATTAAGTCAAGTTGTGAAAGGCCATGTATCCAGTGCGACTAATTACACCAAGCTTTTCAGTGTTGTCCAAGTCCCCACCACTGACATCACACAAAACAAACACAGACACATGGACGAATGTATAACAACTCAAAAGTCTGAGAAAAGAAAATATGTCCACACAAAGATGTAAGTGAAAGCACACATAAAAGCAGGGGAGGAGGATGAAAAGTGCCACATCATGCAGATGAAAGAGAGGAAGGATGAGACAACAGTGGAAGTCTTCCACAGTGATGAAGTGTGTGACAGCCACTGAAATGAGCTTATGGATCTGCATTATAACGCAATAAACACCATGCATTGTGTGTGTATTTGTGTGTGCATGCAGTGCTGTGCTCTGGGGAGTGCTCGACCTGCTGGGAGAGGTAGCAGCAAAGTCATCGTACTCAAAGGTATTGGTGGGCGAGTGGTCAGAGCGACTCCCTTGACCACCCTGAGAGAATGGGATATCTGACGGACTAATCCCAAACTCCTTCACTCTACACAGCGGCACCAGCCACATCAGCGCACAGAGGAGCAGAGGGCAGGAGAGAAACGGGAAACAGAGCAGGAAAAAGAAGTGAGAGGAGATACAAGAGTTAGACAGAGCTACTGAGACTAGGCAGTTATTTACAGTAACGGTAATGGTAAAACTCATTTTTCAAGCTATACAAACATCACTGGGGATTACTGTGGAATCAATTAAATCATAATTTTAATTGGTTCCCGTGGCAACAACATATTTTCCAAATTACTGTAGTAGGTCAACATACTCCTACCTGTTAGCATAGCGTAGCGTGTTCAGTGTATTCTCGCAGGATGTCATACCCGGAGAAATTGTTGCAATCTGTTTGGAGCAACAGAAGAGCATGCAGATTATCACCTTTGGAACAGATGACAACATGGACAGTTTTTTTTAATGAACAATGAACTGACCATGCATGTGCGTGAATTTTCCCCAATGAAGGAGTCTCTCAGGACCTGGGTGAGTTTACTGGCTCTGAATGGAGTATGGGGCTTGTTACGACCGAGAGCCCTGATACACTCCTGAGACAAGAAGAAAGGGAGAGGAATGTTATTGGGTAAAAAAAAAAAACAGAAGAAAAATAACAATTTAGAATCACTATGTTGTTTGTCTTTTCACAAAAAAAAGAAAGTGGCAACAACACTTGGGATTCAAACAGGATTACTGACACTATTTTTGTTCCCACAGACCTTTAGGGCCAGCAGACTTTTGTTGATCTCAGCTCCCTCTAGACGAGTCTGGCGGTCAGCGCTCGATGTATCGGCCCCTCTTTCATTCCCTGCAAGGTCGATGAGGGAGAACTTGCCGTGCATCTTCCCCTTCCTCCGAAGAATGATCTGGAAGACAGCGTGGCTGCGAGATGAATGAGCATTGGCTGACGTCTGCCCTGATGTTCTGGAAGAGAGGAAAAAAAAAAGACAAAGACGAATAAAGAACAAACAAGGCTGAAGCAGCAGGATCTTTTATTTGATATGAACATGGTATCTAAGAAATATGACTAGGACAATGTCATATCCTATTACGTGACACATGTATGAAAAATGAGTAACCTACAGTGGTGTTAAAAACTATTTGCCCCCTTCCTGATTTCTTATTCTTTTGCATGTTTGTCACACTTAAATGTTTCTGCTCATCAAAAA
>JAUBNQ010000028.1:11351168-11363575 GCA_032353495.1 Ctenopoma kingsleyae | reverse complement strand
ACATTTTGTGTGACAAACATGCAAAAGAATAAGAAATCAGGAAGGGGGCAAATAGTTTTTCACACCACTGTATATCATACAGGACAAAAAGAGGTGTTTCACAGAGTTATGACATGTGTCTGTCATACCTGCAGCTGTTGCCCACTTCTATGAGTTTCAGGACATCCTCTGTGCATTTCACCTCCTTTTCCTGAAGACCAACAACTTGCACTTGCTGTTTCCCGTCTTCCAGCACCCTCAACTTAGCTTTACGATTCAGCAAGTCAAACACCTGCAAATACATACACACAGTCAGCATTGGTTGTTTTGTTATGTTTAGGAAAAAAAAGTTCACACCCAAATAACTGACTACATATTACTTGCCTTTCCACTGTAGATTTCAAAGAAGGTTGCGTACACTTGTAGATCTAACTTCTTGTAGTTGGGTTTCTTCAACATGAGAAATACATCCCGAGCTGAAAGAAAAGAACAAAACCAATTCATGACGAAATAATCTAACAAATTATATCTGAACACTTTTCCCCACTAGAATACAATAAATAATCACAAAACAGACTGTTCACTTACCAGCTAATGCATAAACTCCTTTAGAACAATCTTGGTTCTTCCCAGAGAAATCTCCACCCATAGTCTAGAATACAGTTCATAATTATGAGCAGGCTAACAAAACAGCAGGAATAATTACGTTTGATCCCTATTAACAGATGATTTAACTCACGTGTGTTTTTCCACTGCCTGTCTGCCCGTAGGCGAAGCAGGTGGCCATGCCCCTCTCAAAAATGGTCTCCACTAGAGGTCTGGCAGTGAACCTGCAGGATAAGACACAAACTTCTCCATCATATGGACTAGTCAGATTTAACTTCTGTGAACTGTTACACCCAGTGAACAAAACAGATCAACAGGTCAACAGGTCTGTCTGTTGACTTGTTACAAACCTGTAAACCATCTCATTGGTGGTGCTGTCATCAAAGGCGTAATCAAAGCGGAAGGTCTGGTTCTCCAGGTAGCGGGTCAGGTCCACTTTTTGTTTAGGTTCATGAACCATCACCACGTCCTTACTAGGAATGGTGATTACATCTAAATCCTTCATTGTCAACTCTGCAACACAGAGAAATATATTTTGGAGAAAAGCATTTTAAATATGAATATAAAAAATTAAATATGATCTAGAACTGGTCACAAAGCACAGACAAGACCCTACCTTTCTTGTTGAGAGGACGTTTCCTCACGCAAACACATATTCTGTGCTCTTCAATCTGGACAGTGTAACAGAGAACATTCTATAATCTTCGCTGCGGCTTAACATCTAACAATCATGAGGGAAGAAGAAGTCAAAGTCTCTACTCACCAGATCCGCTGTGGTCAGGGGCCGGTAGTCAAGACTGGCTCGAAAATCTCGGATCATATACATGATCTCATAGTTAGGGATGGTTGTATCCACCTCCTGATGGAGAACAAGGACAGTGTGAGGTGCTAGGTTATTTATTCGTTTCAATTTATCATCTCAGTGTCCAGAACACGTTATCAGGATTCAATGAATACATCTTGTTAATTAGGAAGGAAAAGGGTGAATAATATTGATGTACCTGAGCTCTCTTCTCCCTGAGCTCCTGTTGCTGAAGCCGACGCCTCTCTCTCTTCTCCTGCAGTTTCTCCACCTCCTTCACACAGTTTGACTTTCTCCTCGCTGACATAAACACAAGAGAAACAGTAACTCTACTGCTTTTCTCCGGATGCACCAATTGTCTTTCTTTGTAAAAATCTCTCTTTCTCTATTCACTTTTCCAGTCTGTTTCATCTACTTCCTCAGTCCTTTCCCTTTTCTCTTGGCTAGAGTCAAATCTTTCTCTGAATCTTTCCTTTCTCTTGGTCTTTCAACAGACTTTGGGCTATATCCAACAAAGCAGAACAGTGATAGTGCTCGAGCACAGTTCAGGATGCAGTGGCTGGCACACAGTGCCTCCAGTAACACTAGGTGCTTTCTCTATATAAGCAACAAAGGATCCCTACAGTTTGTTCAAAGGATGCTCATCTGTCTGCATCCTGAAACACAGCCATGCCAGGAAACTGCTGAAACATACCTAGAATGTAGAATATGTGCCTTTCATTACTGCAATTACCACCATGAAATTAGAAATTGTTTCAAAATTTGTAGGATTAGAAAAAGGTTTCAATCATTCAGAAGGTTATTACAAATTTCCCACCACAGCACATCCATCAATTAGTGTTGTTTCAGGTCAATCGCAAATGATTAACAACTGTAACAAGAGGACACCTGCAATGTGAGTAAAACCACTTCAGATTCTTTGCAGACTTCATAAAACAGTGTTATTTGATTAGCCATGACTGGCTGCAACAGCCCCAGCTTCCCACAGCAAAGCCTGGCTGAAGCCTGTAATACAGGTCCTGGTCTCCTGCTGATTTCTGTCTCCCAAACACCCAGACTATCAAAGGAGGGGCAATAATAATCTCCTCTAATCTGGTAGGAGAAGATGAGCTGGGTCAGTACTGGAAAAGGCAGAGAGATAAAAGGCACTGTCACTACTTGTGCGTTACTCTCATGGGCAGTCTGAGGGCTGAGGAGGAGAAAAGCAGACATTCTCTTCCCTCTCCTCTTAGCTCATCAAATAACAGGAAGCATTTGGAAGGAATGGAGAGTGAAGAAAAAGATTATTGTAACTTTCTGAGCCTTGAGGAGTAACGCACGGTGCTACAGGCTTTTTCATGTGTGTGTTTGTGCGGGGCTCTGCAGTAACCAGACAGGGAGAAGACAAAGCACTCAAACAGCAGCACTGAATTTTTTTTAGTCTCTGTCTAATGCCCAGAAAGCCTGTCTGCTGGATGGATTGTGTTTGTGCTACTTTGCCACCACAACACAGCTCTGAATAGTATCTGGCAGACATTTTGGGTGTAGTCTTTTTACAAGACTACAGGACTCTCTGATTCTACTGGGGACT
The DNA here is from genome assembly GCA_032353495.1 of Ctenopoma kingsleyae. Lineage (NCBI taxonomy): Eukaryota > Metazoa > Chordata > Actinopteri > Anabantiformes > Anabantidae > Ctenopoma > Ctenopoma kingsleyae. The sequence goes on along the minus strand of JAUBNQ010000028.1, from coordinate 11,360,618 downwards.
CTATAAGAATCACCATGAAGCACTGAGGGCAGGGGAAGCATGCAGGTGATACATACAAAGTCCAAGATCCTTTCTGGATATCTGGTGATGTGAGGATTCTGTGATAAACATGTGGTCAACAAAAACATGAGATATAATAAAAACTTTATTTGTTTATAGGTCCTAAATCTATTGATCGAAAGTACAATAAATTTTAAGACATGACAGAATTTTTCTATATTAATTTCACATTTACATTTTACCCCTGGCACGTTAGTTAACTTGCTTTCATCAGGTTACCATTCTGAAGTTGCTGTTGTGTCTGGGCTTGAGTGGGCTGTGCAGGCTGCTGCGATGGAGGTGGTGGTGCTGGCTCTGGTTGCTGAGGTTGTGGGGGTCTGGCCCGGGTTGGAATCACTAAAAACACAAAAGCACCAAGACTTAGAAAGACAACTTTAGACCCATAGGCTACTTGGACACAATTTCCATATCCGTTTAGGCCAATCATAAAAGGTCACATAACAGGTTAAATGTGTGTGAAATACAGTAACTGAATACTTACAGAACAGAATAATCTGATACCATTCTGCACCAATATGTTTTGTATGTGTTGACTGTTGTTTTTATTTAGGTTTTATAAATCAATTAAAACAATTTAACAGTGATTTATTATGAAGACGGTTCGATAATTTCCAGAGAGCTGCATGAAACAAACCTCTATTGTCCCTGGACGGAGTCTCATTCTTAGGTGCTATCGTTCGACGGTTCTGCAAGAAAAAAACATATAACATAAACATATATTTTTATGCTGATTGGACCAATTACTTACTCTGTTGGGTAGTTCTAGTTTGGCTTTACACTACAGTAATAAAACCCGGAACAAGTCTGTAATTCTGATCACAGATGGTGATGATTAAAAAGATTGTGATATGATTTCCTGGACAGATAGAGTAAGATATATCTAGGATAAAAGGTTTAGGGTTAATTTATTCCTAATTTCACTTTTATACAACCGCATAGGTATTTAGGAAAAAGCAAAACATATTTTTTCCTTTTCAATTTTAAACCTCTCCTGCATGCTTGTGCAACGTAGAGCTACAGAAATAGACAAAGCCTGAGAATCCAATTAGTGCTGAGTCTTCCTCTATTAACTTTAATGTTTATGACACTGCACTTACAGCGTACTTAACAGAACCAATTTGTGGCTTATCTGTGGCCAGATAATATAGGACACTGATACTCACCTTTGCAATTTTGTTGATCTTCACACTTGTCGGCGTGGGGGGGGGTGGCGTCTCTGGACTAGGGGCAATCTCCTCGTCTGGAGCCACATCTGGATTAAGTGCAAATATACTCTCCAAGTCAATCTGCCCAGAAACAGAGGTGTATTAATATCAATACATTGCTAAACATTAACCAGTGTTTGCCATTATACAGTGTAACAATGAAGTAACAATAAAACATCCAACACTTCCCATTTGTCAGAAATAATCTTTTTTCTATCACAGATAAACTGAGTAACCAGAAAATTAACATTAAAACATATGTACACAGGGAAAGCAGATCACAGCTTCAGTGGTATCTTGTGACGGTTTGTGTTTATAGATTTGTACTCAAATTAGATACAGCACTTGACCAGTATGGTAATACAGATAGATTTGGTGAATTCTGAATGCAAAAAGAATTTGTGTAACATTTTGCCATAGATGGAAGGCTAGCAGTAACCTGGTGTTAGTGTCATTATTAAAATCACTGACAGTGGTGGAAACAATCTCACTTTCTTTCCTTCTGTAACCAAAGATACTGAAGTTGAGGAAGAAGACAAGGAGAAAAAATAAGATTCAACTCAGATATTGGCTTCACTGTACAAATCAATAACAAAATATTTTACAACTTCTTAAAAGGCTAGGACAATATATCGGTGGTACTTGATACACTAATATGTAACAGAAAAAGAGTACAATCAGGCTGTATAGCTGAGCAGTGGGATATACTGTTACAGGACACCGTATGGGAGACATGGCCAGAGTCAGTGCACAGATGGTGACGTATGGTGGGACTGTCGTCCATAGAGGCTGATTCTGTGATCTCCTGAATGCCTTTGAATGCATTATTCATTGCTAAATAAAAACACACTACAGTTACTTGTGCTTTGAGCAGTATTACATGGTGGTTTACCTCTTTCCCTTTTGTGTCTCCGTTTTCTATCCACTCCACTGTGACACTCTCATTGTCCTCGTTCAGTGAGGTCACCATTGCTTGGTGTATACGTCCTGTAAAAGTATCAGAGAGGGGAAATACAAACATCCGATTAGCAGAATACTACTAAAAAGTAAAAGCAGTGCTTAGCAAAGCCTACTAAATAAAAAGGAGTATAAGACATCAGCTTCTGCATATTAAGTCGACCAAATAGTAGAAAGATTTAAATTATTTGTGAATGAAGTGATAATGGCCCTTGTATATTTCAAATTCTCAGGTTTTACTAATGAAAGATATCACAAGAACAATTGAATATACAGTGCATCTCAACAAAAGAACATTGAAAAAGGTAAAAATTAAAAAAAAGTTAAACTCTTATATTCTAAATTCATTACACATAAAGTAAAATATTTCAAGACTTGTAGTTTTAATTTCGATGATTATGGCTTACAGCTCATACAAAACAAAAATTCGGTGTATTTAATAGTTTAATAGTAGTTTGAGTCAATTATTATTCACGCAGTATAAATATCTCTGTCTAGTTCTGTACATGAAACCATCATCATTAGAAACTGCGCTGACTTGACAGTTGTCCAGTAGGAGATCATCAGCACCATTCATGAGAGCAAGGTGACCACTGAAAAGGCTGGCTGTGTGCAGATTATCTGTATTGAAACATATTCATTAAAAGTTGACTAGAAAGAAAAATGTAGTAGGAAAAGGTGCACAAGCAACAGGGATGACCACAGTCCATTTCACTAATAAAAAGGCCTGCTAACTCTGAAAAGATTTCATAATTTTTCATAATGGACTAAATGATAATTAGTTTGTCACATTGTGAGTAGTGTATTGTCAATTGTGTGTCTCTGTTCTTGTCTAGCAATGATTCAATAGTCTGTTTTATCAACTTTCAGCTGATTTACTCTGCAATCATATCATCATTCTCCAATTTTGTCCAAATGAATGATTATGTGCAAGCTGCAATTAAAAACTATATTCTAACTATACTATATATCGATATATGAAGACTATATTCAGCCATATTACCTCACCTCAACACGTCACTAAAAAACAAAACAGAACTCAGTATACATCACAATGTTGGATGACAGCATCTTAAACCACATGAAAAGAGCCTTTTCATGTATTCACCTATGATATTTTATTTTACCGAAAACATCAGGAGGAATTTGCCTCCTTTGGGTGTCAAATGAAAGCAAAGTAAAAGGCTGAGACAAATGTGACCATGGAGATTTTATAATGACCTGTTACAGAGAATCACCAATAATAGAAACAAGCACAGCTGCTGCTGCGAGCCCGTATGCTTTTCTGTCTCTCTTTCAGCGCAATAGTACCAGCTGTAAAGAGCCTGCTCGACCCTCCCATCTTTGTCTATGCAGATCTGACTGTATGCTATAAATTCCCAGCACAATCCAGTAAAACACCATGTTCCTGTATCCATTATTCAGAGACGCATAGGGAGCTAGTGAGCAAAGATGCTTTTAGTGTTTTCAGCTGCTGAACATTTGACTAATTCACCTAACAATGGTTTTACATTGGTAAAATGCTGAAGAAACAAATCTGGGAGAGCTGAGGAAAACACATTTTCTTCACTTTGAAGATCAGAAACCTCTGATTTAAGACAGTAGACATCCTATATGTGTTTATGTACTGTATATACACTGCTCAAAAAAATTAAAGGAACAGTTTGAAAACATCAGATCTCATTCTCAAAAAAAAAAAAAAATCATGCTGGATATACATGCTGATACGGAATGGGTAATGTGTTAGGAACAAAAGGATGCCACATCATTTGATGAAAATGAAAAAAATCAATCTACAGAGCACTTAAGTCACTTAAGTCACCCAGAAATTTAAACTGATGCAGCAGTCCAATTTGCTGAAATGTCAACTCAAGATGGTACTCAGTAGGTTGTATGGCCCGCACGTGCTTGTATGCATGCCTGACAACATCGGGGCATGCTCCTTATGAGATGATAGATGGTGTCCTGGGGTCTCTCCTCCCAGATCCTGACCAGGGCATCACTGAGATCCTGGACAGTCTGAGGTGCAACCAGGCGGTGTCAGATAGATCTAAACATGATGTCCCAGATATGTTCTATTGAATATAGGTCAGGAGAGCATGGAGGCCATTCAATGGTATCAATTCCTTCATCTTCCAGGAACCGCCTGCATACTCTTGCCACATGAGCCCAGGCATTATCGTGCACCAGGAGGAACCCAGGACCCGCTGCACCAGCGAAGGGTCTAACAAAGGGTCTAAGGATTTCATCCCGATACCTAATGGCAGTCAGGGTGCCATCGTCTATCCTGTACAGGTCTATGGGTCCCTTCATGGATATGCCCCCCCATACCAACACTGACCCACCACATGCTGAACAATGTTGCTGGCAGCATAACGTTCACCATGGCTTCTCCAGACCTTTTAACGTCTGTCACATGAGCTCAGAGTGAACCTGCTCTCATCTGTGAAAAGCACAGGGTGCCAGTGTCTGACCTGCTAATTCTGGTGTACTCTGGCAAAGGTCAGTCGAGCTCCACGGTGCCGGGCAGTGAGCACAGGGCCCACTAGAGGAAGTTGGGCCCTCAGGCCACCCTCATGAAGTCCGTTTCTAATGGTTTGGTCAGAGACATTCATGCCAGTGGCCCACTGGAGGTCACTTTGTAGGGCTCAGACAGTACTCAGTACCTCTTTGCACAAAGGAGCAGATGCCGGTTTTATTGATGGGTTAAGGACCTTTGACGGCCCTGTCCAGCTCTCCTAAAGTAACTGCCTGTCTCCTGGAATCTCCTCCAGGTCTTGAAACTGTGCTGGGAGACACAGCAAACCTTCTGGCAATGGCACGTATTGATGTGCCATCCTGGTGGATACTGATTAACAACCCCCTCTGCTACTTAACTGACCAGATCAATATCCAAGAAGTTTAACTGACTTGATACTATACTGATTAAAAAGTGTTCCTTTAAAAATTTTTTTAGCAGTGTATATTGTTGTGTTATTAATGAATCTCTTTAGGAAATCTCTGTTAAAGGTAAACAAAGTCCATAAATCTAAATCAACAGTCGAAGATCATTTAAACACTATCTACCTAAACATGCACAATTTAGTTTAAACGCCACCAAAAAGCTGAGTTCACATCAGCACTATTCAATTGATGGATGACATTAAAAAGATATTAGGCTACCACAAGCTGCATAAACAGCTTCAAAGCCCAAGTTCCCTCTGTAACTCTACCGGTGGGATAAACAACATTCTTCCAAAAGAGATTCTCTCATACATACCCCGCCCCTCATGTCCTGTATGAAGGCATCTGCATTTGTTGTTCCAGTCATATTCAAGGTTTCCTTTCATTTGTCAGTTTTCATGCAGATTATGCATGTAGCTCTTTTACAGTGTATTTAATACATCAGCACTATGTGCACTTTGAGAAGACTGAGAAAAAAATATTACTGTAAATAATAAGTAATAAATAAGAATAAACGTAATTGTGACTATACAGTATATCAGGCAACAAAAGGCAGGATATAGTACTTCACACATCTTCTAAGAGCAACAGCGTCCTGCAGAGCAAAATTTTTATAGATGAAATATACAATTTGAAGCACTAAAATATATAAGAAATACTTTTATTTGTATTTACCCACTCAGTTGTAATAGATTAATTAAATTACAACTGTAAGCCAGCACGGCACAAATAAATGTTACATGAAGAGATGCATTTCTTCTCAACTCTGCTGACTAAGCAATATGCTTCTTGTTGTGTCAATACACACACAGACAGCATAGAAAATATAGTGTAATAACATAATAAGATTGATGGTCTCATCCACAGTATATTCAGCAATGGACATGGCTAAACTGTTCAGAGACCTAAAGACCAGGGAACACAAAAGCTAGTTCCACACCATCACCAAATGCTATTTATTTTACTGTAAGAACAATGTAGTCCCTCCAAACCCAGAAGGTAGGAAGATGCCTTTAAACAATAACACATTTTTGTTCTTAAGACAAAGTGTTTTTTTTGTAAATAATTGATTTAGATTATTTAACAATTATCAAATGTGTTTACCTTTCTGTCAAGTGACTAATAACCTCATCATTAATCATTTAGCATTTCAGCATAAGTAAAGAGCCTTCAAACAGGTTCAGTGACACAGTAGATGTCCTGTGGCACTGCAACACTGTATACCTACTAGATCCAGAGACAGTGTTTTGATGCATTGTTAAACATAATGCTGTAGGGGTGTTTTACTGCTGCAGACACAGGGAACCTTGCTCAGGTACACAGATCATGAAGAAACAAGATTATGTTGACAGTTTGAATGATAATGTAAAGAAATCAGTTGCCAGTCTAGATTTAGGCGGCTGCCAATCCTATTGAAACTCTGTGTCAGTGGGAGCTCAAGGTTAATGTCCATGCTTGAAAATAACCCAATTTGGATGAGCAGGAACAATTTGGCATGCAAGAATGAGCTAAGATGCCTAGTTAGGCACTACCATAATTTGTTGTCAGTTGTGAGTCAGAAAGGTTACACTATTGACTATTGATGCCTAAAGCAGTAAATCAGTAAAATATCTTAAATCGAGCTTAGTGGAGCTTTTGTCTTTGTTCTTCTGGACGTAATTACACTGTTGCTTATGGTCATTTCCATGGAAAAGTTAAGGGATTTCTTTGATTTCTCAAAGATGAAAACGTAGGCCTTAACTTTGCTATAGATTTCAGAAAAAACACACAGGCTCTTCACATATACACAATGCATACCTATAATTTCATTTTATTTTAAGTCACATGATGTATCTTTTCTATAACGAAATGATCTGTCCACTGTGTCCCACTTTTATAATAAAATCTGTCTGAATGGGTATGCTGACACCTCCCAGTAGCCTGAGGGGCTTAAAAGGGCGGTGCTCCAAGCTCTGCTAAGCCTGCATAAAAAAACAAAGCCTCAAACATCAGTGTCACTAGAAAAAAATTAAAGACACCTATTAATGACACTATCAACATGTCACAGATTCTGAAAAAATAACCAGACTACAGTCACTAAACTAGAAGGTGGCCTATGTCTCTCAAGTACTCTGTTTTGACAGCACTATATTTCACATAAATATAATGTCTGATAACAACAAAAACCCATGACTGAGATTAAACAGGAAACACATTTAAAAAGATCGTACACGTGACATTGTGTGTAATTCTCTCTGAGGAACTGCCACCATCAGGACTGTAGAAGGGGAAAACTGAGCTGGAAAGAGTTTTGGCAGAATCGAGGGAGCTGGCTGCAACAGATGGGGTGGTGGCGTAGCCTGAATCTGGCGTGAATTTGAACCAGGCCAGTCACCAACCCCCAAAGAGGGCAATCCCTGCTATGGAGGCAACACCATCCAGCAGGGAAACAGACAGACACTTCACTGTCTGAGCCTGTTTCTTTCACGTCTCTTCTGATCTCAGGGTACTGTGTATGATCAATAATCAAATGTCTTACAGACGATGGAGTTAAGAACACGGTCATCAGCAACAACTGGTACAATGATTAAAGACACACCCTTGCCTCTGGCTCTTAACAGTTTATTTCCAAGTGTTTTGTTCAAACGAGTATTTGTTGTTTAAGGGTTTACTGCAAACACTAGTACTGGGTGTAGCTTCATCCAGGAACGGCCAACAAAAATGACACAAACTTTTAAGTCATCTTTGGCTGCCTGAACCTGAAGCAGGCCCATAAAACTAATATTCACACAGAGAATAGCCATGCAAATAAAGAAATAAATGAATGCTGCCTCCTCCTTTTCTCTGTTAATCCATAAGGAAAATCTGATTCCCAGCGTGTTCCTCACGTCAGTTTAGCTACATTACTTTTGACAGGCTAACATTATCTAACTTGAAATAAGATTTCTTTACTATCAGGAGTGATCTTACCCTGAAAGTTTCTGAAACATTACCATTTATTATTATTTAAAAAAGGTATGCCATTCATTACCAATCCAGAGACATGTCTGTCTAGGGTGTTAGCTAAAATCAAGAGATGGCGTGTCAAATTAATCAAAAATTGTTCTAGTTAGCTGATTTTAGACAAAAAAAACAAGAGGGTTCCCATAACCAGTAACGCTAGTTAAGTTAGCGCAGCAAACATTTCCTAAAACTGAAAAAATCAATTAGCTATGCGGTTGTGGTTAGGTTTCTCTCCCGCATTAAAGCCATGCTGTAACGTAATAAAGCCGGTAACATTAGCTGGCGTTAGCCGTTTAGCTCTGTCGAATTAGCTTGATTAGCACTTTAGCTAGCTCGGCGTTTGTCACTGCTTGTTAGAATAACGTTAAAAAAACTAAGTGGCACTAACGTTAGCGTTTCAGCTACATTCTTTCCAAAATGACCGCTTTTACTTCTGTTTTACAATATGAATGGACAGCTAACTGCACGGAGACTAACGTTAGCTAACAAAGGTAGCGTTAAAGGTTCATTCAAAAGCTCTGCCCATGTTTAAGCACTCCGCCCTGACAGCTAATACTAACGATTTCGTGCAGCTAGCGTTAACGTGATCGTTACGCTCCGCAGCCGGGAACAACGGTTGTTGTATTCAACAGCACCACAGCAACAAAGATCTCCAAACAACTTGCACAGTGCGGCAGGAAAAGAACAGACAGGGTGAAACTTACCATCACTACGCTTTATCTCCACATAGGTACCGACGACAATCTTCCCAAAACCCGACGCCATTCTACATTACTTAAACAATTACTAAAAACTGAACTAAACACTTAGTTGCAGGCGGGTATATGCAGCTTCTTGTCTTAGCAGTCTTTGGCTGGGGAGGAAGACACAGACAACAGCAATGAGCTAGCATTACGTAGCTGCCCAAAACTGCCGAGTGTTTCCGGTCCGGCTTTTTCAAAATAAAAACCAACCAAAATTTGAGCTACACAGAGAGCTGGCGCTGCAGCAAAAAGCACAGAGTAATATTCACTGACAATAGGTGAGCACATTTAGTTAAAATAAACAATTTCCCAGATTTTTATTATGGATAAATATTTTTCACTTTAGCCATTTTTCTAACTGATAATTACACTGACGTTGTCAATCACATTGTATCATTGTGTTATAATTTTTGGCATTGACAACTTGTGCTACCATCGGAAGACACTTGGTGTCACCAGCTGCTTTGTTATACCTGCCAGGAATTTGCTTCATCGTAAAATATTACTGTATAATGCAGAAAACTGATGAATCACACATGAAGTATGCAATTTTCTGAAGC
>JAUBNQ010000028.1:11326850-11342457 GCA_032353495.1 Ctenopoma kingsleyae | reverse complement strand
TTTGTATTTTTGTCTTGACAGAGCTGGCTTCCATACTTTTGCTGTTTTTTGCTCCTGGATTCTCTTGGTGTTTTCCAGCCGCAGCAGGTCAGGGTGTGTCCTCTCCTTTTGTTGACACTACTTGAAAAATGTGAGCTATTTAATGGACATATTGCGTGATGTTACAGGTGGAAACACATCTATGCAGGTGTTTTACTGCAAGGATTCAGGATGTGCCTGTAATGTGACTCGGGTGTTTTGCAACGACAAGTTGCTCTTTAGTCACGGTCTGATCGCAGACTGCACAGGTCTTCCCCAACCAAATACTGTGTGCCAACATGATGGTCAGGCATTTGTTTCCATCGATACACCTGGTAGCTGTGATTTTGAAGGGGACGGTTACATCAAGACTGAAAAATGCACAGGTATTTTCAGTTTTCTCCTTTTACGTCATAATTTTTTTGCAATCATTGTCATTGTTCTCAAACTTCAATTTTCTTTTGATGGTTCAAACAACACATTTCATAGATTTGTGTGCATAAATCTTATATATATTCTCATTTCAAAATCCTGCGTAACCCCTTATGCTAGTTTTGAAAAACTAAAATGATACTGTCATATGAAGTTATTATCCAGGGTTTTGCTCTCTGTTTGTAGCACAGTCAAAACAACCTTGTCACTCTGTCACTGGGACTGATGTGAAAGAGTGATGCCGCTAGAATTTCAATTTACACGTATTTTGATTCAATTGTGACCGTTCTCACTGGTCATTATCTTCTGTCTGTGCTGCTCTTGCTGCTTCTACTTTAGTCAGGACACATCAGTCCCAGCTGAAGGTGCTGTTGGGTAATAATTTCCTGCTATGGTGCTGCTAAGCTGCTCAGTGCTAACATTCAGTGGGCAGTGGGCATCTCGCTGAGGTGACTGTGATGTGATTATAAATCAGAAGACGCTTCATAAAAAGTACTATAAAACATCCTTTATACCAAAGTAGATATTACAGTAGATTTACAGTTAGTCATTGAAATGTTTCCATTTAATAAATAGTATAAGTTGACTTACTGATTTCTACACTCTAATTAATAATAATAAAAAATTCTTTTTCTCAACTAGACTTCACCAGTGTTTGTGCTTTTACCAGTGGTAAGCTTTTCCTGCAGATACACACTTTATGTTATGCTGCTTGCTGTTTTCATTGACCATTAACTGGAGTTTTCCTCTCTCCCCTGTAGCTACCACATTATCGGCATTCACCCCAAAAAATATACAAAAGGCCCAGAAAAGTCCTACATTACATTATTCCTGGGGAGTTAGTGGTAGGTTCTGAACACAAGTACATTTTTCTGTTTTGTCTGTTAATAAATAACTGTTATTATTTAGAAAACATAGCTTTTTGCTACTAATCTGTCTTGCTTTTACTCTTCCTCTGTGTTCTTGCTTTCCCTGAGACTGAAATATTTGTCTTTTAAATGCTGACAGTCAGGTGAGATCAAAGTTGTGTGATTTGTTGTGTATTGTATTTGGTACAGTTATCTTAAATATTCATCTATCTATTCACAGTCTTACCGGCAGTAGTACTAATGGTACTAGTGCTATGCTTCTACAAAAAGAGACTAAATAGGGAGCAAAATTAGCAGCCACCCAGGTAACTGAAATACACAATTCATTCATATGTTTACCTGTTGTGATGTTATATAGCCGATATGTATATGTAACATGTATATACAATATGATGTTTAATATCAACTTGTTTCAGTGATGAATCTGAACCTTTTTCAAAGATGCAACAAACCAGAGAAACCACACTGAGGTTAGTAACCATGTAGTAGCATAGAAGCCATACTGTATAGCTCCTAGTATGTGCATATGTAAATATATGTACAAATATATATGTAAGTATATTTGTTCTGAGATGACTATTTCTACCTATTCTTTAGTGATACTCAATGTGATCAGAGCAGAATGGAAAATGGACGCTCCCCTTCTCAGTGTGACCCGGACGCTTAAACTTCTACAAGTCTTTTCTCTGTACATTTAAGTTTTTAATAAACATAAAAAGTATGAAACAGACTGTCTTTCATTTTATTGTTGCACAAACCTCAACCACATGTACCACAATGTATATTACAGTATATCCAAAAACTCTCATGCATTAACTATTAACGACAGGTTAACTTTAATAAATATAAACTAGATATATTTGAGCTGAAGTTTGTTTCGTTGATGACATCACTTAATACCCATGTTAAACATGAATAATGAATTGCACTTCATGCACGGACAAAGATATTACTGCTACGTCTTTATGCTGGTGCAGAAACTTTGGTCTCGTGGCCTGCAGAGGGCATGCTCGAGCTGGATTTTGGATTTCTATCCGGTGGTGCACTGAATGGCATGGTTGTATGTAAAGAGGCAGGGCAGGACCACAGAGACGCACTGGGCTTCTTGCTGCTCTCAGTTGAGGAGTGACTCTTCAGTAATACACAGTCAGCCTGTGGTGGACATAAATACTGCGTATATTATTCGCAACCTCATTGCCTTGTGGTTGGAGGATCATCTGCCTGAGGAGAAGGTTTTGAGCAGGGACTGCAGTAGCCACTGTGGAAAAATAATATTCTTTCTGTACGACTATTGAGAAGGAGACGATTGGCTGTTCATATTACTGTGAGTTTGATGCATCACGCGAGGCACTGTACGTACAGTATGTTTTTAAGATTTATGTACGAGAAAATACGACCGAGACATAAACAATGTCGTTATATACAAGACATGTCACTTCTCAGGTGTTCTCGCGACAGGTGAAAATCGGCAGGTGTGTAAACTGAATCAAGTCAGCTGTCAGCTGTTCATTTTCAGAAACATTTGAAAACGTCTCTCAAACTAACTCACCAGACCTTATATCTCTACAACCATTCCCCATCAGAGAATATATGTCGTATTACTGGATAAAGGACAGAATCTCAGACTATGGGACCATGATCTTATGTTTTCCTTCTTTTAATTCGATTTTACTTATGCAGTTTAGGTTAAAGTGTGAGATTAGATGGTGTGGCGGTTTTTTTTTCATTTTTTTTTCATGTGAATTTAAACTTTAAATAGAGTGGAGTTGTTATGTTTAATCCTGCTATAATTGTGCCAGAACTGCCGGGTAGTCTCTACTGTTTATTTGCTGTATCAACATTTACTTTTTGCAATTGTTTCCTAATTAATGATGGACTAATATTGTTTGTTTGTGTCTGCAACTCTGAGTCTTAAACAGTTTGTGAGAAACTGGAAGTCTGTCCACTCTATAGGGAAGTGATGCAAGTTGAAGGTTTTGTGACACTTTAGGGGGCATAGGAAGAAAGTCACTGGTTCAAAAAGACATAATGACAGACGTTTGACATTAACCTCTGGGTCTTTATGAGGACAGAATAATGCAAATATGACATACAGACAAAGCCTGGCTCAGTTGGACTTGTGGTATGATGTGTGTAGTCATATAGCTTTGAAATTCCTTCGCCTCATTATGAGGTAGTAGGCCAGGTGACACATTTTCACTGTATTATCTGTGCACATTATTTAGAGCTGTGCTAGACTGAGCCTCGTTTACTATCACATTATCACTTTACAGTAAAGTGTTATATTTGTCCTTCTGTTAATTCACAGTCAGGCTCTTTCACTCTGGTTCATCCAGCCACCAAAACAGAGTCTGTGAAATTGACAAAACGATGTTTGTCTGTCCGAGGGTGAGTTTTACTTTGCCATAATGAAGATTTGTTGATTTATGATGTGGCCTCTCTGTTTTGACATTTCGTTTCCTTGATCGGAAAAGCTGAAGAAATATTTCATTAGAGAAATGACTCACTGAGGTTTGAATCCATGCAGTATGTGACATTTTTGATAACATGTTCTTCACATGTTATAGTCCTGTGTCTCTGCATAGCAAAGTGGCAGATGAAGCAACATATGTTAAACACTGTAGACAGAGTCACTAATTTGGATTATAATATGCTATAGCCTATGACTGGAGAAAATGAATGATTATGCAAATCTGACTGGCCTCAGAAGATGGAAAAGGTCTTACTCAGAAATATTAGTCTGTGGTTTCCTCTATGAACTTCCTTTTTGTTCCTCATTTGACTGAGCGGCAGTGGAATTGTTCCAGCTCAGCCCATATTGGTTAGATGATGTTTGAAAGGGAAATGGCTCATGCAAATTCCCTGCTCTGTCTTTGGGAATAACACCTGAGCTCTAATGGTGTTCTGCCTGCTGGCCTTGCTCTGATATGTTGCTTGTCAGATTGAGCAGTATCCGCATGTTATGTAATATTTTCCATCTCAATAGCCGAAGAACTGCAGCAGCACTGTTACAGCCAAAACCTTGTCAACACAAGTCATACTTATTTTGTGACTCTCGGCTCTTTTCTGTCTTTGGGCTATTACAGAGGTGGATCAGATTGTCTCTTAAATTAGTTATTAAGCTGAGCTATTGACAGTATCTGTACACGTGAATCAGCCACACTGATTCAAAACAAAGGGCCTATTTTTAACACTGACATTACTGTATCTTTTTCTTTTCATATGAAGAGGTAGCCCAGCAATTAAGAGCTGCAGGGTTTTTATTGCAGTCTTGTGATTTTGGGTCAAAGAGCACTCTGTGTACTGTGCTCGTATAGTACCATGGGATCCCAGTAGTGATAGGACCAAAATAACAGGCAAACGAGGCTCATTAAGACAGTTACATAAGGTTCAGCTCTTTGAACAGTAGTTTTCAGCTTTCTTCTCTCATTGCTGGTAATGGTCTGACTGACCAATGTACATTGTGTCCATGCACAGGGGGGTGGCCCAAGCTGCATATGGTCACATTCAAAGTATCTCTCTGTGTTGATATAATGAAATCTAGCACCTTGTAATGATTGTGTGTATGTGCATTGTGTGACTCCTCTGCCTACTACACCCACTCTAATTCTTCTCTCAGAGGATCCTCTGTCATAATCTACAGTTATATTCTAGGTTGAAGTGCCAGTGTGCTTTGCTCCAGCTGCAGTGAGCTGAAGCCGTGACAAGAGTGTTTGTTTTCTTTCCAGAATGCCGTCTTGTGTCATTCAGTACCAATTCAACTGTGTCTTGTCTCGCTATAATTTCAGTGAAGCATAACAATGAGTGATGCTGGTTTTTATTTTAGGGTTGGATTTAAGATTATTTGTAGGGTTTTAACTATTTTTGGATGTCCTACAATACAACAATGGCTTAATAAGTCTTGTGAGTTATGCTGCTTTACTGGTTTGCCAGTAACTCGGTGCCAGGATCTTAGAGGCGCTACTAATGATTACTTTTTCATTGTTTATTCAGCTGTTGTCTTAGTTAATAGACTACTAAGTTTGTCATTAAGCATAAAAATGTCAAACAGCCAAAAAAAAACTAAAAGCATTCAGTTTACACTTGATGCAGATAGTGATATAATGTGAGAGTTTTGTAAATCTGATAACAACACTTTGGCCATTATTAATTAATTTTCTAACCATAATTACACAATACAAACATTTTTGAAGAATTGTGTTCAAGATATGTACTGAGAGGGACATTTTCGAGGTTGAAAAATGAGCATGTACTCTGTTGGAAAACAAATGATGACACCGTTCCTAAATTACCCGAATGAAATATGTGGTCTTTCTGTTACTGGTTATGTATTGGCTGCCAGATAGATTGATACTGATAAATCCAAGATGAGCTTATACTGACCAGCATGAATTACTGGCCATGGTCTACCTTTGTGAAGCATGTCTGTGTTTTTTTGTTGTTAATCTAAATTGCCTTATTATTGATCAACCAAGTTAGTTCTCCAAGCCTTCTCAAAATATTTTAAAAAAGATTTAGATTTTTTTTCTATAAGCAGTGTCCAATGAATCAGAGCACTGCTGAATAAGAAGATGCTTTGTAACATAAACCCTACTGAGCATTTTGACCCCTATATTGTATTGAACTGTTCAGCTGTGTTGCACCTCAGTTTCTGTTATCTCTTTTATTGTGCTCATTCATTGGCCAGGGTGTAGTCATGTCAGCACATACCACATACTACAGAGAGCCACCAGGACTCAGTCTGGACTTCAGTACTGTGATCAGTGTTCACCTTAGGCGATGTAATATCTGTGCACAGCACCTAAACTGAATGCAAGTTGAAACAAATAGGGGATCATCTCCTTAACTTAGAGTCACCTCCTTTGTCCTGTGTTACTATATTACTTATGTTTCAGAGGTAAAAGTACTGTACAGTAAGCAAAAGCAATGTGATGTAAAGCTATGTAAAGAAACTGGTGAAATTGTAATTTCCTGTAGTTCACAAATTTTGTTAAAAAGGATAATAGTAAAATAATTAATGCTCTTTAGTATTGTCTAATGTTCTCTTGAGTTTAAAGCCCTGAAATATGAAAGTTTTTTGCTGGCAGGCTAATGTGTCGTCTGTCCTCTCTGTAAGTATGTTTTGATGGCAGTGATCCATCAGTGTTTTCTGTTTTGCTCATGTTGAAAGTGAAAACAGATGTGAATAATTAAAGGAGCACTCCACCAATATGCATGAAGCTAACACATTTAGTCATTGAGAGTACCTAGTACCTTTCGGTCTCCTATGGCTCTTAATGGGGAAAAACTCCCCAATACGTTAACATGTAGATGAATAGTGACACTTGGCACTTTCTCACTTCTTGCTACAATGATATGATGTGAACACAAACTCTGTGTTGAGTTGCGTTATGGGAATTGTTAGATTTTGGAGCTTGACTCATTCTAGGGACTAATAGTTCTGCGTTTGTGGCACAGATGTTGTGTGCCCCTTTAAGAGCCAAGTTACAGATTGTTGCAACTGTTCATATTCACAGCCCCTCGTGTTTTGATGATGTGAACTCTCATTTGTCAGTCAAAGTTGTTTTTTGCTTCACTGACTTCTTAAATTCTTCTAAATTTATAGAGTAATATGTTACTCATGGAATTCGTGTCTATTTACTTCTGATCTTGTTTACTTCTTATCTGAATCTACATGTAGACTTTTCACATTATTATCACTTTGGTCTTAATGACCTCTAGATGGGAGTTCCCCCTTCTTGGCCCACAAAGCACGTCAGCACCAGCTTTTGAAAGGATTAAAAAAATCTCCCAGTGGAGGCCCACAGCTTTGATTGATGCATCATTTTTCTTCTCTGTATAATGAGTGGTTAGTTGGAGGCTGCTGGCAGACCGTTAGCTTGGCAGCCTCGCAGGAATTCAGATTATTCAGAGGTTGTGATGTTTGTTGTTGTTTTGGCCCTGCCGGGTTCCCCATGTCCCCCTCCCACTTTCCTGCCATGGTAAAGATGAGGTTTGCAGAGGCCCACTTAGGGGAGCCGAGAGTGCTAGAGTGAGAGAATAGGAGGGAGAGATGACAAAACGAAAGGGTCAGATAGCAAGAAATTGAGGGATGGGTGAAGATAAATGAGTAAAAATGTGAAAAAAAAATAGCAAGTGAGCTTTCTTCCTCTTCATCTATAGCAGCCTGGGATCTCAGATCAATAAAGATAGGGCAACCCACTCCACCCTTACACCCACGTTTGACAACGTCTGAGTATATTACACAGCCAATATTGTCCAAAGTGATATGCATAGGTAATAAACCTGAATGTCACATTTGTGGCTTAAAGGAGTGAGTAAGAACACCTTTGGACACCAGGGCAGGGCTGAGTAAAAGTAACCTGGGCTTAGCAAGTCTCTCCTCTTCTCTTTGTGTCATGTGATCATGTTTTTTCATGGTTTTTAATATTAGGAGCTGATGCTAACTTGTAGATATCACTGGTTGGGTACAACAAGCTCCCATCTCAAACTGTTAAGCTGTAGTCTTCATCAAGGCAGCCTCTCTCTGCTTCTGTATGTTTAGAGAACACTGCCTCTGTTTTCTCTCCATACACTTGTGTGTATGTTCCTCTCACCCCCCTTCATTCCCTCAGTTTAATCATGTGAGTCTGTGAACACACAGGGTGACCTCCTCTTCGCTGCTTCTCATGCAGAGTGGGACTACAGTAAGACTTAACTCTCAATTACAAATACACAGGCAGAGTTCTCTCTCCAGGTTTCTTATCGTCTTATGAAACTAAAGATATTAATTCTGTTTCTGTATAACTTGTGATTATTTACTGCTGTTGTTACCCCAGATTTTAATTTTTGTTGTGCAGGAAAAATGACTTTGCAGTAAGACTTGTGGTTCTGTAATACAAGGACTTAGTTTGAGGACGTCACAAGGGATACCCCCTAACTAAATCTTTAAATCTATCACATATTTTCTTTCTCCCATTATCTTCCTCCTGTGTTGTTTCATTCTCTGTCACCATGTAGCTCAATTTTTTTGTCATGTCACATCTGAAAGGTCAAAGCGCTCAGTAGGTGTAGTCCCTCTTTGCCTAACACCTGCCTGTGTTGTTTCTCTTTATTTGCTGTTGAAAAAGGGCAAATATCATCTTTACATGCAATATGGCAAGTTTAAATTCATGTTCAGAGATAGTTGCTTGACCAGTGGTCCAATGGTGCGTATTACACATACCTACTTTTCAGGCCACTAAAAAGGCCTTCATATTTAGGTTGATGTTTTACCCAGCACTGTACTGATGCATAGTAGCTGTATTCAGGACAGAGAGCACCTATGCCTCTCCTGTAAAACACTGTAAAAACATAAATCATTGTATTTTTAACTATGCTCTGTTGCTTTGTTTGTCCAGCACTAACTGCCTAACTATTAAAACTGCAGAGGACCAACTTTGGCACCACCAGCAGGTCAGAATTTTTACTTGTCCATCAGCTTTCACTCTATGACAAGATGCATCTAAAATGTATGATCGTATTTTCCTATGAGCTAGAAATACTGCAGCATGCGAACATTGTGAGGTTGTTGTTAATCCAGCAAATTACCATCCTCATTAGCTGGTAGAGTGGCTACACAATTTAATCTTGTTTAGACATATAGCCTCACACACATTACCACAAACACAGCTCTGCAGCCTGCTGTATCCAGACAGACACTACTCTGTGCGGCAACACAGCACGTCCCTCTGAGAAATGATGAAAACAAACACACCTCCAGAGGATACAGGGAAATCTGGAACTGTACATACCAAAAACAATCAAAAATAGTACCTGCCTGTTGTTTTACAGCTTTTAAAAGCCTACCAAAGTGTGTTCGGTTTTGTGTGTACTTTATATGAGGTGTTCTGTTTGAATTTGTTGGAACCAGGGCAGAGTGTCTGAAAAATTATCTCTTCTGGTGTCTTCGAGATTCATGAGAAGATATATCTGCTTGACTGAACATTTCACAAATACAGTTTGTTCTGTCTGCCTCCTCTGTATTTACTGTCTGTTTTAAAAACACTGTCGTTCTTGAAATATCCAAAACAGCCAGGCAAAAATAAGTGTGGATGTTTTTGAGGAGTTGGAGGACTCTCATTTGTTTATTGTTGTTATTTGTAGAACTGATCATTTCTACTTGTAGTGAGAGGGAAGTCCATACGTTAGATGTTTGTTTCTCAGCGGTATGGTTCATAACAGAAAATGACATATTTCACAGAAGCAACTACAGTATTTCACAGTCACTAAGCCAATTGTGGAATCACGGTGACACAACAAACAGTGAACAAGTGTTTACGCAAGGCGTCGGAAAGTAAATGAATACTGCCCCACGCTGCATATACACTACAGCTTTAGTGCAGAACATATCATACATATTTATTTCATTGTATTTCACAGTACAGCCATTGGTCTCAGGTTAAAGTATTTTAGGGTTGAGTTAAATTGTGCTTGGAAGGAGTTTCCGTAAGCTGTAGTTAAGGATCAGAGCAGTTAAGTTGATGAAGTCTATCCCCTGCAGACCAAACTAAGCTGACTCACCACACATCGTCTTGATTGTATCCACTCTAATCCAGATATTTGTGCTTATTTACCATCTCACAGTCAGGGATTGTGAAGGTCATGAAAGCCCAGTACTCCAGTCCTCAGCGGTCTGCATTGCTAGCCTGCTGTTGATTTTCCATTATGTCTCCAATCTGCTGCAGTAATCCAATAGTATCAGTGGACTGAAGCAGAACAACAAGGAATCTATATGAACTATCTGTGTCCTGGTGATGTTAACTGTGGTGGCTGACTTGACAGAATACTTCTCAATGATGATGTAGTTCATTGTGCAGCGTGTCAGATAATGTGTTGATTAATCTGTCTCATTCCTGTCTTCATTATTATTACCACTACTTTACTCACTGGGAACAGAGAGTGAATGTTATCATTGCTACTTAGACTTTTTGACAGTTCAGATGTATTGGATCTGCATTTTTATCATACCAGACGGCCTCTTGTCTGCTCTCAGCAAGATATTTTCCTTGCCAGGACTGCTTGGCTACAGACTAGCTATTTGACTTCCGCAGGGGCTGACTGGCACCCTTGGTAATATCCCTGAAACTGGGGAGGAGATATGGCATGAGAGCCAGTATTTGATTTGCACTTAAGTGTGTTTGTTTGAAGGGTGGTAGAGTTCTTTACAAGGGTGTGTGTGGATTTGTGGAGCGAGAGTTATTTATGAACAACAAGACTGATGAAGACAGCAGGTAAGTAAAGTTTATTTATGCAGCACTTTTTAAGAAGAGAACTCACAAAGAAGGGAAGATAAAGTGTTTAAAAGGTACAATGTTGACTAAGTCTGGGTTTTGAACTGAAGTGAGATTGTCTTTCATAGGGTACTTTGTCAGTGTACAGTGGATTTATTTTTTCAAATCTAAGCTTGGAAAATGTGAAGAAAGCAAATTGATGTTTTTTACGGTTTTACCTTGATGGATCAAGTTTAAGACAACATGAGACAACATGAAACAACATGCAACGCAACTCTTGTATATCAGCCAATTCCAAGTTACATTCTGATTTAGACCTTAAAGTACAGAGTGTAGTTTTTAATGGTTAGTTTTGTCATATTACCCATTTGGTTTTCATCCAGACCACAAAGCCCCCACTATCAACCAGTAACACTGATTTGACAAAGATGCGTTTTTTTGTTTTTCGCAGACAGTAATGTAATTGTGTTGAGGTATTGTTTTACGTATACATAATCGTGTACAGTAGGTGCTCTCTTGTTTATACTCCTGTGTGCCAGTGGCATTTGCAGTGGGAGTGTATGACAGGTGGTGGAGGTGAGACACAGCCAATTAGGATCATTCGTCCATCCATTTTCATCCGTTTGTCTATCCATCTGTCTGCGTTTCTTTGTTCAACAACAGACCTGCTGTTGTTCACTGCAGCTGTGGGCCTCCCATGGATTGTTCTGGAAACTGTCTGTAAGAGCACCAGCTGGGTTGTGGGGTCAGGTGAGAGAGAGAGAGAGTAGAGAGAGAGATAGGTCAAAACAATCCCTTTTAGAAGTGCCTCTCGGGCCAGGCCTGAGCAGAGAAGCAGTTAGGCTTATTAACATTCCTCAAGTTCATACAGTGTGATGGCTCAAGAGGCTCAACGCCTCATGATCAATAACAGGATTTGTTTTCTGACGAGCATTGTAGGTGACTTTAAATAAATAAATAAATAAATACATACTTCTGTATGATCAACACATTCATCATGATATGTATTTGTGTTTTTGCATGTGAAGAAAAAACAAAACATAGGGTGTTATCTCAAAGTGAGAGGGGTGGCATAAATGATGCACAGACCCAAAGACACAATAGACAACAGACATAGGTGTAGTTGGGATGTACCCTAACCAGAATGTATCTGTACTGGTGTTGTCTCTGTGTTTATAGCAACAGAAGAGCTTGTGGCCAGATAAGGGCCCAGTCTGCAGATAAGAGCCTAGTGTTTGCTACATTCTTCTAATATCTGAATCCATGCTCCAGCATTCATCTATAGACACAGTTCTCCTTTTGAAGTCTATTTTTAGACTTGGCTGCAATGTTTTTGGTTATCTTATTGCTAAGTAATACATCCTACAGCATTGTAACATAGTTTTATATACCTAGTTAGCTTGTTAGCTGCTAGTAAGACTTTCAAAATAGAAGTGTTCAGCTGCATAGTGATGATTCGTCCTCGCCTGGGAGGTGTACAGTATCAGACTTCTGATTTAATGGTGGTGCGATTGCTGGTCACTGAGCAGGTGAACAGAGCACATGGCACTGCAAGCGCTGATGAAGCAGAAACGCATTGTACAATACTCATGACTCTGAGACCTGCAGATGCATTTATATGCAGGTGATGTGGTGGCTGCAGGCTTGCCAGAGCTTATCAGACGAAGTCCCAGTTTTGCCAGTGTTTCTGTTAAGACTTTACTCCCCACGTCCCTGTCTGTGTCCCATTTTTCCCCCTGATTCAGAGAGGACACACTAAGTTATGTCACAGCTTCACTGAATTATGTCACTCTGCGTTATTTTCTCTGGAGACTGAAGGAATTAAACAAACAAATTAGAGGCGAGAGACAATAAGAGAGGGAGATACAGGAAGCAGTGAAGTAAAATTCATAGGGAACATGTAAGAAATTTTTTGTAGCTCGGGACTTGCTTGTGCCGTGAACTAGGCAGTGCCAACAGATCATTTTCAGTTCCTGGGCTAAACCTCACTCACACACTCTGCAACTCTGCTCATTTATGAGGTGTTGTTTATGCAACATAAGAGCTGTGCACGTAAAAGAGTTCTTTGTGTAATAAGAAGAGGTTGGATGGTTATTGCACCGCACAGGACTGACTGTCAAATCATAAACCTCCTGCCATTCGCTAAAAAAACTAAAAACACGCAAGTGTATCACAGTACATTAAGAAACCTTTGCTGGTGGACATGCTCAGTCTCATCCTCCGTTTGTTACATCTTTGGAATATATCCATTTACTGCAAATGCTTGGTGTATTGTTTTTATTGTGTAACAGTACTCTTTGTGTGTCTGTTCTCTTGCAGAGGGTCCCGTGACAGATTCAAACCTCACAACCTGACAATCAAGAGATGTCACCCTGATTGCTGTTTGCTGGGCACAGCTTTTTGTTAAGCAAGGTACATTAGTGCGCTAGACTTCTCAGCATATATTAAGTTATTAGAAATTATTTTTTAGCTTTATACTCAGTTTGTTTTTTATTACTTTGTGTCTCTGTCAGATGTCAACTACAACAGAAAATGGGATGGGAGGGCCTTGGAGCACAAGCAGAGAGAAAACATACAAGAAGGTAAGTTACGTTATATTCATACAATATCCTCAGTGTTTGGTTTTATTTCCCCCTTATGATGAATGTGAACCTGTTCCATAACATGTAATTTGAAATGCCAGTGTTCAGAGCCAACAAGTCCAAAAGGCCTTTTGAGTGGTTTCTGAGTCACGAGTCCTTGTAAATGTCCTTCTCCAGTACATAATGTCCTTAGCCCGGCCAGAACCTGCTGCCAGACATCAGTCAATGCTGGTCACACGTTCTCTTTTTTTAACTTTAGATGTCACTACTCATGGGAGCAGTTCTTAAGATGTCACCATTACAGGGCTCTCCACAGTGGCTACCACTGTTCAGGTTGAGACTTACAAACAGTCAAAGGCCATTTTGTTGTATGGTATGGTTATTCCAGCCTGTAAAAGCTATTTCGAGTTTAATGTGCTTGTGTGGGAATTATACTATATTTTAATATATAGAAACAATTTTAGTCTGCAAATCATTTGGAACTAAAATAAGAATAGCTCAAATTGCAGGTTGCCATTTTCAGGCTTGTCTATTTTATTTAAGCCTTATATTTATGTCAAACACTGAATGTAACAGTGATAGCAGTGATACAACAACAAGGCTTGTGATGCTTTTTCTCTTTCCATCTAGACCACGTCATCAGCCTTGAAGGGGGCTATTCAGCTTGGTATTGGCTATACAGTGGGAAACCTCACTTCCAAGCCTGACAGAGATGTGCTTATGCAAGATTTCTATGTGGTGGAGAGTGTCTTTCTACCCAGGTCAGTGCTTTGCAGTATCACCCCACTTAGCCACATGTTCACCCTGTATTTCTATACATAGCAACACATCTTCTACAGTTTATACATGTTCACCTTTTCAACAGAGGAGTAATTTGTGTAGCAATGATTTACACACTGTCATGAAAAATAACAACCAGACTTTTGCATTAGCACAATGCCGTATGTCTTCAAGAGCCAGTGAATTATAGATCTGCTTCATTAAAACAGATTATATGTAGGTAGGAACAGACTATTATTTGGCTGGAATACCTTCTTGACAGTTTCCTGACTCTGCAAAGTCAGTGAACGTAAAGCAACTTAAGATTTGCCTGTCTGGCTGCTCAAATATTATATGCCTGGGCCTTACGTTAAAACCATTCAATCTATTATTAATTATGGTCAGTGGAAACTGCAAGCGCTGAAAATGCAGGCCAAAGAAATTATGCTGCTACCGCAAACCGCCGCTGGCATGATTTATCAACAAAGTGAAATTTGCTAGGCTAAGACATGATGCAGCGATAAAACTAGTGAAGTGGATTACAACAAATCAGCTTACTGTGTGTCTCTTACTGCCACAGTGCAAAACATACGTCAGTGTGTGGCTGGACCATTATCTCATGCTGTGTTCACAATTACATCATCAGCATAAAGGAACATTTTAGTTAATCCAAAACAGACCCAGAAATTCTTTGAAAGTGTTACTTACTTTCAAAGAAGTGAGGAGAAACAGAGTTGCTCCTCCAATTCATACTGTATCTGTTTCTACATTTAACCAGTGGATGGAAGAAGACTCTCACTGTAGATAATACAGTCCATGTTTACAGTTGCCATATTAACAATAACTATTTTATTATTTTAAAATGTGTTGTTTATGTTACGTATTCCAAATCATGCAAAGATTTATTTAAAAAAATAGTGACACTCAAGCTAAATGTGTATTTCTGTGTGTGACTGAATGCATGGAGTCCTAACAGGCACCACAATACGTTGTGGTTTACCTGTCAGATGCTGCATTAGGATATGCAAGCTCAGTATGGTTTATGCAAACCTAGTCTTGGCATGCTCACTGACCTTTTACAGCTTTGCTCCTCAGCAACAGCCAAATATTACTCCTGGTTTTGGTGTTTGCCTTAGAGCAATGAATGTTAAAAACTGCCACAGCTTGTTGAGACAAAGAAGCATAATTGGGAATATTCTAAAGCATGTGCATTTCATAATCCTCAATCTGCAGTCAGTGCCAAGCCTTTTCACACAATGGTGAAATAAAATGAAAGTTATAGTGATTTTCAGGACCAGGTTTTTATCGTAGCAGCCAGTTGAAAGGAAAATGAAGGCTACATCTTTAAGAAAAAAGGAATACACAAGCAACAACAAACAAAACATAATAAGTTCTTGACATCTGGTACCTGACATAACCATTTGCCTCTTTATTCTTAACTTAATTTAAGCATTCTGTTCTGTAATAGCACACAAACACTTTCTTTTCTCTGACACAATGTCCTTAGAGAGCAGCTGAGTGATGGAGTCGGCTCTCAGATGCTTTTATTGCCTCCTTCCATCTTCCTACTCTTCTCGCCCTTTTTCTCCTCTTGTTGTCCATCTCTGGAGGTTTTTCCACTCCTGTTTGTCCTATCAATCTAGTTTTGGATGGCTGGAGATGTC
Organism: Ctenopoma kingsleyae; assembly: GCA_032353495.1. Taxonomy (NCBI): domain Eukaryota; kingdom Metazoa; phylum Chordata; class Actinopteri; order Anabantiformes; family Anabantidae; genus Ctenopoma; species Ctenopoma kingsleyae. The sequence continues at coordinate 11,326,882 of JAUBNQ010000028.1, read as the reverse complement.
GCAGATTAGTTTAGACTCCCACACATCACACA
>JAUBNQ010000028.1:11305872-11320519 GCA_032353495.1 Ctenopoma kingsleyae | reverse complement strand
TGTTTGTGTGTTTTTATGTGTGTACATGAATGTGTGCAACTATGACTTTGTACATGATTTTCTACTGTAAATGCAAACAAGCTAACATGAATTCTATGTTCTTCTTCTTTAAAACGTTAGAGAACAAATAGGAAGTTGTATGTAAACTTTAAGAGAGCATAAGTCTCACATTCCTCATAAAACAGGCAGGTTTTCTCTTGATTTGGGGTCTCAGTTCATGTTTCATTATGTAAGAAATCTTTTGAGCTCTTGCATTACTATGATGACAAACTTTATCCATTTTAGTTTTATGGCAGATAGTTACATAAATGTTTTTATTGATTGAAGGAACTGAATTGAAACTGTGTTTGCAAAAGTAAATATAAAGTATAAAAAATTTTAAACCAGTGCAATAATGTTTTTCCAATCTAGGTCATGAGATAAGTCAGACTACATGGCAGTGACCCTCTGTTTTCCTACCCTAATCCTGTCGTGACACTGTTTTATTTGATCCCTGTGAGACATGAAGTCGCAGAGTCTCAGGGAAACTGGGTGAAAGGCTTCTCAGACAGGTCAATGTTTGAGACTTGGATCGCCGTGGAGAAACACCCTGTTTATTTAGCTCAAAATTGGTTTAAACAGAGATTTCCTTTTACTAGCTTTCTGGTCTTCAAGGCACCAAAGGACTTTGGGTGTGTTTTTCCAAAACATCTCATGATGTCACTACAGTATATTTACCATTGCATTGCTAACATTGAGGCATCCATCCTAGAATAATGTCTTCAGTGTTTAAACAGGTCACGAAATGTTATTACAATCCAGGTTGTGGTTTGAATTATTGTGTTATTAATTTCTTTAAAAACTGAATTTCTTTTTACTTGTCATAGGTGCTGGAGAGTTTTAAGATCATGGACTACAGTCTGCTACTGGGTGTGCATGTCCTAGACCAGAGCCACAGAGAGGGGGGTGAGCTGGGCCAGGCAGGGGGGGATGGAAGGAGACCTGTGGCTCAGAGGGTCCTTTACTCCACAGCCATGGAGTCCATCCAGGGAGACGGCAAGGCTGCTGAAGTCCTCACTACAGATGACACGTGAGTCGGGTCATCCGAGGGAAAACACACACATGATGCACACATATTTGGGCATACACACTCTGTCTCTGTCTCTGTCTGTCTCTTAATCTCCACCTTTTCTCTCCCAGACACAGTTATACAAGGTGCTCATACCTCACACAGGACACTCAAACAGTGTGCACACAGTCAGGCTCTCATATAACCATAGCTACAGTACACAAATACTAACACACTCACTGTTATGTGTATTTACAGCTGCTCACATGAATGTAAATATTGTACTGTAAGTGCCTCTTTCACAAACACATATAAAAGAGCAGAGGCACGTAGTCTTTATTTGAACATTGTTTCCAGCATTGCAGAAGAAAACAGTAGCTATTCTCTCACTGTTGGTGTTTTTTTACTCTGTTCTAGGATGGGTGGCATCCCTGCCAAAACACACAAAGAAGAAAAGCTGCTCATTTTCCTGGGTATCATAGATATTCTACAGTCATACAGGTACTGATCTTTGAGATGAATTAATCTGTTGACTTTTGGATTTGTGAAAAACAGGTCTGACTTTTTGATCTGCAGAAATGTCTCACTTAGTTTTGTAAGTAAAATGTTTCATTAGTAACTAATTGATATGTGACACGAGTTAAGGAGTCAGGAAGACAGATGTCATAATTCTCTCTGAGTAACTGATTCTTGCCTATGACAAGGCCCTCTAATGTTGAATTATAACCCCGTGTTGATGGAAAGAGCTACAAGCCACTTTACAGCACCCCTAAAAGGACATTTTTTTCTCTACCCAACAAGATTTACCAGACACAGCAGTCAGTCTTTATTTACACATTGATTTTTGTCCTCAGAGCAATAAGGTCAAGTAACAGAGGAGAAAGCCTTTTGGCTCATCAGCCTTTCAGACTTGTGGCAATTTAGATAAATCTTTGTCTGCCTAGTTGCTCGAGGCATCAATGGCACACACAGTGGGTGAGGTGAAATCGGGTTGTGGGGGAAGGATGAATAGGCCCAATTTGTTTCAATTTAGCCTGCCTTATTTCTGGTAGCTTTCTATGCTCACAAACAGACCTTACGGGCTAAATATTATATAACTAAAAACCTTGATGTAGTTTCTGCTAAAATTCAGCTCACTTTGTGCAGTGGCAAGCATCTCAGGTTTGATCAAGCATAAAGGGGAAGTTTTTGTGTAAGCTTATACATAAGTGACGAGGCTTCTTCTTGTTTTGTTTGTCCAAAGGTTCATTAAAAAGTTGGAACACTCGTGGAAAGCCCTGGTGTACGATGGCGTAAGTTGAGACCTTCCCTAAAATCGGACACTGCTGCTTTTATGAATGAGCCTTTTATTTGGTCACATACTCTTTAATTTACTGTCTGATAAAAGCCCAGCACTTTCTGCTTTTCTACAGGACTCTGTTTCAGTGCACCGGCCCGGGTTTTATGCCAGCCGTTTTCTCAAGTTCATGAGCACACGGGTCTTCAGGAAGACTCAACGTAAGTCCGAGGGTTGATCATAGTCACATGTGAGAGGGGAGGCAGCTCACATGCCTGAAAACAAAGGGAAAAAGGCAGCAGTGGGAAATGGAAAGTAGGAAATCCTGTCCTGATACAGGGAGCGAATTTGTAGCCAGTTTTATTGTCTGTTGGTTTGTGTGTCATGGTAACATAATTAGATTAGTGGTAACTCATTTCTAATTCTATTAACTGAAGAATATTGTTCCTTGTATTGTCCTCCTTTCTTCTTCTTGGATAAGCATTTGAGGCACATGATTCATTGTGTGCAGATATGTTAACTTTGATACAATTTTAACTTTAAATAACAGACTTTTGTTCTTTTAATTAAGGACCTTATGTTCAGGTTATGTCATGTGGCAGTGGTGGAAATTTCAGGCGTGCAGAGCTGATCACACTGTCAGTCTGTTATAAGTGCCGTGGGCATGACTGTAGGTAAAATCAGGGAGCTGTTTTATGGAAATTCACATTAACATCAAATATAGTTACAAATATTATGCAACCATGCGGGACGTCCCCCTGTGGAAATGAACTTGGCTCAGGCAATAATTTGAAGATGTAACTGTGCTATTAACTAACGCCAAGTCTCGTCAGGGCGAGCTGACAGGAAAGGATTTAATTTCATGCCCTGCTTGGGAGGCAGAATAAGGATGGCTCAGAGGACACTTTTTAAACAGTAACTTTACTGTTAATTTTGGAGGAAGTTTCAATGTGCAATAACTGTGATTTAATCAGGACAAATATCTCTTTCCTCTGTGTCCCCCAGTTATCTTCACCTATTAATCCATCTGCCTCAGCTTCTCTGAACTTCTATTCTCCTTTTTGCTCTGCAGCACTTCGATTCTCCCCTTCAAAGAGGACTCGCACTTCCATCCCAGCTCTGAAGTCGTCTTCTCAGGAGATCCTTTCATCACAGGCAGACGATAGGAACGAGGACAGGAGAGACAGGCTGGGAGGAGCCCGGAGTCTGGCCAGTCTGGATGGACAAGGTACATAAAACAACTCAAAAATACTGATTGTAAAATAGCATATTTTGGATGTTTGACAACATAAACATGAATTTTGAATATGATAATTATATATAGGGTAATACAGTGGAAGAAAAGAGGCTGCCTTGTCATTAGCATTCATACACAGAATTTGTGTCTGACTCTATCTTACAATCACAACCCGACCTCTGTATAATGTGACAAAGGGTGAAAAAGTCAGCAACTTCAACAGCAGTGTCTTGCCTTTGTGTTTGATTGGATGAAGGACTGTTAGTCAACGCTAGCCCGGAAGACACAAGGGTGTGGGCATGGGTGTGGAACAAGAGAGGTCACGGGGTCTTGTGTGTTCTCCCTTCTTTACAACCACAGCGCTCTCACACCAGCGTCTCCAGCTGTGACGCAACACACAATAAATTCATTTGGATAGTTACACTTCCTCTCGCTCTCTTTTTATAGTTCCTAAATCAGTCTCAAAGAGGACAGAGAAAAACCTGTTTTACTCTGAAGTGTGAGGTTGATACGGAGATAAATGTTCTGTGGCAGTTTTACTGGAGCAAATTTATCAGTTACATTAAATAAAATTCCCATGCCTGGTCTTGTCTTAGTCATTGGCCTTGTTTAAACGTCCACAATGGAAAGCGTAAGAGAATTACAGGAATAAATCTTGTGGATTATACAGTTCGATTGCTGTATAAAACTGCAGTGATCATATTGATTGAGTAATGATCTTCCAAGAAATCCCTTTGGGTGTCAGTGTTGGCAAAGTTCAGTTTACTAAACATGGGAAGTACTGCTCAGTCTTTGAAGAAAATTACAATCTGAGAAGACTCATCTTGGCGTGGGCTTGATGACAACAAATGGAGTCTGTAAGTGTTGGTGTCAATAATGGTCAAACAAAAAGATAAGAAGTGAAGAAATGCGTGTAATAAAGATCACATGCATGTAAATGTTTTCTCCTCAGCTGTGTTTGGTTCATACCTGCGTCCTGATCTGGTCCCTGCCAACCCATCCTTCTATGAAGGCTCCTCCATGGGAACCATCTCCACCTCTTCCATCTTTGTCAATGTGGACAATCAAACAGAGGAGAGGTACCGTGTCTCCTTTTCAATGTCTTTCATTATTTAGTGATGCTGCTCATTAGGGGTGGAATGGGTAGTTTATCACCTTAAAATCATGATGCATCGTTACTTTACACAGTACAGCCATGAGGACGAGAAGGAAACACTTGTTCTGTTCGCTGTGTTTTCTGTCTTTTATCTCTTCCCTTTTCAAACAGTGTCAGGTTCAGCTTGCTTTCTGAGGCTCCATTGTGTGACTTGCCTGGTCTTGCCCCTTCATCAGTTACCTGCTGCTGCTCTGACATTATTCTGTCAACTGTTTTCATAAATATTTAAACGGGGGCTTTGACACAGTCTTACTTAGTGCCATTATGCTGCAGAAAGCCCATGACAAGGAAGGACGAGAGCTGCAGTGAAGACTGTATATTCACCAACAATAATCCCTGCCTGACAGCTGCTTTATTACTGTAGTAACACCTGCTCTTGTGATGTTTTAGCGTAGGACGGTTTTAAAACGAAACAGTTATCCATGTATCTATATGGCTTTTTTGGCATTTGGCATTAGCAATTTGACTTTGAACACAAAAAGTGTTCATCATAGAAGAGTACAAACACATTCCTGAATGAATTAAGGAGTCACCTCTCATTGTAGCGCTCCTGCTGCCCCCTGGTGGTGAACTGTAAAAACAAGGAAGGATGAACAACATCCACCCTTTCTCTGAAGATTTTCCTGTTTCACATCAAGCTACATTTAAAGGCATACTTTGTTTGGTCCAAGTATTGATGCAGCACCTCACAGTGCTGTGTATCTCATTATTCCCCCCCATCTCCCTGCCTTTCATTTAGAACATAATGTATTTTCATTATTTTCATTAACTCTTAAGCTATATGTGACTTAACATGGGTCTCATTATGCCATTTTGGTCACATTCGTCTAATCTTTAGGAGATTTTGTCAATTTCCTGTGAGACATTTGAGACTACAAGCCTCTCAGTCTGTCCTCTATTGGCCTGACACCAGACAGACCTCCCTCCATCCTGCTCACAGTCGGTTCTTCTTTGTCCCTTTGATGTCACTGTCTGCATTAGTGTGTTATTTCCAGAGGGTATGGTTCCATCAGTTTTCAAGCACTGTTTATACAGCTGTTTTACTTTAACTGCTTCTGGCAAAGACAACAACTCTCAGTGCTGTCTACTGCATAGATAAGTATAAAAAATAGGTTTTGTTTTTTTTTTCAGAGATGACATTGCATCCAGCTCCACCTTTACACTGGAGGACAGTGCTATCTGCCTCACTTCAGAGCAGAGCACCATGGATGTGGACATAGACCGTGACGACGGATCTGTACTTGATGTCTACTTGGTGAGTTATTGTGCCATTTGTTACTTCAGGTCACAGTCACATTTGGGGTAATTGTTGGGAATCTGTAATTGCGCTCAGGCCTAACTTTTGTTAACCATCACCCTTTTGTCTCCTGTGTTCACCCCTACAGTGAAAAGAGCAGTTTTACAAACTTAATTTTCCTCCTGCCAATCATAAGACAATTGCCACACTCCATTGGACAGGCCAGGCTGGCCTTTGATGCCACTTCCCGTGCTGCTAGATCCATGTTGCCACTTGTATTGCCAACACATAAGAAGACTGAGATAGTCCACCGGTTGATGGACTACAAAGAACACGCCAAGACATATTGATGCATATTTGCAGGAACCATGTGACATACGTGATGAACATCAGGCTGAGTGTTGCTTTTTAGACCATTCGTCAATGCAGTGCCATTAAGTTTTATAAATGTATCCTGTTTAATGGGCTACGCAAAAGTCTAAACAAAAACTATATATACATATGAGGACAGGATAGATACACGTTTTTGTCTTCTGTTCAGAAAGATACTTTCAAAAGTCACGACTGCATTAAATCGCTGATCAGATGAGAAATGTTTACAGTGAATTTATGGCATCTTTGTCCCTGATAAAGAGGGACAAGACAGTGTCACAGAGAGGACAAAAACCAGCTTATAGCCACAGTCAACATGCATGAGGAAAAACTTATACGAACCGACAGACTGTGAAACTACAGAGGCCAACCTCAGATTGTGACGTGGTCATAATAGCCTCGATTTCCTAAGCTGGCTTTTATTTGTGCTGCCGTGACAGAAACCTGAAGCCCTGGCAAAGGGCTGCAGTAAAGTGACGTGAAAAGAGACAGTTACTGGATCCTGGATGAAGCACAGAGCGGAGGGACAATGCACTCGCTCATGATAAAAAGGCACTTTGGACACTGGTTATGATTACTGTGAGAAATATTTTTCTCTGAGGACATTTCTTAGGCGGGTGGGCTACCTGACATAAGCACAGACTTGGGTGTGTGAAAATGCACTTTTTTCCCCTCTTTTTACTCAAATGAACACCTGTGTAAGTCATTGATACTATGTGTACAGAGACAATGAAGGAGCATTGTAGATCATTTTTGATGTGAAGCTATTAAGTTTTGTGAGGTTTGTTATGACTGAAGATGCTTTTCTCAGGATATCCTTTGATACTGAATAAGTGTGTCCTCTTCAAGAAGTTGTGAGACATTCATCCATTTAGAAGCTGTCTGATACCTCTTCAAGATCATATTCAACTATAGATGTTGAATTCCATGATCACCCATCAGTTGAGATCATAATTTATTACGTGAATCTCAATATTTTACCATTTGCTGAAAAATTACTTCAATTGCTGAATGTAAAGACAATGCATATTTATATATAGAAGAGACACCTATAAATAAACTGCTAAAACTCAGTATCCACTTTTGTTTAGCTGTTTAGCAAAGTTCTTTACTACTTTAAATGTTCCCAACATTGTGTTTGTATATCGCTGCTGTGGATGTATACATGATTTAAATATTTTTTTAAACAGACACCACATTCAGTTTCACAGTAGTGCAACAGCAATACACTAAATCAATTCTGTTGTGTAACAATTTTAATTTACAGAACATTGTCAAATTGCATTACATTTAGTGCAAACAATAACAATAACATAACAATAATTCTGATGTACAGCTTAGAAATATACAAAGTGTGTAGAGTACTGACAAAATATCAAAATTAAAAACACTAAATGCATTCTTTTAGTCATAAGCAAAATGATTATCAAGGTACTTTCTATCCTCTGATCTTTGACTAAAAAATTTAATGGTTAAATTATAACCATGCAGGTCTGCCAATTGAAACCCTCTCAAACTTTGATGGCATTAAACACAATCTAGAGTAGATTTAAATCTTGAGGTAAGATGATATGAAATGCTGACCCTTTTCTCTGCGCTTCATTTCAGTGTTGATAAATGCACATCTGGTGGCTGTACAGGGGAGAAAAGCCAGGATTCGTCAGGTTCATCCTGGTGTCTAAGGCATTCTGAGGGTAGTTTATCAGTCAAAGGGCAGGAGGCCACTGCACTGTAGTGTGGCAGGTGAAATGTAAGTAAGAGTGACCAGGAGTGTAGATGATTTACTACTCAACATTTTACAGCTTTATCTTATTCTGCACAATAGCAGCAGGACCAGTTTACAAAACAGACAATCAAGGATATGAGTCTGCCCTATAAGGGGCTGAGAACGGTGAAAACAATCTAGGGTGTTTGAAATGTATCCACACATCTCTCAATGAAAGAGAGGAATCTTTATATCAGACGCTATGCCTGGTCATTTGCACATATCTGTCAGAAACCATGAGTGCCATGAAGGTTAAAGACAGATACACACTGACAATAGACCACAACCTAGCATCTATAGACCACAGTCAACTACAGCAAAGATACTGAATTATTGATTATCGCTTCATCTGTGTGAAAAAATATTGTCCATGAGTTAGTTAGACTTTAACTCCCACTGGAGATTTCCTTTTCCCATTTGACTCAATCAAATTTAGGCGTTTAACAGTCATTTCACATTTCTCACATATGTAGGTGAACTAACTGAAAAAAGTCTGTTTTTATCTATACAATACATTGTGTCCATAGTGCTCTCTGAAATGTACTTTATAACAATCTAGAAATATAAAGATTTCAAAGCTTTAGGCTCTGACCCTCCATCAAACTGCAAAGAGAGTCATCATAAGAGGGACTGGAGAAGGCAAGAAAGAGGAGATAGTGTACCACACCTCATCAATGCTTTTCCTGCCAGTTTATCTACTTTCCTCTCTCATGGTACTTACTTTAGCAGCAACAAAACAAGTAGCTGTAATATTAGTAAATAAAGCAAACCCAAGAAGTCTAGAATTATGTAGTCATAAGAAATGTACAAAACAATTTACTAAAAAAAAAAAAAGCAAAGAACTGTCATGACAATTCAAAAATCACATAGGAAACTTGAATTCACATACATATGTACCCATGACAGATGGTGTTAAGCCATTATAAAGTGGCTGGGATGACAACTACAGATGGATTTAAGCCATGAAGCTTTCCTCTACAAGCAGGTGTCCTGCACATAGTTTGATAACATGTTCTGAATGACAGAAGAATGGGTCATGTAGTCTAGGGTGGGCAGCCTCTGCCCTCTACAAGCCTGAAACAAGTAGAAAGATTTTAAAGTCAGTATGCCAGCAATTAAAATAATACCAGATTCTATTTGTATGCTGGCTTATTGTTCTATGTACAAGTTTAATTGTTTTCTCACTTCTAAGACAAGATGTCTTTAGATTCCCGGTTACCTTTTTGTGCTCAGAAGAGGATGCTTTTCCCAGCAGTTTTGTCCTGCACATAGGAGGTAAAGCGCTTGAGGAACTTGGGATACTCTCTCTTTGCCACAGCTCTGAGGACTGAGGCTGGAGCCCAGCCTCCTGGGTTTACTGCAGCCACAGAGGGAAAAGTTATCAGGAAAATATGTGTATGTGCTAACTTATGATAAAAACCATTAATCATAAACCAGCAGTGTAGAGATTTCACACAGACTGAGGTCTTAGGTGCCCTCTAGTGAGTAGTGATATACTGAGTATATAATGCATTGTTTTGACAACAGGAAGTCAGGGAAGGGGAGGAAAGTTGTTTAAGTCTGGACCAGCATTGTTTGGACAATCTAATTCTTCAAAGACCAATTAGCAGGAACACAGGGTGAGATGACGTTATTCTGAATGACTCGAGAAAAGGTGTAAGACAAACAATAGCAACTCAGCAGCATCACAGACATCAACCATGTCATTAATAATAATAATAACTAACTACACAAAACAAACTTACCTTTGGCTACTATTCAACACAATATACATTTAACTAAACATATACTCAGACACTGTAGAAGCACTTACCATTGGCAACGTAGGTGATCTTACAAAGGATATTTTCTCTGCTGATGTTTTTATCACCCTCCGGTGGGCTGACCAGTGTTTGGCAGATCATGGCGACATTGATTTTGGCACGAACACAGCGGTTTGTGGGCTGAAAGTAAAATAAAAATGTAAATGCAAACCATCCCCAAGCTTCCACAAATCTCGATGTAGTTGATTTGACAGAGTGGCTGAGGTTAAGAGGTAAGATAAAAAATCTTTCTTACATTTAAGCTTAACAATGGTCCTATATCAAGGCCTAACTAAATCCAAAGAGTGAGGTCAAGCAGTGTTGTAGCTCAATATTTTTCAGCTCACTGGACACTCATTTAACAACAAAGCATAAGAAGAAGGTGAAATGCAGTTATCTTACAGGGGCATTATCATGATCCACAGAGAAGTTGCAGACCAGCCATGTGTCTGGATCATTTTCGTTTGTTGGCAGGATCTTCCTGATGGCTGATAGATAGAGCACGTCCCTTTGAGAGGCAGGCCACACTCTCTGAAAATCAGCCAGAGATCTTCAGTTGGTAATAATTACACAGGCTGCAGAATATTACCGATCATATATGCAACATGTTTCAGCAATGTCTAAAACCACCATTACACGTGTTTACCTTGTGCGTCTGGTAAACAATGACTGCGTTATCAGAAAGCGTTTCCACGACACTGAAATTTTCAATAGTGGCTGTGGGAAGAAGAATTCAGTTAGGTTATGAAATTAAGAATAGAGAAACAATATTGAAATGATTTCGATTTCTGAAATAGTGAACCTACTCTCCCAATCCATTCGCACAGCTGTGTCCCAAAAGTAGTGGCAGACCTCGTGTCCTGTCACTCCCTTCACAACATGTGTAGCTTTTAGAGGATCCAGCACAATACCGTTCTCCTCTACTTCTCTCCTGTACACCTGTTACACAAAATGCAGTGCACTCCAAAATATGCCAGTAACTCTTTCACTGACTGATAACTTAAAATACAGTATAAATTCTGGCAAATTTGAATGTGTGGAGCTGGTACTTATTTCATGCGTGCATTATTTTTCCATTGTGAGATTGGTATCTTAACAGGTAATTCACGTCTTCTAGACAATCCAATTTTCCTGCTTCTGATCAATCAGTGATTCCAATGCAACCACAGTGTTTCTTAAAAACTGAAAATGTAAATATTCACAGCTTCCAACCAAGGGAAATGATTCATAAGCACCATCTCTCCTCCTTACTCACCTTCATCTCTCCTTCTTCTATTACCAGCTGCCAGTTGGCATCTCCGCCCACATCCTGAAGAGAGTAAGTCATATGATTCTGCACCATTTCCTCCACCTAAGAGACAGACACATATGGATTAAATTCATATTGTTTCTTTTACTGTTCATAACCTACCTATTTGATGTCATTCTTTGGAACAGGGTATAGTTCAGGGAAATGAATACATGTTACGCTCATTTATAGTTGTGAGTGAACAACACACCCAGCCACCTGTACTGGTATTATATTACAGAAGTGTTGACAATGTCATTGAAGGCAAACAGAAAAACTGTTACACTTTAGTCAATGAACAGTGGCTAAATAAATATTAAACACTAGACCTTTGGGGGTGTTATTCAACATCCCAACAATGCATTAAGAAAGCAGTGCAGAGCTAGTCTGGATTCATGCCTGCTCATGCTTTGGAAGACTAGAGTGTTAAGAGAAAGGAGGAGGTGAAAATGAGGTTTTATCAGTTTCCCGTCATGCAGCTGTAGACATTTTATCAGTGGTATGAAGACAACCTATCAGTCACTCCATGAATTTCATATTTATCCAGGTTTATTGTCACATAATACCATTAAGATTTTTAAAAGCATAAAAAGCATTTGTGAAATCCTGGGATGACTGGCTAGTACACATTCTGATGCTATCTGCTCATGCTCTCATGACTGCAGTAGAAAGTAGGTGTATGAATCCCCCCCGTAGATACAGGTGCTCTCTGTTGACTAAATACAGTACCTGAGTGCTGAATCTGTGAATGTCATCTGAAGCACTGACTAGCTCAACGGAGGACAGGGAAGAAGAATGGCTATGGGGCTGTACAGCAGAAAGAGGGTTGAAAGAGAAAGAAATAAGGAACGAGACAAAAAGTGGTGCCACTGCAGCAGACCAGAGCACACAACACCAACCTGTGTAAGTAGCATTTCATATGAAAATGTTATGTAAGCTCTCAAAACACTGCAATAAGCACAACTGATTCTGCGTATGAAGAGAATAAGATGGAGCGTCGACACATTATGAGAACATGTTATTAAAACAGAAGCTGCGGGGCTTTATAGGCAGGTTGCACTTGCTGTAAGCTGGCTATGATTCAAACAAGATGCAATATACTATACACTACACTACACTACACTGAACTAATGTAGCGTTACAAAACAAAGCAGAATTGGAAAAAAAAAACATGTATGTGAAGTAGAATATAAGAAATGAGTTGAGCACCTTGTTGGCAAATCGATGTGTACCAATGGTGGAGTAGGGGTCTCCAGGAGGAACGGGAGTTAGTCGAGGTATTCTGACCTTCTCTGACTGGGACTGACGGGGACAGAAGAAGTTTTGTAGAAGAAAGAACATTAACAGGAGAAGACAAACAGGAGGAGAAAGAAAACATCTCTGTATGATATGTACTGTATGTAACAGGTCTCAGGTGATTTTCCTAGAGGCAGACAGAGAAAGTTGATAAATGGTGGAAGAAGAATGTTTTTTTTTTGCATTTTAGACTACATGTTTGACACTATATGACACTTTTAGTATGCAAAACAGAGCGACTTCTTCATCACACCTGCTCCTCTATCTTGTCTTGTCTGTCCAGCGCAGCTTCCACTGCATCAAAGAACTCTTCTTCATTGATCAAACTGTTGGGCCCCTCCTGTGAAGAGGCAACACCAAACACATGTTAATCTGTGGAAACAGCTCTGTCCAAGATGTAGAATAATAAAAAAATCCACAAGTTGAGAAACAATTCCATTTCAACAATCTTGCCTCATAATCTGGGCCTCCGTAGTGTGACTTTTTCTTCAGCTCATGCAAAGCAGATTTGTAGGCATCTTCTACCCGCCTCCTCTTCTCCAGCTCCTGTACTCACACACAGAGAGCAGAGCAGCATAGTTAGTGAAAAACTGAAACAGACATCAAAAGGTCTGTGTTGCTAAAGACATGATTTTAGTGTTATACAGTCAGGAAAAATCTGACAAATCTGAAAAATTGGTCCCAGTGACAAGACTCTTCATCAGATTACAGCTGATAAATAGAAACACGGTCAGGTAAACCCACCTCTTTTGACCAGGTTTGACCTAATGTCTCAGTCCTTGCCAGAAGCAAATAAACACACTATGAACAAATAAAGAACAGACTGCTACTACATAGTGAGGGACTTCACATGCTGCTTAAAATCACAGCAACTTAGCAAACCAGCTGAAGCATTTGATCTCTGTCAGAGAAAAGGAATGAAAATACAATAAAATGTGCTATATTGACTAAGCTCTGCTGAAACCACTCAACCGCTGCAATATGAAAAAACAAGTTGATAATACTTGAATTGAAAATGCTTAAACTAGGTAGGAAGAGACAATGAAAGCAAACACTGTGTAAAGAAAGGCGTGGACGTATGTCACTTGCCACAAAATAAAAATGTGTTCGTCTTGCCAGCTGTGTGCAGACAGACCGACAGACAGAGACCTACTGTGAAGAAAAGGCTGCAGGTCTGTAGCGGTATCCATCTCTGTTTTTGGTATTTGAGCAGCTCTGTCCTTGTTCGTAACGAAGGCTTCCACAAACTATACCATGAAGTCTGAGCAGTCATTTTCTGATTCACTTTGTGTACAAGTCCGAGCAGGCGTGTCTTGTTCCCTCAGTGTGTGTTCTGTCACTATTTCTACTTCCTTACTCCACACTGGCAGCTAAGATTTACACGCATAACCAAACATAGATAAGATTGAGGTAGTCCCACTGAAGCAGTGCAGGTAACTAGAAGCACTTCCCGGCTTGTCTAAGTTTTAGGGCTGGGCAATGTGCATTTACACACAGGAGGGAAAAAAAACTGGTTTGGCAACATCAGCTGATTTGATCAATGTAAGAGGAGCTGTAAAGAGCACACCTTAGCGAACACAGAGCCTCTAGCCTTCTAGACAAAGCATATAATCAATGAATGGAAAAGTGTTACGGGAACTCCAATCTCTCAAACAAAATGACAGCAACACCTGTGGTTCAGGTAATCAAGTGTGACTATTTTATAAATCATATATTCACATCATCATTACTGCTTCAGTCTTATCCAGTAAAATGGCTTGTCAGTAATCTGGACTTTGGAATTTAAGTCTATTTTCTCTGTGATTTCAAATAAAGACATGGCTACAAGACAGGAAGCCACCTACCACCAAATAAAGATTTATTTTACTGCAAAATATAAACATTTGACAATTTAAGAGAGAGAGAGAGGGAGAGAGACCAGTCTAAAACAGAGTAACCAAAGTGAACACACAGAAAAGTCAAAAGACTTGTAATATGTAAGATCGAGTCTTATCTTTTATATCCAAAAATTAAGACAAATAAAAGCAGGCCTAACCTTTTCACTACTATTTACTAGGGATGTCCAATATTATCGGCCTACTGATATTATCGGCCGATATCAGCATTAAAATGTAATATCGGAAATTATCGGTATCGGTTTTTACTCTTTTAATGACACAACTTTTACATA
>JAUBNQ010000028.1:11292126-11305772 GCA_032353495.1 Ctenopoma kingsleyae | reverse complement strand
ATGTTGAAAGTTTAAGTATGCATGATAGGAGATATGTGATGTTAGTTACCTAAAATGATTTAGTTTTTCTTTTTTTTCAAACACCTTTTTAATAGTAATTTTATAAATTAATTTTCCCATCAACGTAACTATCAATATTATTAACTGGCCATTTCCACGTACTGCAATCATGGCTAGACATTTGGACAGCCGAGTGTGGCACTGAAACATCACCTGAGGGACAGAGCGTGAAACATCCAACTATTGGTCATGATAAAGACAATGACAACGGAAAGCAACAATTAGCTCCTCTGTCTGCAACCTGTTCACTGAGGAAACTAACCATTATTCACATGACAAAGTAGTCACTTAGTGACATTTATTTTAATCACTGTGAGGACAGAACAAGACTGTACCTTGTCCAGTCTCTTCTGCCAGCTCTCCTCTCGTTTGACCATCAGTTCAATGCAATGGGACAGGGTAGAGAGGATACCTGCGGTTGTGGCCTTGAAGGTGATGGCCTCACCCTTGAAGTCTATCCCATTGATACCTTTGGGACTGGCAGGAGAAAACACTGGCACCGACAGACACAAAAAATTACCTGAGGAGCCTGACGACTTCATGAAACAGACATTGTAGCTTTACATGAATACGTTTTTTCACAAATTAAGCAATGAATGGTCAGGAGTATTTGCAGGTGAACTTACATTTTTCTTTGCTGCCATTGTTGTTGTGATTACATTCACTGTCAGATTTTGTAGTGGAAGGAAAATCGTCTTCGTCCTCCTCTGATACTGGTAAGAAAACAACAGTGATCTTACATCTGTCTACTGTCTGTTCTGTTCAGCTACTTAAAAAACTATATTACTTCTGATAGTAGAAAGCTGCACATTTTCAAACATATTTAACACAATAAGCAGAACAAAAAGCATTTATACCTTCAGAATTACTGCAGCCAGTTTCTATTTTTATATTATCAGACAATTGTTAACGACAATCCTAAATTACACCAGCAAAAATATTAAACTGCATGTTTATTTAACTTACATAACAGAGCACGTTCAATATGAAAGTGATTTTGAAGGTTACAGAGAGGTTCTGCCTGATATTAAACAACCCACAAAGTGCTCTGTAAGTGGATATTGATTTCTGCTTCCTTCTCTGAGTCTTACCAACCAGTCTTCTTCAGCCTTTATACTGACTGAGTCAAGTATAGAAGCTTGCAATCTATAAATACTTTCCTCTGCCAGTAAACATAAAGACTAACTCTTCATTGCCATATCTACACTGCTCTTGATATCAGTTTTTTTGTGAAACAGAACAAATTTAATTTAAAATAAAGCTCCATAACAGCGTGTTTAAGCCACAGGTTACCTCTGTCTCTCTGAAATTCATCTTTGGAGACAAAATCAGCGCAGGTGTCAAAGTATTTCTGCAGGGTGTCCACTTGTCTGCAAAGAATATCCCGGAAGGTTTCCATTTCTGCTAGCTTCTCACGCAACCTATGCCCCTTCTGAGTGCAGAGAACAAGAAGTAAAAAAAAAATTAGACAAACATTGTCAGAAACAAACATTTGTATTTGGTTTATTTGTTTCAACCATGAGGCAAAAAGACTGAGTGTCATAAGAAATAAAAAAAAACAAAACTGTCATTATTATTATAAATATTATATTTCGCCTGGTAGCACATGTCAGGTTTGTTAACATGTGTTGCAAGGTCTTCAGAGTTAGTCCCAGGAGACCATGTTTTTACCTTGAAAGAAGATGTTGATGTGGCAGACAAGGCACTTGCTGCTGAGGTGAGAGACAACATGGATCCATGACGTCTCAGACTCGTTTCTGAGCCATAACCAGACTCTGCCTGCAACCCGGACAAGGGACAAAGAGTGTCAATGGAAGACTGGGTATGACAAAGAAGACAAGTAAAGAGAAAACAGAAGATGTATGGAGAAAGAATAAGCAGTGGAAGTGGAGAGAATGGATAATAGATTAAGTGCATAAATTACAGTGAACACTGCAATGTAAGAAGAAAGTCTGCTGCTCACTAAAATTTAACAGAGATAGAGATAGGAGAAGAACAATCCTATCAGTCAGCAGCAGTGAGTAACACTGAGCTGGACCAGAGCAGGATGTGCACCTACACAAACACAGTCTGTTGAGAAGGACAGGGGCTGACAAATAGATTCATGCCAGCAGACCTGATACTAGGACATTCACTACACAGTATCACAAAACAGACACATGAAGATTTGGGTTCAACTTTCTGGAGGAAAATGTTTTCAGGCATACAGTGTACTGTCTTTCATAGTATTATAAAACAGATCTCTGACTGGGCAATAGGGAGTGGCGTGGATTGCATTTGTTCCATTAAAAGGCCAACTCAGCATAGTGACAATTTTATTTTACATGCTGTATGTGTACTCACACCCAGACAACTCCACCAAAGCAAAATATACTTCTTTGTCCTACATGAGGCTGTTAACTGTTAGCACATGAACATTAGTGAAAGACAGCAAATTCACAAGCAAATATTGGAGCCCAATACGTAAATTCATGCCTTTACTCAACAGCCTTAAAAACCCTAACATACTGTGTGCTTCATAAATGTAGCTTTGTTTGCTTGGGTTTGGTGTGTAATTGTCATTTGATTTTTGCAACATGTAACAGCAAAATATAATACTGTATATAAACTATTCCTACTGGCTAACTGTCACAATGACGTATTTATTAAGAATAGTGAGCAAACTTAAAGTCAGCTGAGAAACTTGAGGATAAGCACACATTCATTCCTCTGCTGGAAGATCATATGACACAAAGAGGTGACAGAATTTACAATGAATAATCACTATACAGATAGTGAGATCAGTTAGCTAGACTGTTTAAAACTAGGCCTTCAGAAAAAATAACTCCTTCCTGTTAAAGGGTATAGTAACAATCCATTCTTAACAATGTGATATGGTTAAAATTACATCTTTAAGCATTTACAGGACATTCTGTCCATAATACACAGGTTTACAAACAGTAGACTTAGTTAATGACTGGTCATATTGAAATAAGAAAACAGCAGGCAACGGGAGAACGACAACAACAATAACAAGCAGCAGACAACACACTGGGCAGGTTGGCAGGGCCAGTAACTGCACACTGGAAATATACAGCTCCAAGGCCAGGGATACCTGCAAAATGGTATAGAGAGAGGGAGACAGAGAAGACAAAGTACAACTATGGGAGAGAGAAAACACAAAGTTGATGACATGCAATGGTGGCATATGAGTGGAGAGAGGAGTGGAGCAGAGAGAAGAGGAGCTCAGTGTGTCAAGGGAGGTCTCTCAGCAGACTAAGTCTATAACAGCATAACTAAGAGATGGTTCAGCGTCACTTGAGCCAGTTCTAACTTTAAGCTTTATCAAAAAATAATGTTTTAAGCCTAGTCTTAAAAGTGGAGAGGGTGTCTGTCACCTGATCCTGAACTGGGAGCTGGTTCTACAAGAGAAGAGTTTGATAGTTAAAGGCTCTGCCTCCCAGTCTACATTTGAAAACTCTAGGAACCACAAGTAGACCAGCACTCTGAGAGCAAAGTGTTCTGCTGGGATAACATGGTATTATGAGGTCTTATGAGATATGATGGCACTTGATCATTATTTGTATGATTGGTATATATGGTGAAAGATTTTATATTCTATTATAGACTTTACATGGA
Organism: Ctenopoma kingsleyae; assembly: GCA_032353495.1. Taxonomy (NCBI): domain Eukaryota; kingdom Metazoa; phylum Chordata; class Actinopteri; order Anabantiformes; family Anabantidae; genus Ctenopoma; species Ctenopoma kingsleyae. The sequence continues at coordinate 11,302,094 of JAUBNQ010000028.1, read as the reverse complement.
GTCAATGGAGAAAAGCTAAAGTAGGTGAAATATGAACTTTCTTGCTAATTACAGTCAGAAATCTGGCTGCAGCATTTTGGATTAACTGGAGCCTTTTAAAGAGTTATTGGAACATCCTATTAGAAGTAAATTACAGTAGTCCAGTTTAATAGTAACAAATGCATGTACTAGTTTTTCAGCATCACTTTGAGACAGGATGCTTCAATAGCAATAGTGGAAGAAGGCAGGTCTAGAGATTTATGTACAAGGTAAAAGAGATATCTTGGTCAAAGACAACCCAGAGATTCCTCATAGTAGTACTTAAGGACAAAGCTATGTCATCTACGGTAGCATATGATTAGAAAACATGTCTCTGAGGTTTCTAAGTCCAAACGCAATAACCACTCTCTTGTCTGAATTGAGAAGTAGAAAATTACAGGGCATCCAGGTCTTTTAAATATGCTTGAAGTTTGACTAATTGATTTGTTTATCTGGTTTCATAGATAAATATAGCTGGGTGTCATCTGCGTAGCAATAGGAATTTTTAGTCCTACCTTATAATATTGCCTAAGGGAGACATGTTTAAAACAAAAAGAATCAGTCCAAGCACAGAAGCCTGTGGAACTCCATAACTAAGTTTTTTGTGCATGGTAGACTTACATGAACATGAAGAAACTGGGATCTGGTTCCACAAGGCTGAGATTTAAATCAACCCATCCTTTAATCCCAATGACATGTTCCAGTATGTGTAATAAAATACTGTGACCTATTGTATTGTGCAAAGATAGACTCGGCATGGGGTCTAAGAGACATGTAGATAGTTCAGATTAAGTAAATATTGAAATTAACTTTGCGTGACCAATGGGCAGTCTAAGTAAGACTGAGGCCTTACAAATGAATTTAGAGTTCCGAGTTCACCCTAACCTATACACTTGCCCTGTTTAAATTTATGTTTCCTCTGAACCATCACCCAGCCGGCCTGGCTTACCAGCTGCTCGGGAACTGCCGGAAGGGAGCTCAGCTAGGTTTCCAATTCCTTCAGCCTCGCTTCCAATGCTGCAAATACTTTACACTTATTACAAATACCATTATCCCTAAAGAATATGCCTACCACGGGAGAAGCAGCAAGTTTTCCGGCTACAAATAAAATACATTTTTGTAAAAAGTGCTACAGATTGCAGGCTGCTGTATAGATCTGTTAAACACAAATGATATCTCTGATCTTTGATCACACTTAACTATTGTGCAGGTTTCTTAAATCATTATTATACAACTGCTAGTTTAGGATCATGAAGCAAAGCAAAGCTCTGCAATGAAGCAGTAAGAGACAGTCCCAGAGACTGACATCCCAATACATCTGGTCAGCTGTATGATACAACCATGCAAACTTAACACCCACTCACACACAACACATGAAATGGCACCTTGTGCTTACAGTTGTCCGATGGTGATGAGATAAGTATATAGTAACTAACCATAGCAACCACTGAGTACTTCTACGCATCAGAGGGTACTGCTACTTAGGAAATTACCTCTCATTAAAATGCTGGTAGTCAAGCAAACAGCCATGCAGCATACACTTAATTATTAAAAATAAATAACGTAACTGATTTCGTAGCAATGCAATGCAGTGGAGACTAGTTGGTAAAAGCTAGTCCATCAGTGCTATTAATGTGAAAAACTGCATACATGCAAATAGAAAAGGTGGGTCATGTACAGTCATCATTTATGTCAAAATTCTGGCATATTAATTATAAACTTCAGTAATGAGTGACAGTGAGCAAGCAGCATGCCAGGATCCTATGAGCCCACCATTCGGCCATTCCCACAGCCAAAGCAGAGTAGGACACTGCTGCAGTCCCGGCGGTTTGCTGGCCCCAACATGGCCTAGATGCTCCCTCAACACTCCCAATGTTCTGACAATTCAGAGGCTTTAGTCCAGTTTTCTTGTTTCCCTGGACACACCTCACTGAGGAACAAAAGGGAAGAAGAAGTGGTGGAGAAGAGAAGCCATAAAGGCTCAGCTTAGCTCATCAAATAAAAGACAACAGCTACAAGTAGGAAGGAAAGAAGAAAGTAGTCATGTTCCCCTTAGCAGTCAGGAGAGGCAGACACTACCTGCGCCATGAAGCAGAAGAGACAGAGAAATAATCTTGGAATTCCTTGGCAGAGCAAAGCAGGTCTGTTCTCAGTCAGTTTCTCTGCAGACACACACTGACTCAAACACATATACGTACATGGACTCCACTTATGCTGCGCACAAATATCAACAGACCACACACCCTGATGTGTGAAACCTTAACATCTTGTCCATCTTTAAGTCCGGGATCCATCACTGAGCAAGCAAGCATGCCTGTGTATGTTTGCATGGAAGAAAGAGAACAAGAGGGGGGCAAAAATGAAGGGTGCATGCCTGTATGCATTAGAGCGAGAGAGAGAGACGAGGGCTGTCCAGAGCTGTTTGTGCGATAAACCACTAAAGTACCAAATGGGTGGGCGAGTGAAGCAGTCTACTGCACATTATGACAGAGAAATAAAGAGAGAGAATTCGAGAAACAGAGAGGTAGAGAGTAGGAGGCACAGAACAACGTTTGTCTCAATCTAATGCTTCATTTCTATCTGCGTGACTCCATCCCTTCTTATTCCGATTTGCTAATGTTGCCTTATGAAGTCTGACCTCAGCCAATAGTGTTCAGACTGTGCCAACAACGTGCCTAAAGGAAAATTACTAAGGGGGGAGAACCCCAAGTCCCTCTTATTTCACCCCTGTGATTCTGACAGAATGGAACAGTCTTCCACATATAATCTTGATTTGTGTTTCTGTGAGAACAAGCAATTAAACAAATGCATTATTCATCAACAGCAGCACTTAACATCCCTACATTTAGCACAACTTTTGCCACTTCCAGCAAAACACACCCACACATAAAAACACAAATGGATTTCAAGAAAAAATGTTCTCTCCTCTGAACAATAACAGCCCAATTTTGTAATACAGATATGCAAATTAAGATAGTTTGTCTTTTTAAAGTGTGTAACCATGACTTGTTTGACTCATATTAAAGCACACTTATATATGTTAGATACCCAGTTTAACACAAGTAGGCACAAACGATTTAACCATACAACATCTTAGAGCCGATAAGGCCAAACAACTTAACGCTTAAAGGATGGATTCACAATTTTTCAAGTCCGTTAAGGTTGTCAGGTGCTCATTTGAATGCTGAAATAGGTTTTCCTTGTTATAATTATTCTTCCTGTTCATACTGAACAAGAACAGATCATGTCCTAAAATGATGGGGGACAGAAATCTGTAGTCCTTCTGTGTATCTAAAGCTGATATGAGGCTTCAGCAGTCAAGAGTTAATCAGAGGCTGTAGTACACAAATGTAATACAGTAAAGTGCAAATACACGCCCTTCGAAAGCACTTTCAAAAGTGAAAAATAAAAAAGTCAAACATCACCTAGTGACTTCACATGGAACAAAAAGCAGCTGGTAAAGTTGGAGCTGCTTTTAACTACTTTGTGTATCGACAGATGGTTCATAATGGAACAGCAGTATTTATGTTCTGCAAACATTAACTAGCAACTGAGATTGTCAAAAAATGCAATGAGTAAAGGTAACTTTTAGGAGTACTCCAGTAAGTTACAATTATAAAAACTGTAGTTAAGTAAAGCCCCTGAGTAGCTTCTAATTTGTACTTTCCACCTCTGGAACTTATGTGGCCATCTTATTTATTTAAAGATTTTTGTGTTTCTCTGGACAGTGAATCCCACTTGAGTAGCTATTTAGGGACAGACAAAACAAAAATAGTGAATAAATGGCAACTTAATGTGACTAAATTGGATGGTTGAAGCTTTTGTTGTCTTCAGATACATTTTGTAATACATTTTTCCACATAGACTGCCACATAGAATGCCTGCTATCCATTACATCAGGAGGAGTGACAAACCTGTTTCAGTGGTCACATGGGCACCTGAGTACTGTTTTAAGATAGACTTGTAAAAACATGAACCTAGTGCAGAAATGTGAAGCTATGCTTGCTATGCTAACTAGGAAGCCTAAACTGGATCATGCTCTATTGATTAATATTAAAACCAGAATCCAGGGGATGATCACTGCATGATACAAGTCCTCCTTTGTCCAACTGGGAGCAGTGCTGACACAGAGATCCTGTAGGCAGTGCTGCATTAAGCTTACTGAGATTACTGTAGGTCACACAGACATAACCCTGAAATAGTCTCACACCTCTGCTAATGAACCTGAGACCTGCGGTCACTCACAATACATTGGCATGCCAAAACCCCATAGAACTAGCAAAAACATCCACAGTCTCAATTGAATGAGAATTCACATGGTAGTGATTATTCTTTTCAAGGGTGGTGAGTTCAGTGGTCTCTCAACTATAATGTTTTTATGTGGCAAACACAAGCCACTAAAATGTAATGTCTATTCAATTTAATCCATCCAGATAATGTAACAGTAGGACACACTTCAGATTTATGTACTGTCTGTACTGTCCATAGAGTATTTGAAAGTATATGGATATGAATGAAATGAATGAAACATAATTAACTGTTTTAATGTTAAACAAATAATAATCCATGCTAAACTGCAACTTCAACAAAGTTTTTATATCCTGCTAAAATAAGAATGAACTGAAGCAGTTATTTTGTTAGGTGTGTGGTTTATTGTCTGTTGCTGCTTGATATAACATCATCATCTGTAATCACATCCAGTAAACTATATCTCTATGTGTTTAAGACATGTGATAATGTTTGAAGCAATTCAAGTGCATTACAGTTTAAGCATGATCCCAAACAAATGATGATTTAATGAAAGACTTGACTATCCCGATACTCACACAGTTCACACAAACACCCTAATACAACCTTTGACATACTAACTGTCTTAACCACAGCACTTCTCCAGTAAGACAAGACAGTATATTTTACAAAACTTGTGTAGAGAAACAATAGATCATAATAACAAGACGTCCTTGTGGAGTAAGCAGCTGCCTGGTATCTGATAACAGGGGATACCCCCACTTCAATACCTCACTCCTCAGATTCCTCACATTCTCCGTGAAAAGGGCTGTGTGTGTCTGAATCCCTTTCCTGCCACACCCAGCTCACGGAACAAAACAGATAACTCCCTGTCTGTCCACCACAACCCAAAACTGAACCTGAATAATAAATTATGTGAATACTGCAGCAGAATTATGTTTTCAGTGAGTGATCAGACAAGCAAAAAAGAACCAAATATTTATTATGGCACACAAAGCAACATAAGAAAATTTACAAATCAAATCTCCGAGCACGACAGGTACTGGATTTAGGCACCCTAAGCATCTGTGGTATTAATTAGTAAAATCATAGTAGTGCGACTGACTTGCTTGTAGGTAGACATAAATCCTACACGAATAACCTTATAACAAATAAGTCTGCCAACAAAAAGATCTCTGTTAAAAGAGAAACACACACTACTCACCTTGTGCAACTCGATCGACTCAATCCACTGGAGTCTGTGCTCAGGATCTTCAGCTCTGAGGTACCAAACACTGTCATTCACACTGATGTCAAAGCGACACTCGTCAAACTCATGAGGCTGCAAAGAAAGAAGAGAGGGCTCATGAATAGATATCAGGCAGAGTGCATGAGTCATACCAGGGGATACTATCACTAAAACCAAACATCTGCACTTTAATATTAAAACACAAAAACTCAATATAAGAATTTTACCCTAGTTTAGCAAAAAATCCTGCTGTAACACTTCTACACTCTTCACTCTTCTGTTTATGTCACTGGCTGACTAGTGATGACACATTGTGGACACACATGGATTCAATCAGCCACAAAAAAAAGTCTCTTCCACACAATAAACAGGAATTTTAATTAGAAACTGATGTCTTATGTCTGCAGCTGCAACTCGGCAGAGCTGTGAAAAAGAAACATCTTCTTCCAGCATGCCCTGAACCTGGGTCATCGTAACCTTTCCTCATGCTATTGGTACAAATCTTTCAACTATTTCACTCCCCCATTCTACCGTGATCCCCACCCAGCTCTGACTACTGACCGGCTCCCAAACACGTGCACCAAAGAATTCTTCTGTTTTCTCTGAGATTGGAATTTGACCACTGCACTAAGCGGAGGAGAGAGCTGCTCTCCAAAGGTTCCTAACAAGAAATAAAACACAGTTGACTCGACTCTCCTCCCGGTTTTTCTCCTCAGTACTAGTAGCTTCTCTGTCAGCTGACAAAACCTCATGCTGGCCAACTTTAATTAGATTTTCTGAATGACACTCATGTGCTGATTAATTTCCTACCACTGGCAATAGCAACATACACTCCAACTCTGAGAAAAGACTGCCAATCTGCACAACTTGATAAAACTTTGTCATAACACTTGAACGCTGGTGTTACATTTCACAAGTTGCACAACTGGCACGATGACGGGGGTGAAAGGTTTTCTCTGACCCTCAAATGCCATCCAGTACAGTCACCAAAAACCATAGAGAATCAGAGACAGGTGTAATATCAAAAATGCCCTCAGGTTTCAAAGTTTGACTAGAAGCAGGGGCATGCAAAGGTAACCTCAATGCACCCACCCATGGCATCATGGCTCCATCACTCCAGTCTATCTTACTGTGCTATATCAGACACAGCCCATAAACCTCAGTTTTACAATCCAGTTTATACTGCTTTCTTTCTGCCTGGAACATTTTATTTTCCCTTGCGTAAGCACTAGTGTATATCTATGCTGCACCAGCTTTTTAACTTGTGCTAGAGGGTGGTTTTCATTTAAACAGTGATAGTCATAATTCACAAAAAAAAAAATCAAAGAGTCAAGTCATTTCTACTGTGAGCCACTTTCCAACTAATGTGTGTGCATTAATGTCTGTATATTAAGTACAAGAATATTTAACATAGTAAAATTAAATATTCTTATTATTTGAGGTTCCTCTGTGCAAAAATACACAACTCATGGGAAAACACCAATGCAGAGACAAGAACTAAGAACCAATTTGAGATTCTCATAACAGACCTTGGCTTACAAAATTTTCACACAGTAAAATTTCCTGCAAATTTTATTTCCATATGAGAACAGTGTAGTGGCTGTCTGTAGCTCCACAACGTGTGATAGACTGATATTTAGCAAGAAAAGTAGAGGCTTATGTCTGCATTCCTGACTCTTCATCCTACAGTACTGCCTTTATAGATATACATAAAAAGGGGAGAGGAAGTAAAAAGTTGCTGTGCGGGTCAAACAACTAATTATTAGTGAGCATCTGTAACAAAACTGTACACACTCTTAGTCAGTCTAGTTTAACACAATTACAAATTATTCTGAATGTTTTGTAGTTCTGCACAAACACAGAAATACGCACTAAAATGACCAAACTCCCACGAGGAATCCAATCAGCTTTCAGGTTGTGGTGTTAAGCCAGTTTTGAGTCATATAATCCTACTGCACAAATCACAGTAAAACCATTGGTTTGGCCTCTGTACTTGGTAGCGGTATGCTCAGAGAGAACAGTGAATATTTAACCAGGGTGAGGGATTTCAGCTTATCTCACCAACAGGAGGCCTACGCAGGGAGAATACAGGTGCAATGGTAACAGTCTGTTGACAAATCTTACATTTTAACTGCTGGAAACACCAGCTTCAAGTAGCCTTTGAGGTAACTGCCATGTGCTCAAATGACCACTGGAGCGAGAATACCTGCTAAAACACAGGTCTGTGGCCCTAATAACAACCCTGTTACTAGTTAATGTTTAGCCTTTTATCTGTGGGGAATGGGGATTGAAGAAATAGAAATTCAACTCAATGATACAGACAGAAAAGACAGAGTCAAGAGAGGTATCCCTATTAGAAGAGCACTGATGTAAAAAAAAAAAAAAGCCTTGTCATGATGCCCCATCGTATAAACCCTTACTCACTCAAAATGCTGAACAGGTGCTAAATTCATTTTGCTTTCTACTTGTGCATTAGACAGCAGAAGTTTAAGTTCCTTCCTTATTTTATGGGAAACACGTACCGTGATGACAGCTTTGCTGAGGCACAGGGACCCCCTGCAGCCATACTCCCGTTCGTCCTCCGACTTGTAGTAGCTCAGTGTATTGTTTTTCAACACGACCCATCGGTCTTGCCATCCGTGTATGTAATTTGTCCACTGCAAACACACAAGAAGCACAAAACAATCAGTTAGCTGCATTATGCAACCCACAGACCATGTATTCGTTTTGTGTATGTATGCATCAATTCTAATGTTGCAGCTTATTAAAAATGTTTACTTGGTCTCAGAGTCGCTGTTAAGATCTACAATCTATACCTATTTCTGCAGCACTAAACAATATAAGATTCACGTAACATTACCTTGCTTAAAACACCTCCGAGCTCCACAGGCTGACCAGATTCCGGGTCCACATCCTCATCCGAACCGGACGATGAACTCTTTTCGGACATTTAAATCCAAGCTTCGGAGATAACTCAGATCTGATCTTATCAACAGAAAGACGTATCGTAACGCTGGCTGCTGGATTAACTAGTTTTTCAGTCCAAACGCGTCACAGCCAAACCTACTGAAACTGGCTATTATTTGACTTAACCTTAACGTCAGCGAAATATCTTTAATTTGACATTAAAACAATGCACAAAAACACAAGCTGGAGGACGTTATTTATCTCCGCTCGCTCGACAGACTCCAACCGAGCTAACTTGTCTCGTAGCAACCTGAACGTTAGAGGTGACAGCAGAGTTTCAACTTCTCGGTTTTGCGGGCTTTGTTTTGAAACTGACGTCGAATACGAACGAGACTAGCTAGTTAGCGTTAGCTGTCAAACGACGCAACTAGCTAACACGAACTTAACTAGCAACTTGTCACTGCTCTTTAGCTACCGTAGCTGCTATCGATTAGCTGCTGAAAAGAGTGCTCGATAAGAAGGCCCCTCGCGTTAAAGCTGTATCTCAACTTGGATCAAAAGACGAGGAAAGGACCGTACTGCCACCGTAGTTCCGCAGTTTAGTTAGCAGTAGTGGGCGATGACTAGCTTGTCTTCATTCGGGTCGGGAGGAGGGGCTGCAGCCACGCTTTACTGTGTACCTTAAAGAGAGCGAAGTCAAGTTCACCACAACGAGGGCCGCACCGGAATATTCGTTTTGTCCTTCAAAATAAAGTCGTTGTCGGACTACTGTACAACAGAAATCGTAAATATATTAGTCGCACATTGCGGCAATATTATGTCAATCGGCGCCTAGCCTTCCCGTAAATCCATATACTTAAAGATAACGTGTGTCTGAAATATCATAACACAATTTCTTACACAACAGTAGGGATGTGCTTTGAAAATAAAAACGGAAACAGTTTTTTCAAAGTAGCAGTGGCAGAACTGAATTGTTAAAACAAAACATTAACATCATCATGGTTCTGTGAATCACTTTACTCGTATATTTTTTCTGTGGAATAGCTGACAGTGGAGGTACTGAAGCTCTAGTGTATGCTTGAAACTATTGCTAGATTTCGCGGTAACATGTACAGTATTATTATTTGATGTTATATTTAGCGATGCCAGAGTGTTTTTTCTTCTGGAGAACACTTTCTCGCGATATTCTGTGTACTTTATACACGCTGATAACGCCTCAGTCTAAGGTTCATTAGGGCAACTTCATATCAGAAAGATTACCAGTAAGTTCAAGTATAAAATTAATATTTCTGCGGCCAGAATGAAATAAATAGTCGTTATGATTATGTGCAGCTTTTTGAGTAAACCCTTTTAATGGTGATTGTGTTTTATCAAATAAATTTACAATAAACATTTTTTTAATTACCCTTATGCCGTAACTCTTTGTAACCACGTGGGGCCGCTGCAGGGCACCTGGACTAACCTAGTTTCTAAATCCAGGTCACAATGACCACCACACCACTATCCTTATAACTTCTGTTCCATGATTGTTTATATTAATATACATTTCAGAATATACACGCATATC
>JAUBNQ010000028.1:11278366-11292026 GCA_032353495.1 Ctenopoma kingsleyae | reverse complement strand
ACAATATAATAATATACTATTTTTTATTATAGTTGTGAACAAGACAAGTCCCGCCCTTTGCTGTTATGACGAATGTACCCGGAAGTGCCGCCAAAATCCGTTTTCAAAATATGTGGGGCAGTGAACAGCTGAACAGTTTTGTTTTAGTCTGATTTTTTCCAGTTCAGAGTGAAAAGGTGAGTTTCCGAATTACTGTCGGATGTCTGGTCTAGCCAGAAAGACACACGTATAACGATATGTGCTGCATCTTAAAAGCGAGTTGAGATCATTATATATTGGACTTTATCCACTCTTCAGGATGGAGAATGGGGTTGCATCTGTCAAAGAGGAGAAATTCCTCTCCAGAATGGCCCTCAATGACAACAAGGCTGGAATGGAGGGTCTTGACAGGGACAAGATCAACAAGATCATTATGGAGACATCCAAGGTAGGCTTTGACAATTCAAAGACCCTCGTCTAGTTAGTTTTGCATGATGTACCAGGAATCTATCATACTTTCATATTCATAGCCATATAGACATATCAACTCATTTATGTAACTAGCAACAATCTTAACAAAGGGATGTGGACAATACAAAATATGAGGCACACTTTAAAAGTAGTAGAGTTGTTTGTTTTAAAGTCTCATATCCACAGTGCAATGACACACAGTACAACAAGCAATGTGTTACTGTAGGTTTCATTATACTTGAACTACAGTTTCCGTAACTCTTCACTGTCCTTCACATTTCTCTACAGGGATCTAGGTTTTATGAGAATGAGGTGAAGAAAGATCAACAGGTGAACCAGCGGATTGAGAAAATGATGCTACAAAAGGCACAGATCACAGAGCAACAGTTAAAAAAAGCACAAGCTCAGGTAGACCATGTTATGGTCTTATCCAAGTAAAAAAAACATAAGCATGTCTGTTTTATTTGTACAGTTTTTATATGTACAGGCATCATCATATCTCTGTCCAGGTGGAGATGGTGGCCTCGGAGCTGGAGAGGAGTCGTGATCTAACCCGTGCGATTGTGCATGTGGACATGGATGCTTTCTACGCTGCTGTGGAAATGAGAGACTGTCCTGAGCTGAAGGATAAGCCCATGGCTGTAGGATCCATGAGCATGCTGGTGAGTAAAAATATCTGGGAAATGGATGCAAATACGCATTTGCTAGTTATGTATGTGTTCGATGCTTTCCATGACAGATACATTGCTCACATAACACTTAAACAAATATAGTAATGCCAGAAAACGTAATAGCAATAGAAAATATATGTACTTTACGTTACTGGTGACATAGTACATCTTTCTCTGATGTAATACTTTGCACATCACTTAATGAAAACTTGTCTCATGATAAATAAATCAACTGGACGTTTAACGTATTTGTCATAGAGCATATTATGAATCACCTAACCATTATTCTCACAGTATAATACAGGGATTCTACATTTTGTCCATTTGCAACGAATAAGTCTTCATATGTTTATAATATGTGCTGTATATACATAACTAAAACCATGGAATTATAAATTCATTGCACTATGCATTAATGTAATTTTAGAAATCATAATTTTTTCTAAATGAGTGCCAGTATTATATGAATGGCTTCAAAATAAATGCAACATTCAGATGGAGTTTACAAGCAGATTGCCTCTCTTTTCTAAAAGTATTTTATTTATATCTCACTTGTTCTTTTTCAGTCAACATCTAATTACCATGCCAGGAAATATGGGGTCCGAGCTGCCATGCCTGGCTTCATTGCAAAGAAACTTTGCCCCAACTTAGTGATTGTTCCACCTAACTTTGATAAATACAGAGCAGTGAGTGATGAGGTGAGTGTGATGGCAAAACACCCAAAGAGATAAATACACCAGAACTTACATGCTGCTGAGCTCCTATGTGTTTTTTTTTAAACTAACAGGTGCTCATGAATTTGTATGTCTGTGTTAGATCCGGGAGATTTTTGCAGACTATGACTCTCATTTCCAGCCAGTGAGCCTGGATGAAGCCTATCTGGATTTTACAGACCACCTGGGAAAGAGGCAGAGCTGGCCAGAGTCCTCTCGTACACATCGCTGCCGCACTCACAGCACTGTCACAGGCAGGGACTAATTATCCAGAAATGTAGTTGTAGAATAATTATATGGTCTGTGGGGCTTTGTTTTCTTGTGTGGCATGTGCCACATTTATAGTAGATGTGACAACATGAGATAGATACACTTCTGTCATGTGATGAATTGTTTAATTTCATATGCCAGAAATCCATCCAGTTATTCTGTGAAATATTTTATTTACTGTAAAGGTGAACAGCAGATTGAGCTTCCCCAGGAGGCAGTGCCAGAGATGACAGACCTCTCTCCAGTCCTGTTTGAGGACAGCCCGAGCTCCTCTCCCTGCTTGCCTAGCTCAGAAGGTATCAGTGCTTCTGGGGGTGATTTTGAGGTGTTTGGCACGTCCGTTGAGGAGGCAGTGAGAGAGATGCGCTTCCGCATTGAGCAAAAGACCATGCTGACTGCCAGTGCAGGTGAATGTAAAACCACTCTCTTGACAAATAAAACATAATCCTTTACTGCCTCTCCATTATTATTAGACTATCACTTCTACATCACCTCTGAATTTCATTTGGGTTCAGCAGAATTATAGCAAACACTGCAATTAAATGTTTTTTTCTTCTCTCTTTCACATCATTTGCACTTTCTGAATAACACTATATAATATAATAATAATAAAATAGTGCACTGGCAACTCCACTTAAAGTCAACCACAAAGCCAGAATTATGATTAACATGTTTTACTATTCATTTATAAGTATATGATTCAAATGCCCTATTCACTCTTCTAGGAATTGCTCCAAACATGATGCTTGCCAAGGTGTGCAGTGACAAGAACAAGCCCAACGGCCAATATAGACTCCCCTGCACCAGAGAGGCTGTCATGGACTTTGTCCAGAATCTTCCAGTTCGCAAAGTACAGTACACATTGCTCAAACTAAAATATAAACAGAGCCTCATGGTGTTGCTGTGAACAATGATGGAAAGATGTTAGAATGTGATCTTGAGGTTTTTATATTAGCAAAGGCTGATAGATGTGCTGTAAAGTGATGTGCTGCAGATGGGGTAAAGAAAATATCTGTTAATATTTAGAGAGTGAAACGTGTTTGTGTATTCCTCTAGGTTTCTGGCATAGGGAAGGTGAGTGAGAAGATGTTAAATGCTCTTGGCATCAGTAGCTGTTCTCATCTTGGCCAGCAGATGGCACTGTTGTCGTTGTTGTTCTCGGAGACAGCCTGGCATCATTTCATGCAGGTTTCCCTGGGTTTGGGCTCCATATATATACCCAGGTACTGTTTGTTAGTTTAATAAAACTCAACAGAAAAAGTCGAGTTTAAAGAGATAAGAAAATACTAACTGTCTTTGCTTTCACATAGACATGAAGAAAGAAAAAGCATGAGCACAGAAAGGTTTGTTTTAGATTGTTTATAAGACACAGATAGACACTGGTTGAATTTATTTCTTTTTTTAAGTGTCCATGTTGTTAACTCTCTTTCATTTTCTCTATGTCCCACTATTACCTGTCCTGACATATAAGGACATTTAAAGAACTGAGTAAAGCTGAGGAGCAATTTTCTTTATGTAGGGAGCTCTGTGAAGATTTAGCAGAAGACATGAAGAAAGAAGATTTGAAGGTACTGAGGGTTGTTTCACTTATTTTTCAACATAAACCTGCATTATCTTCTTATTAAGGTGGTTGTCTTAAACTTAGTTACATCAAACATACACAAGGTTATATTCATACTTGCATGAATCAGAGTCTTAATTATCTCTATCACTGATTTGACTTGAGTATTGAGAAGCAAAATAAAGTAAATGCTGGGAATATTTGAACACCACATAAATCGATTGAGAGAAAATGGTCATACTGGGTACAAAAAAAATCTTATTCTTGACCTTCCTACAATCTTGCTGATTCTAACCAGAATCTCATACAATTACCTGAACCTCTTCGTTGCTTTACGAATCGATAGAGGAAGGCCAGGATGGATTGGCATGACCATCACCCCCCTGCCTGGGTCCTGATGTGGCCTTGATAACTAGAGGAAATGGAAGGCTATTAAGGAGACAGCATGGGCTACTATCAGCCTTGGAAATGTCTCTCTGGGAGATGATCATATTACTGTAAAGGCGCCTTTTTTTCAGCATGTTACTCAAAAAATGTATTCTGACAAATCAGTCCGTGATGAGACACATTGTGCAGGTTTCCATGTCTCCACTCTTTATGTCCCTTCCAAACAGTACGTACTACTGATTAGCAATTAACTGGTTGTTGAGAAGCAGACAGAAATTACCTTTACTATTTTCTCTAATATGAGTTGAACTGTATTTCTGTGTTTCATTGCCTTGAAGGGTAAAACAGTAACACTGAAGCTCAAGAACGTGAACTTTGAGGTGAAAACCAGGGCACTGACACTTCCCTATGCTGTTGCCACAGTGGATGAGATATTTGCTGTTGCTAAGGATCTACTGAAAACAGAAATAGAAAATGAAAGCCCCCAGCCACTCAGACTGAGACTCATGGGTAATTAGATATAGCAATATAACTGACATATCAGTTAATTTAATCTGGAAATAAATCTAAATGATCTGTGACACAGCACATGTGAAAATAATAAGACAGTTGGTATTCATTCCTAAGTTTTCTCCATATCATTTGTTTTGTTGCTTGTAGGTGTTCGAATTTCTGCTTTTGTCAGTTTGGATGACAAAAAGTCCTTGCAGAAGAGCATTATTGGCTTTCTTCAGCCAGGCAAGACGGGATCCAGTGGCTCTACCCAAGAAATGCATCAAAAGCTTGAGAACGAGCATTTATCCAGTGACTCTCTCCAAACCTGGCATTTTGCTGGTGTTCCCCCCGTGCAAAAGAAACAAGGAGAAGGTGGCCAGACTAGTGAGCAACAGTCTTTCTTCAAAAGGGCCCATGCCAAAAGACTTCAGCTCCAGGCAGCAAAGTCAAGCACACACAAGGAAGAACACAGAGAGAGCGCTTCTGTGATTACTCCCATAGACACCGATGCTCAAAATAGTATAGAGTCATGTGCAAAGGCACACAAGAGTACAACCTCAGATCACTCAGAAAATTGCTTTGTTCCCCAAACAGCTGCCCATGCATCCACATCAGGCTGCGGTAGCTCAGTGTCTGAGAGCCTCACCTGTCCTGTGTGTTTCAGGCAGGTTAAGACGACTGATTTAAATGTTTTCAATAGACATATAGATCAGTGTCTTAGTAATACCTGTGGAAAGCCAAACCAAAGCACAGATCCTGACTCGGAGTCAGATTTGGAGTTAGAAATTGAATGTAAAGAATTTGAAGCAGTGGACAAGCGGAGGGGAGTGCTTAAGATTGAAGAGGAGAAGTCAAAGAACAGTGTTCAGCCACAGGATGTTCAGCACAGCTTGAAAAATGATTTGTCGAGCAGTGTGCCTCAGTCACATCATGATAAAGGCTCCATCCTCACCTGCCCAGTATGTCAGCTGACCCAGGACACCAATGACCTCACTATCTTCAACCACCACGTTGACCTCTGCCTTAACCGAGAGGTCCTACATGAGCTGCGGGGACAGACATCATCACCCATAAATCCACTATTGCTTACAAAGAACAAGGCCATAGGTGAGTGTATATATTAAATGATTGTTTAACAGTCCCCTGCTTATCAGGAACCCATTCATTAATTCTGCATTATGTGTGTACCCTGGGGCTCCAGATATATCTGTGTTTCCTCCTTGGATCTGAGGTCTGAGAATGTGTCTGTCTGCTGATGACAGATTCAGGCCTGTTAGTAATGTTTAGAAGCTGTTGCTGTGTGACATCTTTGGAGTTAACACAAGCACTGTCTATTTGGAAGGGTGTCAGTGGCCTATGACCTTGTTATTTACTGACAATGACATCAAGTGAGAAGTTTGTATCGATTCCCTCAGAGAAAAGACATCTCATTTCACCCCATGGGGCTCTGTTTGCCCTGGTCTTGGAAACGGCTAAATCACTTTCTCACCTATTCATTTCCTACAATGAACTGCACCCTGGTTTCCTTTTAAACAAGCCGGGTTCAGAAATTGCACTCTTTATATCCCTGAAGAGGTGCTGCAATTGTGTCTCTCCTCAGTTAATGTCATTTTTATTTGTCAGAAGAGATAAAAGTGTTTTTCTATCTAACTCCATGAGTGTGTGTTTCTGTTCATAGACACAGACCATCTCTTGCCAAGACAAGCAAGTAAAGGCAAAAGCAAAAGGTGAGACTGCTTTTTGACAGATTCTTGCTGATATGTGGTCTCTGTAGATCACACTGCTGTCGGTACAGTAGTATGAATTTACAGTTATGTTGCAGAGTTGATATAAATTTAGTTTTTTGTTTCTTGACTTTTAGACGGGACTCACCTTCCTCTCCTTGTCCAAAGAGGACTAAAGGCCTCAGTCATCACAACACAATTGACAAGTTCTTCAGGTGACAGTCATGCACACCCCATCTGGGAGACCCAGAAGACTTTGCTTCAGAATTCACTCTCCCAAGTGCATTAGTTCCCTGGGCAGGGTTTTGCAATGATATGGACTCTCTAGCTTAAACTGCTGCTACAGGCACTGCATATGAAGCCATAATCAGTTGTTTTTTTAAACACAAATCTACCTAAAACATCTGGTGTACTGATATGCCTTATTTCCTTTTTATGAGTCAAACATAAAAGGCAAGACATATAAGATAACAAAGCCAGACATTGCTTGTTTAAATTATGGTAAATTAATTCAGATTAATTAATTCATTGTTTTTTTTTATTTATGCTAAATGGACCATGAGGGTATTTATTACAGGTTAAGATGCCACTGTTTAAATTTATTGTATTATTATAAAGTAAGTTTATTTTGATATTCTTCAGTAAATTTGTGTATTTATTGTGTTTTTGAATATGCTTAAAAATTAATATAAGAGAATCCTTCTATTATGTATGTGGAAGCTGCAATAAATGACTATTCTGAAATTTCCTTTAGGTGAAGACCTTCACATTTACAGCTGATAACCACACCTTGTCTAGTAACATGAATTTTAATTTTCAAAAAGGTTATGCCTACTGAATAAACACACAGAATTAGTTTGGCTAAAGTAGGTTTGTTTTCTGAATCTAATAAGAAAAAACTCCAGGTGGAGCTCTACAGTGGCCAGATCCAAAACACTATTGTATCAACTTGTGTGAATATGAAATATTGTAGTCAAACCTCCCTGGATCAACAAGTTAAACTACTATTAGAGCTTTATGTTAATCTTTGGTAAACACACCACTGTGTTACGTAAAAAAACACTTAGTTTAAGATGTTAACATTACACAGGGCATGTTAAATACATAGCTAAAACACATTTGTTATAACATCCTCAAGTGATACATGATAAAAAAATGAACCCATTCTCCTGCCACCTACTAACCAAGTAATATGTTAAAGTGTGTCATATCAAATGTACACTGTTACTATCAGCAGGTCTTTCAAGGGTGTGAGCTGTTAAAGTAAACAAGGATCAGCCCTCCAGCAGTAACAAACGTCATACACTTTATTTCAAAGGTTGCTGTCGACTATTTGAAGACAGATACTACACGAAACTGGGAAACAGGCTTTTTTCATCTTTTGTGTGATCTGTTTCCACAGGTATTTGGTTTGCGTTTATCAGATACATTAGGCTGTTTATTACCTCAGACCAAGCCTGTCTTAGTTACACAAAGAGGTAACTTAAGGTGCTTCCCAATGGAGAAAAGAGCTTTGACTTTGCAGGCGATGATTAAGAAGCATTATCCTAAGAAGGAGAACCTGGACCCTCGAAAATGGATAACACAGGAGACTGTGAAGGGGTTTGCTGACTTTGTACTCGACAAGAACATGGACAAAGAGACAGACAACAGCTTTGACAGTAAAGAGATGTGTGAGTAGACTAAAACAACTTCTCTGCAGTACTGAGCGCTTGCCTTTATACTCTTAAAACTGGAGTTAATCATTAGTTTTTCATTGTAGTGGACTGACGGAGTTTCTTTACAAGACAAAATATATTTTCACTAAAACATAGGAGATCTTCAAAGCATAAGAAAACAGATATACTCATCTTAGTTTAACTGAAAATAATAGTGTTGAGGTTTCGACCCAAATACACTGTAAATATCCCACATATTATGTGGATGTTTGTTAAGCACTGAATTGTTTGAATACGATGTATGTCATACACAACACCTTCCTGTCTGCTTTGTTGTCAAGTGCTTGATGCAGAGAAGCAGTTTATGGACGCAGCTAAGCGAAATGATGTGGAGACCATGAAGACTCTTTCAAAAGGCTTGAATGCCAATGCAAAGAATGTGGTAAGCCTAAAACAAACTGTATCTCAGTACACTGCATTGTTTAATATCACAAAATTAGACAATTTGGGCAAAACGTTTACTGAATGGATAACATACTGAGTAAGTTGTTTATCACAGCATAACAGGACTGCCCTTCACTATGCAGTAGCTGGGAAAAATAAAGAGGCTGTGCAGTTTCTTCTGCAACGCAGGGTCAAGGTGGATCAAAAGGACAAGGTGAGAGGGCTTGACGAGCCTCCATCTGCAGAATGGAGCCACATGCATAGCTCATTCAATATTTTTAAGTAATCATTTTCATTCCATTTTGTGTCTGTGTCTGACAGTATGGTGTGGCACCCATTCATTTGGCTGCCTGGTTCGGCAGCCTGGAGATCTTGAAATTATTAGTGCAGGCTGGTGCTGAACAAAAGGTTGAAAATGAGGTAAAAAAAAAAAAAGAAGCAGTTTTTTTTCTCAGCACGTGTTGATCAATTTTCATTACCCTGGATTTTGAAACTAATGTTTGTATGTTAATCTTGTTCCTCAATCCTCATGACAGACACGTTTTTTCTGTTTTTATTCTCATATATCCTTGTATTTCCTTTTGCAAATCAAGTTACATTTATTTAATAACAGTTTAATTTATATCTAAACAGCACTGTTTGATAAAATGTTTATTTTATTTATTATAACTTTACTTTTTTCTACTTCAGGAAGGACTGAACATTATGCACTGTGCTG
Organism: Ctenopoma kingsleyae; assembly: GCA_032353495.1. Classification (NCBI taxonomy): domain Eukaryota; kingdom Metazoa; phylum Chordata; class Actinopteri; order Anabantiformes; family Anabantidae; genus Ctenopoma; species Ctenopoma kingsleyae. The sequence continues at coordinate 11,282,935 of JAUBNQ010000028.1, read as the reverse complement.
CTATCAACAACAACACCGACATTGTGGAGTATATTATTAATGATCTGCAGATGAAAGAACTACACAAAGATGACCAGGTATCTACTTGAACTCTATAAAACACTTTCTGAACAAATTGTGTTGAACCAAAATGCTGTAAATGTGGTTGGTTTCTTATATTTCAGTCAGGGCACCATGCATTTGCATTGGCAGCAGAGCACGGGTGTGTTCAGATGTTAGAGATACTGATGGAGCCATTCAAGATGGCCTCCATGAAGCCCAACAAGGTTTGTGTATACCTGTGTGTTTTTGCCTTTTTATGTTCACATGTGCCTGAGTGCACTTTTCTGTGTCACACCTGCAAGAAAGCTCAAACACTCTTTGATGCCAGTTGTTTCCCTGCCTCCCTTCTGCCAGAGAGGGGACACGCCTCTGCACTTAGCTGCCAGGAACGGCCACTTGGACGCTATCCAACTGCTGCTGCAGAGCTTTGATACTCAGGATGAAGTCAATATGGTAGACAATCAGTAAACATCCTCTCTATCACAGTTTAGTTTGGGACAGTGTGTACTCAGTGGCTAATCCACTGCTGGATGCTGGCTTCCCTTTGAATTAATTAAGTTGTATCAAACATGCTCAATAATATCATAAAACAAGTTAGACTGTGTTCTGTGTTAAATTTCAGATCTGTTGTTACACATATTATAAAGACTCCCTAGACAAATCAGTATGAAGAAATTTCTATTAATTTACTGACGCTAACTCAGTTTCATTCAGTGCAAGAAAGACAGGTTGATTTCTGAATTGTCTTTGGTTACAGATCTGAAAAAACTGTTAAATTTTGATAACATGCTAAACATTTAAAACGTATATATGTTATTGATGGATTATCTATGATGCAGGATGGTGAAACAGCTCTGTACCAGGCTGCAAATAACGGACAGGAAGAATGTGTTCTTGCCCTGCTGGAGGCTGGCTGTGACCCCAACATCCTCACAACGGTACGATTAGGAACTATACCGATTTAAATAATATAAGTCCTGCACTAGTATCCCGCTGTTAACCACCGCTGGTACCATAAATTTATTAGACAAGTTAATCTGCCTAAGCAGCTGAACTCTCTTTTTCAGGCCAAATGCAGCGCTCTCCATCCAGTCTCAGAAAAAGGAGACACATCTCTTGTTCAACTTCTCTTAGAGTACAAAGCCAATACAGACTTTCAGAATCAGGTAAGCAAACACAAGCTAGGTGGCAGTAGTATAGTTTTCTGGTTAACACACACACACACACACACACACACACACACGCTGAGCTGAATGCATATAATTGTATCACTTAGAGATTTTCTCCTCAGCTAACAGCTCACTTTTTGGACTCTTGGTGTTGTGTAACAGGATATTTTTGCTCTCAGCACCTAGAGGCTCCTCTCCACCTGGCAGTGAAGAACAGTCACATTCCTGTCATCCATTCTCTGCTGAAGGCAGGCTGCAACATTAATGTCACAGATAAGGTATGATTACCCTAGTTAACAGTAAAATAACGGTTCAGCAAACAGAAAGTGTATAAACAACTTTAGCTCTGAGAATGTTTGTTGCATTGTATTGTGCTATACTGTGCTGTGAATTGTTAGAGGTCCCAGACTCCGATGCATCTTGCTGCAGAGCTGGCAAGAATTGAAGTTGTAGAAATGCTTCTTAAAGCTGGGCTGGATCTGACACTCCAGGATAGGGTAAGAACTCCAGTACTATTTCTAGAGCTAATGCAGTGCCGCTGCCATATCTATAAATGATCTTCTTGTACATATGCACACTTTTTTCAGGACTTAATGTTGACCAAGTGTCTATATGATTATTTTAAGCCATAACAGCAGAACAATACATTGAAATAATGTAATTTTGAATGTGACACCTAACAGTTCTAATCAGTTTGCGTATTTCTTTTATACATATTGGATTTGGAGTAGCAGGGTAAGACGGCACTGGGTGTGGCAGCCAGAGCGAACGAGGCAATTATTGTGGACATGATCATAAAAGCAGAAAGATACTACGCCTGGAGAACGGTAAGAGACAGTGAAATGGTATGTGCAGATTTTAATGTGTCACGCTTCTATTCTCAATGCCTTGTAATCAATTATTAGATTCATCACAAATGACAAGTAAATCACATTCTTGATGAGCTGGATCCCCTCTAATAGTATTAAAGCATTCACAGTAAAAAATGACTCACGGCCCAGAAATATTTGACAGCCGGTTTACCTTCAATTTAATTAAGGATATGCCCGATTCCCTGCCCTACCTGATGTTCAAATTGTTTCATATTGCTAATCTTGTGTGTGTGTGTGTATTTTCATTAATCCCTAACTCTGCCCCTGTGCTCTTTGAGGCTTGTGCCCTTTATCAATCTGTTGACATGATTTAATTGCCCTTTCAGGCCAACCCAGAGCTTAATGAGAGTGTTCACAATGAGTATCCACTAACGTTTAAACTCGACCATCGCTATGAAACCAGGAAGGTTCGTTCAATGGCTTGGCACCTGGCGTATGAGCTCCTGAAACCAGGAGACTGGAAAAGACTGGCAGAACACTGGAACTTCACTAAGGAGCAAGTTTCCGCCATCGAGGAGCAGTGGACAGGTGAAATACTATAACAGAAGCCTGTTATAACCGAAATGTTACAGTTTCAAATCCCAAAACATGAAGAAAATGTAGCTCTTCTTTTTGATCATTAGTTGTGTACCTAATTGTACAGTTCTTTGTGTTTGACCATAGATCAGCACAGCTATAAAGAGCATGGGAACAGGATGCTGCTGATCTGGCTCCATGGGGAAGAGTTGGCTCAGAAGAACCCTGCAAAAGAACTCTTCCAGGGCCTCATTGTCACAGGGAACAGGAAAGCTGCAGGTACAATAAGTTAACGTTTTTTTTCTAAACACAGAATGAGGACACTATAAACATACATTTGTGTTACATGTGGATGTCTGTGAGATCTTATTATTGAAAATGTTAATTTGTCTCACAGATAAGATTCGGACAGAGGCAGAAAATGGCAGCAGTAAGAGCTGCAGCATTTCATGAGGAACAGTGCAACATATGGGCCAGAAAAATGAACTCCACATTTATATCATTTTGAACTACTGAACTGTACTGGAAGTTAGCAGTGACATAATTTATTTTAAAATAAAATCTGGTTGTCAGTTCATTAACACATGGCTTTAGATTAGTAAATAACATGTGGTTGGATGTCTCAGTAGAAATCATTAAGAACAGAAATATTTTAAATGTGATTTGACACGTCAGTACTATCTAACCTGTGCATAATATAAGGAAAATGTACTCATAGAAATTCATGTATATTTTGCATTTCTGAACCAGCTGGTAATAATTAAATAATAAGTAAAAAAAATACATCTGCAGATCTAAACACCTGTGTTACTTTCCTAAGACTTTTCTATTGCTCAGGACATTGTGCATTCACATTCATGAAAGAAAGCTCAAAGTATGTTCCAGAATATATAAACAAAATGAACTTGAAACTAATACCAAAGTAACTATTCCGATTCGATTGTTGCATAGGATGCTTTCATTTTAGTTCTAGGTTAGGTTAGCAACACACTGAAATGTGTATGTGTGTGGTCAGTCAACTACTTTGATAGAGTGTATATGGCACGTGCTGGTGTGTGTTCTGGAGGAGCTTCTGCCACCAGTGGAGCTGTGGCCCTGCTGGGAGGAGCGAGGAAACTTAGCAGCTGTGGCCTGCCCAACAGTGAGCTGAAGGAATCAAAGACAAACAAAACAACAAACAAAGTTATTTTTCAGCTTTACATAACTAAATACACACAAAAACACGCATAGCAATACTTAATACTGATGCATACCTGTGTAACAGGATGATGTCGTTCAACTATCACAGAGCTCATGGGTGGAGACACACCCATCACCTGCAGGTTGCTGCGTGCAGCCTTACTGACGTCAGGCCGTGCAGTGATGCGAGCCGTTACGGTCTTTGAGGGTTTCTGTTGACTCGCTGTGACGACACGACCACTGACCTGAAACAATCATGTATACATGTGATTATTGTAGCTTTTTTAATAATCATTTATTTAATGATATAATTACTGTCTGTTACACCTAACTATTTTGAATGAGGACAATGTCATCACTTGTAAGGCCTGTGAACATGAACCTATAGACTACATATTTAATGTTAACCTGTTTGTGAGAACTCACACTTCCCCCAAATGGAAGTGAGCTGTGTACCACTGTAGTTGGGGGTATTACTTCTGACCTGGACATGGGGGCACCAGAGCCCACCTGAGGAGAAGGGAATCAGTAAAAACAGGAACAGAAGTGGTATCTGAAGGAAGTTCAAAAGCAAGTTTGCAAATAGTTCAGTTTTAGTTTCTGGAATCTACATAAGAATAGTTAAAAGTGAAGACTGAGTTTGTGGTGATATAAGGTAACACACAAAATATCAAATTAAAGAAAAACTAAGTTATACAAATAAAACTAATTTAATAATGCTTGCTCAAGTGGGACTGTTGGGTTTTCTACATTAATCTATATTTATTTAAATTTTGCAAGGTCTTAAACCT
>JAUBNQ010000028.1:11256978-11269731 GCA_032353495.1 Ctenopoma kingsleyae | reverse complement strand
AGAGATATATTAGCTGAGTGACAGAATAACGAGACAAGACAAAAAAAGAAAGCAACGCAGTAAAGTAACGCTGGACAGTAAAGAGACAAGACAAAAAGAAAGCAACGCAGTAAAGTAACGCTGGACACAAAACACGCTTCCATTTTGCCTGCTGCAAATCGGATAAACACTAGTTTAAGAAAACATAACACTTTGACAGTCCCTACTTATTTATAGCCAACGTTACACAAACTGACGTTACACAGACAATTGCGGCAAAACTAATTACCGAAATGTTTACCTGTTTCATATAGCGTTACGCTGAGGACTAAAATACTTATCCAAGTTATTCGTCAGTTGGAAACGCTTGCTTTGCCGTTTCAAACCTATCGACTCTTCAACTAAAGACACTCTGATTGGCTTCTGTTTCGAAAGCTTCCTGCTAAATCGTCTCTGATTGGTGAACGCGTTGCCATAGAAATGGTAAGCGGAACAGCTAACCACCAACTGCCTCTGCAGTATTTCAAATAAAAAGCTCACCACAAGGCTTTACTGTGATTTTGGACTAGTCGTCTTTTTTACTTTTACCATTTATTTTTATAATCTGTATAATGTAGCAGCTAAGTATTATGGTAGTCTGCAAGCTGAACACTAGTCATATGAGGAAAACTTTATTGGTGGTAGAGTGGCTTGACCTAAACTTCATGTTTTTTAACCACATATTGCCTCAATTTAAATATATTATTATTTAACATGTTAAATATTATTCATTATTCCATAGTTTATGGTTTGTTTATCTCATTAAAATTACAACAAAGGGTGGCAATACACTTCTGTGATGGGCAATGTCCTATGTGCAATATGGTTGCCAGACTGTTTCATCAGTAATCTGACTGCATAGAGATTAGCTGATTAAGTTCATTGTCACGAGGAAGCAAACTTACCTTTCTAAAGAAGGTGTAAGTCCTTGGGGAAAACCACCACCCTGTGAACCTTCCTGTGGCCATTTCTCTGTTGTTCATTTAGGCAAATATGGAACAGACACTTCACAATCTGAATTACAGCAATGTCTCAAACCCCTGAGAACACAGTGCTTAGTGCAGTATTAAGACACGTATGTGGGATAGGCCTAAAGGCTTGGCAGTGCTGGGCATGGACATATTCCAAACACTAGGGACATATGGTCTCTCTCAGCCATGGCAGAACTGCAAGCAGTACCTTTGGACTGGGGCTGCTGCACCACCTGGTTGAGTGCTGAGAGTACTTCACTGTGCCCTGTCAGCATTGTTATAAGAGCGACCTGCAGGCGAACTTTGAAAAGGAACACTAGTTGTGACCTGGTAAAAGTGATCAGGTGATCAGTTGATCACAAAGTACTGATGTTAAACTTTAGAATCAGTGATTAATTCAGATACATTTCATTTAAAATATTATAATTCAAATAAATAGAGTTACTTAGTGTAAACAAGGCCTGGGAGAGACACCCCTCAGCACACACACACACACACACACACACGTACATTTTATTATTGCATGTCTTGACAGTTGACGCAGGCTATGAATACGAACCAGAACTGTAAGGCACAGAGGATAATCCTTGCTGCTCTGTGGGGAGTGGAGGTTTCCCGTTGAATGACAGGAAGCCATGGCTCCCACAGATTACTTATTTCCATTTCTGAGCAGAGGATTCACATGCTTTGAAAGCTTTTGGGGATGTGATGTGTTCATCACAGCAACATTTTTAGCATGATTTTTGTCATCCCAACTTGGCTTGTTAGGTTCACTCCTTTTTTGCTTTATTGATGATGAATTGCACATTCCCCATGATTGTCTGCTTTGTGTAGATTGACATAACAAAGACTGCCAAGGAATAGACAACTACATGATTTTGGCAAAACTTTAGTAGTATAATACATAACAGCTTAGATTAATATTGTTAATCTGGTGTAGTGACTATACAATGACTATACTATTAATGGGCTTCTTTTAATTTCCGCATAAAGTTACATTAAATTGAATTACTATCTGTCAGATATAAATGGTATAATCCATATTAAAATAATTAAAACTAAGCAGTTAAAATCAAAGTATTTGCTATGACAAGTGTCTTTTGACCTACATTCATGCACAGATGAATTAACAATAGACATCCACTCTGTATAATGTTTTTGCTTTATTGCAGACAAAGATAATAATTAGCATCTGTTGATAGTGACTAGATTAAAGCCAGTGTTCCTGCTTCAAACCTTGCTTCAGATCCTCTTTGTAAATCTCACCTTCCTTTCAGCAGAACAAATGCACCTGGGCTTGTAAGTTGAAATGGGATTCAGCTCACATTCATCTCTCATAGCTGTTCAATCTGTTCCAGGACAATAATCACAATCCATTTGACTTTCTTCCCCCTGGTATTTTAGCTCCACTATGTTAGACTATTCAGGAACTTGCAATGGTAGACAGAACAAAAATTAGGAAATAATGTTCTGTGGTTATACAGGTTGACTTTGTTATGGAGCCTTTTCTTACAGTACTTTTACATTTTTATGCTGTATCTTGATCTAAAAATGCGTTTTGTGTCTGTGTATTTTGATCATTTGCATTCCGTTTGTGAAACTGCAGATTACAAACTTGGTGTAAAATTGTTCTTGCCCTTGATCGATTTTCAGTCAGACGTATATACAGACAGCCATAACTCCTGAAGACAACAACTAATGTGCTATCATCAATCGTAATGTTATCAACCCATTTTTCTCTCATACAAGACAATGATGACCCCTCACTGAACACAATGTTGCCAGAACTCATCTTAGAGTTATTCATAGCTGCCTGCTGTTTTCAAATTAGTTTTCATTACACTTTGATGGACCAGGACTTCCCCCTTGGGCCACTCTAATCCATCACATCTCTCTATTAGTGACACCAGTGTCCTTTTGTTTTTCTTTCAGAATGCTTGGGTACTAAATTCACTAACACTTGTAAAGACATGACTGCATTATTCACATTCAGATATCATATTATTAACAAATAGAAAGCATTATTTCTGTCAATTATGTATCATGCAGTATTAGAAATGCTGATTCTAGCATAAAGTGGTAAAATGTGTGTAGCTGAACAGTGGAGGCTGAGAGGAAAGATGGAGACTACATCAGTTAGCCTGAGCTTCTACGTATCTCCCTCAAACAATTACCATCTGTGCCTACATCCGTTTGTTATAATATGGATGAAGATGAGCACCATACAGTTGTTTCAGTGTAGTTTCATTTCTTTTTAAATTTCTTATAGAAAGCTTGCACTGCAGGCCCTACAACCCTGTTAGATCTCAGAGGAAAAATGGGATGTATATGAGAAAACAAATTTAAAATAATAATAATAATTATAATAATAATTACTTTATTAATCCCCCTGGGGACACCAATGGTTTGAGTTTTAGTGTCTAGTCCAGGGACATTTTGGCATGTGGACAGGAACCATCAGTAAGTGACATAGTTCCATTGCACAGCACGTATTAATGTAACAGTTTAATGTTGTTTGTTAATGTATGTAGCATCTGTATTGTACAAACAGTTCATATTGGGCAGATAAATGAGGATATCTAGAAATACACTGAAGTGTCTGAATTACTCAGTCAGCAGAGCTGTATGAGATTCCACCGCTGTAGCTTTCTTTGACTTGCAACAAATATTAGACTACAGTTACTGAGTGTGGCATAGGATTTCAATTACTTGGGAATTATTTTTTGTACATGTCAGCATCCTATCTGCATCTTGGGAAAATATGTACATTTATTAATTACTTAATTAATACCTACATTAATTACTCTCAGTGTCATAAAAAGGCAGCAAAATTCATGAGCATCTGTCTTGCTTGCACTTTTATGTAACAAAGAGAAAAGTATACTGCAAGTCTTAGAGAAGAGGGAGAGAAAGCACCTTCTGTGTGAACTGCAGCTAAATGTGAACATGGGTTTTCACTCATGGGAGGGAGGGTGAGGATATTTTGTATGGTTCTCGGCTTCTCACACACATTCAGAGGATTATTTGGAAACTTGGTTTTAATTAAATGTATGTTAAATTAAGGTAAAGCGTTGGAGATAGGCAACTAGTTGTGATGGGTGAGGTTAGTGTAAGGGACAAGGGAATGCATTATATCAATGAGTGTCCTCACAAAGATACAAGTACAAATGTGTGTGTGAGAGAGCGAGCGTGAGGGTCATCCTACTGTCCCGTACATTAAGGTAAGTGCTCCTCAGCTCTCCAGCAGTAGTAAATGGAGTCTTGTGGCTTGAGGGGGGTTGTCTCCTAACTCTGAATCAAAAGCAGAGAGTGTCCCAGGCCTCGGGTCACTGCTTCTGTGAATCATCAAATTCAGAGGAAAAAGATAGATGCTTTTCTCCTTGCCTGTGTGTGTGTGTGCATGCTCTTGCATGCTTTTGTGTTGTGTGTGTCTTTGTGCACACTGTATGCATCATTTACAATCCTATTCAGTATCCTTTGTGGTGAATACAATGAACAACCACTGTCAGAATCATTCCTTAGTGTTTGAACTGAGTAAGAAAATGCACAACAAGTCTATACTATTAACTGCATTTCCTACATGTGTGGTATGGAGCAGTTGAAATAAGTTTTTTTATTATGGTAAGAATGTCTGATAATAATAGGGCGTATAATTCATAGTGTTGATGGTGAGATGATTAGACCTATATTTACTGTATTGTATCTTTTCTCCTTATGATAGAATATACCAAAATGTACTCCATCACTTTCTTATTCATTTGTCCAGTTTCTTATCGTATAGATTTACTTTTTTGGAAGGTACAGCTTGTGGAACAGAGCTGCTTAAAGGGTTACTTAAATATTTTCCTTGACCTCTGCAAATAACTTGTTTTCTGCACAGAAACCATTTAAATATTACTGTGTGTGTGCACGACAAGTTTTCTCTATAGTATCATCTCTCAAACCAGGCGCACACACTCGGCTGTCGGTCAGCACCACGGACAGAGGCAGTCGTTGAAATGCACTGTGTGGCTTCAGAGTCCACTCTGCATAACAAGGTGAGCTCTCCCTCAAAGCACTGAAGTTGAAAAGTGAGGTTTGAATGCCGCGATTGAAAAAAAAAAAAGACGAATCTAGATGCAAACTCACATGCATTAAAAAGGCAAAAACTTTTCGTTAAGCAGCATTTGTCTCAGCTTTTGCCTTCCGGTAAAAGTTTTACCTTCATTAAGAATCCCGACCTATTGATCGTGTCTTAAATATTCGCTTGACTAAACTTTGATCAGATTCATACAAAATAACAGTGTGCAGTACAACGAAAGAGCGAAAGCACCGACTCGTCGACTGTAGCCTGCTTAAATTAGACCTTTCTTGTCTGTTTAGCATTCATGCGTTGCTGTATTTCACGTCATTCACCTAACTAGATTGTTCCATCAGACGGAATTACCCGCATCACTCAATGAAATGCAATTATTGATTACACTGCCCTCCCCCCCTCACCCTGCCTCCCCCTTTCCCTCCCTCCCACCACCATCTCCATCTCTCTCTTTCGCTCTTTCCTTTCCTGAAGTGCTGCAGCGTGAGAGGACTGCATCGAAAAAAAAGCATTGTCGTGCGCTGGCAATTACCTCAGATCATATTTTAAAGTAAAAAGCCCACGAGATTGCTACAGCAGAGTCTGGTGCAATGGCTAACTGTCAGATCAGTCTACTCTACTCTCCATAAATGAAGGTAAGTCATTACTTTTTCCTCCGAAAGCATCCTAACACTTCAGAGTTAGAAAACCCCTTTCATTTCAGTGTCTATGTTCTATAATCAGCAATATCACGGCTTACAAGTGATGTCAATGTTACAAGTGTCAATTTACTTGCATCCTTCCAATGATACGATGAGACAGGGTACCGCATTATTTATTCATAGATTTGTGTATGATTATTTTAAAAAGCTGAAATCGTTTTTTTTTTTTTTCTCCTGGTGCACTAAAATGATGCCTCCTGCAAAAGTGGAGAGAAATTGGCTGAAAATAAACTACAAGCGTGACATAAAAAGGGATGTAGTGGAGTTTCAGTAAACTGTCTGTACCCTTTTATATGTGGACTTCAGTGAATTCAAGATTTGAAGCTAAATTAAAAAGGTTTGTCAGCAAATTTGCTGCCTTGAACTGTGGCTTTAGGTGAATGTTTGTACCAGGCTTTTATTCAACAGCATGTCTTCAGTGAGACGCTTGGCATGAGCAAAGTTTTGGTTTGTTGGCTGCGGACTGTGCATGCTGTAGTGAAATCCAGCCACCTGCCCTGGGGCAGTTAAAGCACTCTGCACTGCTGCCAAAAAGAGGAGAGGATGCAGGAGCAGGCAACTGACTCATCCGTGAATTGCACCTCAAGAGGCAGTGAGCGATTGACAGGCACACAGCCGGTGAACTGGAAGTCTGTGACAAAGTGCTTTGTTTGTTTGTAGTAGTCCTGCTGGGTTAGCGCTGACGATGTCCATCAGTGAAAAAGTGTTAGATAAGGTTAATCAATTGTTGGATGCAGAATTAATTCATGTGGTCCACTTGTCATTGATGTAAATGTATTTTTTGCTATTGTGAACAAGAATCTCATTGTAATTCAGAATGTCCCTCCTCTGCATTCACTAACATCTCCATCTCAATCATCCACTGACCTGCAATTTTATTTAAGTTTATGCAGCATCACATGCGCTATTATCAGAGAAAGACATCTTCTATTGCAGTGTTTCCCTGTTGAAAGGAAAATAGGGCTAAAAGTGTCAGTGACAAAGGAGCAGAGAATAGACAGCATTATCCTGTCTCTACATTTTGTTTGTTAAGCTCAAGCAAAAAGAGAATAAACAGATTAGTCATTATTTTAGAGCTAGGCAAGTTAAATGTGACAGTTTACATTACTTTCAAGAATCGTCTTGTCCTCTTCGTGTATATTTGAATGATGGCTCGTGGCACATATGAAGGGGACATAAGAGTTTTTTTCTGCAAATCTTTGCAAATGTTATTTGCACATATGCACAAACACCACACATCCCATGAAACCAAAATGAACAATTCACTTAAAACACTGGTAAGTGTGCCACATCTTTCATCCCTTGCATAATCAGTATTATTGCGTCAACAGAGCAACACAAAAAGTCTGCACCAGACAGTGGTGGTGGCACGTTATGCTTTATATCTCCCATGTAAGCACTGTATTGTGTCAGCAGTGAGGTCTGGCAAGGCAGGGACACCATATGTTTACCAAGAAGATCAAACTGACATCAGCCTGATGCAAAAAGCAAAAGATATGACAGTTTACTCTGTGTAGCTCCTCCATATAGAAAATGTTGTAAAGATTAAAACAAAATTTGTTATCTGTCTTTAACATATCATGATTTGTAAATAGATTGACAATTCTGTACAAATATTATTGAACAGATGCATTGTGTGCATATATTTTATTATTATCATATAAAAGATAAGTTATAAATACATATCATGAATAACAGATCAATAGATTCACAATACTGATATAATAAATATTTAAAAAAAAATGTTTTCAGCTAAGCATGACTCACAAAGGACTGAAAACAATATACTGAAATAAACAATGTTAGTTTATGACATATGAAAAAAGGCAGACATCAGCCTGCTGCAGCTTCAGTTTTTTAAATACAGATATATGTGGTATCTGTGTGATGTAACATTAGTACAATTTGTAATCAGCTGCACTCGTGAGCTTTGAGGACTGAGAGGTGAAACATGAGTTTGAGGTGCTTTTAAAGATGTGACGTAATCTTATTTATGTCCATTTTTGCCCTGCTCTCCAACTATTCTACAAAAATTTTCTTCCTCTCCCTTTAAGTCCCTTTACCCAGCCATTACTTATTCTGTTATTAATACTTCTCCTGCACCCCATCACCTCTCCTTCCCTTCCTCTCTCCCCCACTCAGCTCCATCAGTAATGGCATCAGTGTCTGATGAAATCTACTAACAGAAGATGTCCTGGGCTGGTTGGGCCTCTGCCTCTCAGTTGAGGTCATGGGCTCTCTGTGTTGATAGGATTACATGCGGCTCTGGCCACTTAAAGATTGGACCAGCTCTTTCTGACGCTAACAAAACAAACCAGTTGTCAAGCCACTGTACTTGTGAATGTCTTTGTAAGGACAGGACACTGACAAGTCAAACCTGCCTGAGATGGAAAGCATTTCTGATTCTCATAGGGGAACAGAGATGTAAAACTGATTCAGTATATTGTGTACACGATATTTCCATTCCATTGATTCTCAAATCATGGGGGTGCTGGAGCTCATCCCAGCTATCCCTGGGGAAAAGACAGGAAACATCCTGGACAGGTCACTGTCTATCTCTGGGCTGACATTTAGAGATATACAACCATTTACACAATTTAGAGTCATCAGTTAATCTAGTAACTTCATGTGTTTGGATTGTGGGAGGAAACAGGAGGAAACCAAGCACACTTAGTGCACTTGAACTGGGGGCCTTCTGTGAGGTGGGAGTGAGACTGCTGTGCTAACCAGTCCTCTACCATGCTGCCCTACATGATGTTCCTAAAAAGTGAAAAAGGCAAAAAAGTGCTATTTTTAGCTGTTAAGCTGTTACTACAATGCATTTAGTACAGCATTTTGGCACCAACAATTGTAGCAATATAATTACATATAAATAAGGTGCTATTCTCACTACTTTGTATGTTTACTTGTTTGCACTGTGAACGAGCCACTGTCTGGACTATCAGACTGCACTTAGCCAAAAAAGGCTCTACTGATGATTTGTTGAAGTTCTCATGAAAAATCTTAAGTATTTGTCTCCTTGTGTCAAGCATCCTGAAATTCTAGGACCAGAATTCATTTTTACTCATTACTCTAACAACGTGAATACCCACACTAATTTGTTTGGTGACGGCTGAACTCAACAGCACCAACACTGACATGAATTCTTCTGACAAAGCTTAGACTTTGTCTTTATTGCGCTTCATTGCGTTTTAGGTTCTTCTGACTGAGGCTGTTTATTACCAGTGTTGTTGGTTCACATACATTACTTTACAACACTATATACAAACTTTACTATATATAGTTGTTAAGGAGTAAGTGTTGTTACTATGGTGCAATAACTCTTTTTCTATTACAATGATCATTATTAGCTTACATACTGTGTTATCTTTAGATAGGAAATAGTGTTAAAATGGACTGAGTTAGTAACACACACCAAGTAAGTTTTCTAGTTTTCCCAAATTCTTGCCCAAACTCCTGTAACTCTAACCCTTTCACTTGTCCTTATGCTCACGCAGGATGAAATTTGAAGCTGGATGATACTTGCTTTCTTTTTTCTTTTTAGTATTTTAAAGAGGTTGGAGGAAAGCAGGGTCACCATCCATCATGCAGACAGGGGTACGGCCAGAGCAAGGCCTATTTTCAGCCTTCCTCATGGTTCATGGCTACAGTGTCCACACTATATTAACTCTCTTTATTCTAATAGTAGAGTGCACCTATATCCTGAGACAGCCTAACTTCTTTATGTTCCAGTGAATTTCCTCATCGCCACGCTGATTTGTTATTGAGCATTTGGTATTGATGGTGTAAACTGAGCATAAGTAATGAGGAAGTATGTTAGTATAAATGGAAGTTGTGTGAATACTGGATTTGCAAATAGGGATGACTTAACTGCTACTGTGATAGTCAGTGTGAGTCAGATAAAAAACAAAGACCTTCTTATGGTCTAAAATGCACAGATAGTTTTAAACTGAAGAATGAACATCTTCTGACAAACCGACATTTATGGAAACAAAAAGGGGGGAGCTAAAAAAGGAGTCTGAAATTAAAGCAAAATTAAAGACAATACAGGATTTTGTAAGAGCAGAGTCAAGTGTGTTTGGGAGTATTGGTTGTTACCCAGTTTGATTGTGATGGCTCTCGTTGCTTTGCCTTTCTGCGCTGTCGGGGTCTCATCAACTGCAGTCAGGTGAGGTTGGTTGTCTGTGTGCTCATGTGTCCTCTGAGCTTCATCACCAGTGACAGGAGGCCCCACCATACACTACGTTGATTCTCTGACAGGCAAGCTCCACCCGGATGTAGCCACTTTATGTGTGCTTGCTCATTTTAAGTAAAAAAATACATCACTTAATCCAAGAACAACAAATGGCCTCAGTTTAGTGACACGGATGAACTCTGACACACTTCTGTCAGGCCGTTAGCCTACTGAGGAATTCAAAATTAATTTTATTATATTTAAAGTAGTAGTCAACAGAGATGACAAATGATTATAGAACATAGACACATATGACAAGTAACCTAGAGTTCATATAAGATATAAATCCTCTGCAGTGATTACTATTATTCAGGGGAAAGGGAAATTGTGCCACTAATGATCCATCCTTGGTGAATCCTCACCAATGATCGAGTGAACAATTGCTCTTGAACACAGGAAGCAAACAGATGTGTAAAAAGCTGTTGTCTTCAGACAATGTCTGAGGAACCAATGCTGTCAATTGAGGTATTAGAAAATTATTGGTCCATGTATAAAGGAGTGTGCTCTTAACCACAGATTGTCATTCAATGAGCCAAAAGGGATTAGTAGAGTCACCTTGAATCAGCAGTGTCGTTTTGCCCAGTAAAATTGCATTATGGGAGCTGGAGCTGGCCCTGTGATTTGTGTCCTCCTGACAAGGCTTCAGTGTTCATTAGAGACTGTGGTGAGCAGCTCCTAGACACACGGGAACCGCACACACTGGACAGCTCTGACCACACTCACACACACACACACACACTGGAAAACCATCCCCACCCTATTCCCAAGTATACACTATTTTTTATGTAGAATGATGTACTGTATATAACATGCGAAATTTAAGGTTTTCTCATTGATTAGATTTTATTTCAAATCATTCTGCATTTCTTTAATGATTCTTGTGAATCTGTGTTGTGAAGATTTATCATTATTATATCACGAACTGTGGATTACAGTTTGAAAACCTGCATGAACTCATGTTACATCACTCACACTGTTAGGCTGGGGTCTCCCTCTCATCAACACTGCCCTGCCAAGATGGAAAGGGGCTTCCCCATCCATGCTGTGTGTGCACGCACTCACGCATGTGCATGTTTGGGTGTGTGACATGGTTTTTAATGTGTTTTTAGTGTGCGCTTATCTACGTATCCACTCACAACCATTTTTCCTTTCCTCCTTTCTCTGCATGGATTAAATATGACAGTGCTGTTCCGGTTGGATTGTTGCTCTCATTATAATAAACCAGCTCTTTACTGGGGGCAAATTGATTTCGGGCAGAGCCTTGTTTATTAGCTTCTGTTCCTCAAAGTTGATCATGAGTCAGCAGATTCATCATCTCTGTTTAAAATTCTCTTCTCTTCAAAAAACTAAGGCCAGCTCATGAAATATAGAACAAGGAGAGTGTCCCTGAAAATTGAATGTTCTTTTGGAATAAAAACAGTGAGCTATGAATAAAAACAGAGAGCTATAAATCCAAAGTCTTTTTCCTCACATAACTCCAAATGATTAAAAGTCATGGGAGAATGGTCAATGAATGACTAAAGGGGATATGTGCTGTCAGTGGAGTCTCACCTGTTAGTCTGACATAGTTAAAAATGGAGCAAGGAAGATGACTTATAGGCTATATTATATGAACATCTCCCGCACTCTTACTTTCTATCTCTTTTCTCTCTGCTCTCTCCTCTGTCCTTCCTTTAGTTTTTTCTTTCTTGTTTATTAAACACCAGTCTCTTACCCTTCCTCCATCTCTTACAGCTTGGCCGATGACTGCCAAAACCATTGTGGGTTATTTCCTGTGGTGACCGAAGACTCAAGCGTTTTCTTCCCTGCTGCCCACTGATTTCCCTCCATCAGCTTACATTCACCCCTCTCGCCCCCTTCCCTCTTTCATCTGTTTCTAAGTAACCCTAGAACCTCTATGAATACCTGTGGAACCAGAATGGAGGACACTTACAATAATAGGACTTCCCTGGTTAAGGGGGCCAAAGACATGGTCAAGGAGGCCAAACGACATGCAGCAAAAAAAGTCAACAAGGCGGTGGACCGTGCCACAGATGAGTATTCATCCCATCGCAACTATAGCCGATTCCAGGATGAGGAGGATGAAGATGAGGATTTCTACCGGAATCCACCGAGGCAGGATGGAGAGGCCTACAATGACAATGAGGAGGGCTCAAGTGATGCCACTGAGGGCCATGATGATGAGGACGAGATCTACGAGGGCGAGTACCAAGGGATCCCGTCAGCGGGAGACAAGAAGCATAAGGAGGGGCAGGTGGCACTGGGGCAATCGATGTCAGATGCCACAAGGGACCGTAAAGAGCTGGAGCAGGAGAGGCAGGCTGATGAGGAGGAGCTGGCCCAACAATATGAGCTAATCATTCAAGAGTGTGGCCACGGGAGGTTCCAGTGGCAGCTGTTCTTGGTCCTCGGGCTGGCACTCATGTCCGACGGGGTGGAGGTGTTCGTAGTGGGCTTTGTGCTGCCCAGTGCAGAAACAGACATGTGTGTGCCCAACTCCAGCTCAGGATGGCTAGGTAAGGGACACCACTCTATTAGGAAATTAGGAAAAATATTAATATAATGGAAACAGCATTGTTTAAGATTGATTTTATTGATTGTAGCATTTATTGTAGACCTTTGGAGGCTTGTAATTATGTTTGGTTATTTGAGCATTGAGACTATACAAGTGTCACAAGTGAGACACACACACACACACACACACACACACACACACACACACACACACACACACACACACACACACACACACAC
>JAUBNQ010000028.1:11246685-11256878 GCA_032353495.1 Ctenopoma kingsleyae | reverse complement strand
CACACACACACACACACACACACACACACACACACACACACACACACACACACACACACACACACACAAACAAACAAAGAATAAAAAAACTATTAGAGGACATATTTGATATGATGGATAACAATTTACAACACAAATTATTAACACAAATGTAAACTTTTAACATTTTGATCATAAAATATTTTGGCATGGTAGAGAAGCCAACTCACAAAATACTTAATTTTCCTTTGGTCTAACCAGACTTGAATGTAAAGGTGCACTTTTACTACACATTTGTAGTATATATATATACTTAGTACACCTTAGGAATATTCAGTAAATACTTAAATTGTATTTAATGATTCAAAACAAACTTTATAAAAAAAAAACAAAGAAGGCAGTATACTATAAACATACATACGTACACACTATCCTATCCTATGGTTGTTTCACATAGTTCAGGTGTTTTGGTCCACTTGTCTCCATGTCAGGATTAAGAGGGTGGCTAGTATTCCCTGTGTGTTGAGCAGGAGTCCCAGTCGTCCCAAATGACTGCAGGTGTATAATCCATCATCACAGAGTCGTATACAGGGGCTGACTCATTGTGTCAGTACCAGAGTGGCGAAGACACTAAATCAGGCACACAGTCCCTTAGATACTAACTGCCACAGTGAGACACGACAATACATCAACTGCACCATAACATCAGATGTAAACTATGACAAAGAATGCTTTGACTGAAAGTTTGAAAAATTTTGGACTGCAGTGGTCAAATGTGTAAAATAAGAAATGTATGCCCCATGTCACAGTTAAAACTTGTTTCATCACATTTGTGAATATATTTACAAGATTGTTTATTTAAATTAAATTAATATTTTTAGTTTTATTAGATATTCATATTATAAATGGATAGACTTTTCAGACTAGAAGTGTAAATACATATTACTTAGAGATGATATGTTGTTTGTTAATAAATGTCTGTGAGCTGCCTCTGTTAAATCCTAACTAGATGCTGTGTGCGGTGCACCTTCATTTTTATGCCTCTTTCCAAGGATCCATGTAAACTCCTTTCTTCCTCTCTAACCAAGTAAAGTCCTGCAGGCATTCATGCTCTATGCTCTGCTCCTCCTTGTTCGTCACTCCCTCCCTCACCCCCTCTCACCCTCCATTCTGTGTGCCTCTCTTTTCTTCTCCCATCCTCCCCCATTCTCCTCTCCTTTCTCCTACTGATTGCCCTGAGGATCCTCCCTGTTGAGGTGAACATGGTCGATGTGTGCATGTGTGTACATGTCAGAGCATAGCCTACACGATTACTATGACCTTGTTGGTGTCCATTAGGGGTTTTCCAGAGAAACGGACTTTATTACAACCAACAAAATGAAACGCTATAATGTGATATTTTATTGCCTTGAAGTGCAGAAATAAACTACAGCTGTAAATGAATTTGACTACATTTTATATAACCTTTTAATTAACCAACAAGGTTCCTATTTTACAGTGACTGCCTTGTAATAAATTGAAGAGCTAGACCACCCACCACTGCACAGATCTGGCTGCAGTTTTAGAAGTGGTACATGTAGTTTGTTTGTATGGTTTACCACTATTGGCAGGATTAGCCAATAATCAATTAGGTTTTGTTAGAAGTCAGCCAGGGGTCCTTGAAGCTGCTTCACTAATGACTCCTACTGCATGCTGCATGGATGGGGTTAAGATCACATAGGGCAGTGATTTGCAATTGTGATAGAGGACTAGGGAAACTTCAGTTTTCTAACTACATATAAGAAAAAGCCAATTTTTTGAACCACAGCACAGAACACGTGCATTGTTATTTATTATATTGGAGATTTTACTTCACACCCTGAAACATTACAGTTACATAGTATTAAAAATGACCTTTGGTGTTTGTCTAGTTCACCTGAGCTGGACTCTCTTTATAGTTGCATGGTACAGCTCCATTAACCACATAACAGGCAGAGCCAGACAAGCTGAATGTACTGAGCTGGGTGTAATAGGATGCTGTCATATGAATATAGGATGGATGATTGAAATGCTGATTAGATTACTAAATTCAATTTGGTCTGACCAGTATCTTGAACTCATAGGAATCTTTGGTGCTACATGGGAATGAAGTTGGAGAGTTGGGATAGGAGGTGGAGAAATACTGTAAATACTGTGGATGATGAGTGGATGATGGTGGAAGGAAGCAAGAGGGGAGGCAAGCGCTGGGAGATGCAATATGTGTGATGAACAGGGCAGAGGAGAGGAGGAGGAACAGCTTTGAAGCAGAGAAATTGCGAAGTTAGAGAGGAGTAATGGGGAGAGTGGTGTGGGTGGATGGGAGCAGAGAGGTGGAAGATTCAGTACACTAACAATTTGAGGGAAGGCTTAGCTATCATCTCAGACACAACAGACAATGGGAAAACATCACCCTATCATTACATATTTGTTCTTTTCTCTGCTGAAACTCCCCTCATCTTTCCCACTGACTCTCTCAACTCAGCTCTCCTCCTTTTCATTTAACAGCAACTGCTCGTTCTCTGTCAATACTTGGCTTCACCTTTTTGTTTCCACTTTACTTTCTCTTCTTTTTTCATCCTTACATTCCTGTCTTATGATCTGTTGTACTGTTGCCTTTCTTGCATTTTTTTTGTCCCAATCTCACTCGCTGTCCCTTCTCACACTACATCTCTACATTACCTCTGCCTCTTGATCTTTTCTGTTATCCCATCCCATCCTCTTCCTCCCTGTGTATATGTGCCAGCTGGCAGGCTGTGTGGGGCTGTGTGGTCCAGGGGCAGCTGAGCATGGCTAAACTGCAGTAAGATCGCAGCGTCACTGCAGAGATTTCACTACTCGAGTGGTGCAGCTCTACATTGTGTGGGAGAATGCGTGTGTGGGACAAGAAAAAGAGGAGTGTGACAGGAGTGAACGTGTGTTTGTGCATGCATATGGACCAAACCTGCTGCCGCCAGCGATATCTGCCACAAGGAAAACCATATCTAACTGCTCCCTCTGATCAGGGGTTCATAGCATCACTATATTTCATGGAAATTATTCACAGTCTTTAATGTAATGAAGGTTGAATCATTACTGATGCTGAGTGAGTCATTTTAAACCCTGCACTCTAAGCCCTACAATAAGTTACTTTCATATAGATTTCATTGAACTCCTTCCCCCACTGATATGACTTAAATATGACAAAAAGCTTCAATCTCTTTTTCTGCGGAGGAGGCAGAAGACTAAGGCATGAATCCAATCAAACTGAGGCGATGTAGTACAAATGTGATTACACGCTGTTCAGTGTAAAGGAGCTGATGACAGTAGAGCAAACAGGAAACTAAGGCAAATAAATGCGAGGAAAGCATAGAGGTGAACAGAAAAGAACAAGAGTGAAGAGGAGAAATGCAGAAGGGAAATGAGAGCCAGGATATGGGAAAACAATAAGAGAGGATACATGCTGGGACAAAGAGAAATGGAGGAAAGGTTGAGATAAGACGCACCAAAGGGGAGGAGTGTTCGAGATAGATCAGTGTAAGATCTGATCAGCAATGAAAACAAAGAGAGAAACAGAGAGGAGTAGGATTTCAAACTGAGAAAAGTGCTACAGTGTAGCTGCAGTGAGTACAAGGCTCGCTGTTGTGTGAGTGTATCATCATTACGAATAAAACAGGACGTGTGTTTTGTGCGACACAGTTTGCACCACTAAGAGCAAAGAGCATCAAAGCATGAAATCAGAGAAGAGGTCGTGATACAGCTCAGCACTCCCACGGCTCTCAGGGGGCTCCTCAGGATGTGACAGGACAGAGGAGACTTCACCAGGGCCTTCCCCTTCCTCCTCTCTTCACCCTCTCGCTTACATTATCCAGCAATTTTTGAACTCCCCTCCCTCATTTCTTATTTCTTTCTTTAATCACCTCTTCTTTAGTCTGCTGATCTCATATTTCATCTGTTTGCATTTGTCATTGTGCCTGTATATATTTTCATTTTTTGTTGTCCCTCCTTCATCCACATGCCCAGTGGCTCCTTTAGCCACACCAAAGGAGATTAAATGTATTTTTAATATTTTAATCTATTAATTAGATTTATTCTTTGGTCCTGTGTGTGTGTTTATGTGTTTTGCATCATATCTTTGCCCAAAAGAGCAAATCCTTAAAATGTGTCTTGTCTCTGTGATTCTGCTGAATATTTACCATTTCTAGAGACATGTTTTGACATCTCAGTGGAGTGTCATGGGGCAAAACCTTTTGCTTCTGCCTGAAAGGTCTCCTGACACACTGTCATTTTGTGATGGTGCTCAGGGTCTATTTGGGTCATCAATTCCAAATTCAGCACACTCTCACGGCGAGATGTTTATATCATCCATTCAAGGAGTTTTGCTTCTAACATAACACATTTCTCTTGTATATGAAACCACTCTACATTTGTCCTTTTGCAGTTTCAGAGGAAATCTTTAGTATTGAAGTCTATTGATTATATCCTTCTTCTTACAGTCTGGGAAATGACTTTAACTCTAATAAATCAATGACAAGGCACTACTGAGTGATAGCACTGAGGGAAAGGGTGACAATAATTAAAATACTCTGGCTGAAGCTCTTGTGGTCCAACCTTATTAGAAACAGGGTGTTCAGCATTGACAGACTGGCTGCAGCCTGAGCATCAGTCTAATGAAATGTTGATATGTTCTACGGGTGATGTACACTGCGTTTAGTTGCATTTATTCTGTTTAGTGGATTATTAACATAACTGATGTACCAGATGTTGATTTATTCTGAACAAAATTTGAGGACAAAACAACAGATAACATCACCTCTAAGAAAGGGTATCGTTTAATTTAGAACTCACATCAGCGTACAGGTAACCTGTAACACGTTACGTGAGTTGATCCATGGACAAATGTATGTGTTTTTAAGAGATCTTTGTATTTTGACAAATGTCCAACAGTATTTCACTAATCCAGTGAGGAGATGTATGTAATCAACCTTTCATTAGTATGGAGTTAAATATACTGCTTCTGGAAAGTGCTTGTTTGAAGTCCAAAAGCTACGCAAAAGGCAATTTTATTACTCTGACATCACCTTTAAAGTGAGTGTGACTCATGAGCAAATTAGAAATTTCTTGTGAGGAAAAGAACGATAATTTTTTCTGACATGACAGATTAGTGGCCACACAAGCTTGAGGATGACCTCATAATGTTAAGGGTTTTTTATGTCTGCTTTTGTAATAGAATGTGTTACGCTAACACTGCACTGCTGTTGTCTTTGCTGGTGAAGACACTGTTAAAATCAGGCTCTGAAGCAAGTTGAAAAAAAAAAATCTATAAATTCATGATGTATCAAAGTCCAGTGAAGGATGTGCTCACCACTCAGCAGTTTCATAGCTTTTTAAAAGGACATTATTATAGCAGGAATCACAGTTTGTTTGTCTTAAATACCAAAAACAAACAAACAAACAAACAAAATAATGTATCATTTGCATGGAAAGTTGAGTGCTGAATACTGAGACAAAATAAAAAGCCCTCAGGATGTTTGGATGCATGACATTTAAATAGGAGGTCTGTGGGAGTTTGCTTGTGCACCCTATATCTAGCCCCTCCTTAATGAAGCAAATGTGAACTGTGCATAGACTGAAGACTTCCATTATATTTAGAATTGAATTTATGGGACCTTTTGGCGAGTATCTAGATGGCTGCCAAATGTGACAGATAGCTCAGTTTTGACCCCTGAAGCAAGAGAACCAAGCAGATATCTGCTCACAGCAGAGGAGAAGAAACCTGACTCGAGACATTACAGATAGACGATGCATCTTGCTATTAAGATTATTGTAATGGGATGAACAAAGTGTCCCTACGGCTGAGTCATATCACTATATATCTGCAACTTTCACGTCCTCTTGCTTTTGTGTGGACTTACGAATACAAATATCCTCTCTACACCAGGTTTATGTTTATGATCTAAATATGAAGACAAAGACAAAACAATACAGTAATATTTTTTGTCAGTAAACTAGTCATTGTCTTAACCTGAAATAGAAAAATTCGCTTGGAATTGTGCACTGCACACTGTATCTCATTGAAGGCTGCTAGCCAAAAAATGCCACATACTGTACTATACAGCCCAAAGTAGTAATAATGGGCTTCGCTCTCCAGAGCAGAGTCATGATCAGGGAGAGGAATCAATGCTGTTTTGTTGAAGCATTGATCACATTTGTGATGAGAGAGATTAAAAGAGAGCACAGGGCCCTTTTGTAAAGTCACCCTGCATTACTGTTCACATTTGTCTCCCCATTGATTAGAGCCTTTACAGACTGAAGGCTATTACCTCATCAACATTAGCATGGGTTACAGGGGTTCAGAGTTTTCCACTTGGATTTCAGGGTCACTGTCAACAGGCTGTGCTCCAATTTTTACAACCCAGTCAGATTTTGGAAATTGTACGTGTAGCAATTTCTTATTGTGACAGTAACATTAGAAAGCTTAGGTCTAAAGAGTAACTATTTTCTATATAGGTGTGTTTAACAGCTAACTTGTTCGTTTTTCCCTTTTTGAAAACAGCATGATCATGTGTAAATGTAGTCTTTCACATGAAGCCATATGAAGTTGTTCACTAGTGAGTGTTCAGCAATAATGGAGCACAAGTGTCACTGTTAAAATGCACATTTAGAGGATAAGATTCCTAAAGCACTTTTTGCCAATCAGTCTTGGCCTATGACCAATTAGGCTGAAATATTTTCAAAATGTCACCCCACTAAGTTCACATTAATTTGGGATAATAATACTCAGAATAAGTAAGTGGTTTTAATTAGTGATTTTTAAAAAATTATATGTGATGAGCTCATGATTACTTTTATGTGAGAGAAGTTGGTCTTAGTGACAAACCTACAGATAATTATCATCAGACTCTACAACTCCTCTTAGGTCTATAGAGCTTTTATGGCATCTTATTACTTCTTGTTTCAGTTTTACAGTCAACAACTTTACTGTTTGTTCATCAGCACCAAAGCAGACAGCTAGCTGGTGAACATAGTGTAGCATTTAGCTGCTAAAGCGTCTGATGTTGTCAGATGCTGGAAAATTTGAAATATTTACGATAATAGGAGAATGAATGTTGGATCTAGAATTGACTATTTGGTTGGAAAAAAAGACTCAAAGTCAAAGTTGATGTTAAAATATGAACTTAAGTGGTTAAAAAACATCATTTGCTGTAGGTTCAAAAAGTGATCCTATGGATCCTAGGGAGGATGCAAACTTTTGGTTAGATAAATTATATGTGAAAAATACAAAAACTGACAACAAAACTATCTTCATAAACTGCTAAATGCTGGACTAATGGATACCAGGATGTACAAACCCAAGAAGGGATGTGAGGTTATGCCCTGTATATTAAGGCAAACAAAAATCAGGCCCCTCTCTCCTTCTCTTTCCAGGAAGTGTGGTTTACTTGGGAATGATGGTTGGTGCGTTCTTCTGGGGAGGGATGTCTGATAAAGTGGGCCGCAGACAGTGCCTCCTCATTTGCATGTCTACGAATGGTTTCTTCGCCTTCCTGTCATCTTTCGTCCAGGGATACGGCTTATTCCTCCTTTGCCGTCTCATCGCGGGCTTCGGGTAAATCTGATATAATGGAGGTCATTCTGTGGCCGGTTAATTTGTGCACCTCAAAATCTCTTTTTTGGCAGTGGGATGGAAACACTGTCTGAACACATAAAGTGTGTGCACCAAGGCTAAATCAGTGAGATTAAAAAAATAATCTCTGTGAGACAAAAACCATTTTAAAGAGTATCAACTAGTATTAGTCTCATTGCTGTTTGCACTGGCTTTAAATAACTGCTAAGTTTAAAAAATTCAAAACAATGTCTTGTTTAATTATTGATTATTTAAGCCTCATTTTTCTCTCACTACATCACAGTATCTGTCAAATTTCATTTTAGACCAAATGTAGCTTTCTCTACTGATCTCTTATGGCATAGAAACATGGTGCAAACTGTGATTTATTTTGTCGTCCTCTTTGGCAGTGTAACTGTTCCTTTAAGAGCTAATTCAGTAATTGCATCTGCATTGCTCTCCCCAGAGACCTTGAAAATAATTGAAAAGGCTGTCCAAACTGCCAAAGCGACGTGAGCCACTGAATCACGAGGAACTAGCACTTAGGATTTTTTGCATTATGTTTAGGAAAAGTATGCTCCTTTGGGGTTATTTTTTGCTTACTTGGTCTCTAATGTTTGCATTAAGCTGTCAAATTATCACATTTTAATGGAAAACAATAAGAAACTGTGTAAAAGAAAAGTCCACTAGTCTTTTAACATTTAGTTAATTTTATTTTAGCTGAGAATGTCTGGCAATCATAAATGTCACTCCTGTGTGAGAAGCCTGTAAAATGTAAGGTTTAATAAGGTTCGGTTTCTGTCCTGTTTTTGCCTCTGCCTGCCTCACTCATTTATTTTCTGTCTGGTTCTTGCAGGATAGGAGGTGCTGTGCCCATTGTTTTCTCCTTCTTTGCAGAGGTGTTGTCCAGGGAGAAAAGAGGAGAACACCTCAGCTGGTTGTGTATGTTCTGGATGATTGGAGAGATCTATGCATCTGCTATGGCCTGGGCCATCATACCACACTATGGTGAGTTTTAGTTTATCATCAGTAAATGTTCTATGGTTCATCTAGATTTGGTGTGAAGTTTGGGACTGTATTTCACATTAAATGTTTTGTTGTAAATAATTACATGGTCTTAACAGAACTGAGTTTAGGACAACTGACAGGACGCTGTGACTTTAGGCTAAACTCCTGCAGGGTTGGCTCCAGATTGCCCTGTGGACCTTGCCCGTGGGTTAAATGACCAGTTTTCCAGGTCAGGAGAAACAATTACTTAATAGCTCTCAGCGGCTACAGTCTGGGAGAGACAGAAGTTAAGAGATTAATGCGTGCATGGGTAGCATAGAGCAAACACATATTGGAAGGGTGAGGGTGGGCCTGTGGGAGGAGATGGAGAACTGTGATTTATGACAATCCTGCATTATATACTGTATCAGCTGCTCTCAACATGAACAGAGAATATTCAACAACATTTTTAAATTTCTTTACCTCTCTTTTCAACCTGCTGTCCCACGCCTCTTCTCTTCCTATTTTTCACTCTCCCCATCTCTGTCTAACTCTGTCCTTCCTTTTATTATCTCTCCTCTCTCTCTCCATTCTGTCTCCGCAGTGTTCTTCTTGATCAAGCATAATTAGGTTTTTCTCCTTGCTGTAATAGGGCAAAGCTACAGCTAGAGGTGATTTATGGCCAGACTATGCTTTAGTCAACCTGTGACGTCAGTAAAAGAGAGAGGGATAGTGTATGTGTGTGTGTGTGCGTGTCTCTGTAAGTGGCATGGCTGATGTTTTACTGCTCTGCAGCCACATACAGGTCTTCTTCAAGGGAAATTGAAAACAATAACATCTGACACTGTAGAGGGTCATTTGAGTTAAAACAGACACACAGGCACACACACACACACACACACACACACGCACACACACACACACACACACACGCACACACACACACACACACACACACACAGCATTACTAATCACAGAGTTTGCAATAAAGGACATACATGTTACTCAAAGAAAAAATCAAACACACATGCACACAGTACTGGGAAACAACTCACATGAATGTACAGTGCACTGCACACTGTCGAAGAACTCGCAGATCTGCTGATGCTGATGTGATTACTTTGCTCACTTGCACTTGCCACCACTGTGCTTCTCATTCTCTGAGGTGGAGTCTTGCATACGTACACCAGTGATCGCCAAGGGTTTTTAAGTTTTTCCTGAAGTGCTGTGCTGCCTTAAACCAACGCCAGTATAATGTGTGGGGAAAACGCCTCCTGCACGTTTATGTCTTTCACCACAAACATAAAGGTATCACTGACAGGTCATAACAACTCCACACGGGTGTTTAATTCACAGTTAGAGCTCTCGTTTATCTTCTCCACTTGTTGACTCCTAATGTCTCCCAGAAGCCCCCTGCCAGAGGAAGGTCTGCTGACACTGACTGGAGAGTATGAACGGTTTACATGCTGCCAAGCAAGCTCACCACTATGCTACCCTCAGTACACGCTGCTCTGATATACACATTAAAGTTTTCATATTGCAAGTGGGCCAGATCATCTATCTATCTATCTATCTATCTATCTATCTATCTATCTATCTATCTATCTATCTATCTATCTATCTATCT
>JAUBNQ010000028.1:11192586-11221862 GCA_032353495.1 Ctenopoma kingsleyae | reverse complement strand
GGCGGGGCAACAGGAACAATCAAAATTTTTAAATAAAAAAATACATAAAATCTAGACTCAGAGTTTTATGATATGAGATCTGTGTTACAGAGTGTTTCAAGCTTTTATGTGTTAACATATTTACACTTGTTTATTTCAGCTTGTACTTGTACAAACTGGGCATCGCACCACAGATCCAGGACCTGCTGGGGAAAGTGGACTTTACAGGTAACTTTTGAAACCTAGATATAGAACAAAAGGACAATAAGTAAAATAAATGATAAACAACCAAAGAAAAAAATATTATTAATTGCTTTCACATTGAATGATAAATGTTGCCTCAGGGCTTTTTGAAATACTGATGTGTTTACTCTCATTATGTGCATGAATTCATTAAATGAGAATCCTCTCTATGGGAGCGTGATTTTATTCACTTCTGGGATTTTAATTGAAAAACGGAAAACAATGATATCATGTGCTCTCAAGCATGTTATGTTTTATGATGATCTGTGTAAACACCTTGTCGATAATTTAGATATCTGAAGTATCCAACATGTCAGTTAATAAAATTGTGCCCTGCGGGCATTTAAATAGTTGTGAATAGGACACACAAACTATCATGCTTCAGAACTTTTGACTTTACCTTGTCCCGAATGAGTTTATCCATTTTATTTTTCTTTTAACCAATTTAAATTTAACTTTGGGGAAAAATGTCAGTGTTTATTTTGTGTACTTTATGTAGTGTGTTATTTTTCCCACACTACTTACATACATTTTCTGAAACAGTGATATTTCCCAACATTGAGAGCAATTGCCACATCATTGTAAAGTCAGCAGAACAAACATTTGTAACATCAGTTACTCAACGCAGGTAACCTGTGTCAAATGCAAATAACTGTGTCAACAAGTTTATTATTAACACCAAAATTAAATGTCCCTTTATCTCTATAATGGAGTCAAGTCAGTGTGTAAGCAACTGCGTCAGTATGACAGAGGTCAATAAAAGTGTTTCTTTATGCATTTCATCATTCATGATTGACTTTCATACAGCAACTGATTAATAAAGCCAAATATTACAAACAATTTTGTTTCTACGGTATTTTTGTAGTATGTTTTAGCATTTTCTGTGCTATTTTTTTCCTGCTGTTAACCTATATGTATATCTGGCTTCCAGAGGAAGAAATCAGCAACATGAGGAGCGAACTAGAAAAATATGGGATTCAAATGCCAGCTTTCAGTAAGATTGGAGGTATCCTCGCCAATGAGCTCTCAGTGGATGAAGCTGCCCGTAAGTGCTCTGACACTTTTAACTTGACAGAAACTACTGTCTGACAAAAGATGGATAGCTGGCTTCTGTCTGTTGACAAATTTGTGTTGTTTCCTAATGTAACACAAAAATATTTGTGTATACCCTCTGTTGTCTTCAGTGCATGCTGCTGTGATTGCAATCAATGAGGCAATTGACAAAGGTCAGACATCTGTAACAATGGCAGCCCTTAATAATCCTAATGCAATGCTGAGGAACATCCAGGAGGCTCTGTCCCAACAATACCAGGACATGCTGAGCCAAGCCAAGGCCCGTAAGCAGGATCATTCCTCAGGGAGGGTAAGAAGCCTAACAAAGACTTAAGTAATTTCTTAGAGTGCAATGTTATCATTTATTTGTGTCATAACATTTCATTCATTACTGACCTTCCCTGTAAAGAAGGCTTGATTTGTGTCTGTATGACTCTCACTGTCTTTCTAGCAAAGTTTTAATGTCTTACTTCCTCACTGTTTTGTTTTTAATCTTCTCACCACTTTGTGTTTCACTTGTAATTTGGTCTAATTAGATTTTTAGACACATGAATGCCACTCACATAACAGTAACATTAAATGAAATTGCCCCTGTTCATTACTATGTATAGTGTCTTTTGGGTATATCTGCTGTATGTAATGTCACATCTGTATTCACTGCAAGTTGTGTGAAGAGTATATGTTGACCTATTCAGGCTGTGTACAAACACATATGTTTTCATCTGTGTTTGTACAGTATCCCTGAACTGGAATTAAAGAACTGTTCGACACTCATAAGTAATTTTCAAAGGAAATTAAAGGAAAAATGGACATTTGACTTGAACCAGTGTTTATGACTGCAGTGTCTAGTAACTGAAGAGAGAGAAAGGGGGACTACTGCACTGACTCACTCCACAGGCCTTGCCAGCACATTCCAGTAGCTGCAGTGTCAGCTGTACTTCACTGAACACTAATCCTCCCTGTCCAGCACCTCGCCTCCCTCTTTTTACAAATAATGCACAAGTTAATCTGACCCAGTAAAAACTGAATGTGATGTATATCAAATACATTTTTTCTCTTTTGTTTCTTTGTCTCTCTACATTAGCGCGCCTCTGTTGCTACTGAAGAAAGAGATGTTTACGAGGAGCTGTTGACTCAGCAAGAGATCCAGGGCTGCATTGACTTTGTCAATGGTAAGGACTCTTCCTCATACATGCCTGTCACTTGTTTTGAAGAGTATATGTCCGCCAGTGATGTCTGTCATGGTTCTTCTGATTCCAGTGGAGGCAGCAGTAAGACAGGTGAATCAAGCAGTGTCGACCCAGGATGATGTTGCTCTGTTCGCTGCACTTAGGCTTGAAGCTCTGGCCCTGCTTGGTGTTCAGGACTCAAACTGTCGCTGGTATCTGGAACATTTTACAACCTACTGCCAACATAAATCCAAGGTATAGTGAGTGAGTTGTTTACTCTCTTATCAACTCAGGGCCTTTGGGGTCAGACAGTCAGTTAATTGTATTTATTTACAGTTGACATACTGTAAATAAATTCCTTCTAGAACAATTAGTAAAAAAAAATCTGCACTTGCAGTACTGGAAAGCCACAGGTCAAAACTACAATATAGTTATTGTATTAACTATAAATTAATTGTCTCAAGGGCTGGTGTTTAATAAAGATCATGAAAATGTCTTTAAAATGTTTTAGTTGTCCATCCTGCAGAGTAGATCTGCTTACATTTGTTCGTACTTAGTAGTTATTTGACTGAGAAGATAAAGAGTAGACATTGACAATACCTGTAGCTGCCATTGTTGCCTCACAATCTCACAAAGTGAATTTGTTTTGTTATAAAAAAGTCTGTCTAATCACATTCAGAAAAAAAAAAAAAAACTCAACCACTGAAACTTCATTTGGTATGGATGCCCCTAAACATTTTGTCCCCCCTGGCCCTGCTTTAAAGCGTGCTGAATAATCATGGGATCTTGCTGGTATATTTCTAGTGTACTCTACTCTTTGTGCTGCAGGATGGAGGAAAGGCCATGTTTGTGGACAAGGAGGAGATTCAAAGAGTTGTCAGCTCTTGCAATGACTCTGCTGAAGCAGAGAGACGAAGTAAGCCTTGTTTGTACCTTACCAAGGATGTCTATTAACAGCGTAGGGTGTAATCGATTACTCCTTAAAAAAAATTATATTACTACTTCACTTATTACTAAGACTAATAAATCACTTGGCTCATTATATTCCTATATTATTGCCCGTGGGAGAAATGACGTGCAGCATAATTAGATGTGCAGTAGCTGCATTAAATTAAAACAAAGCTTTTTTGAAATTGAATCCACTTTGACAGAGTAGTAATTTACCTTACAGGAGCTGTCAAATCAACCTTTGTTGTCTCTCAAAATAAGTGTTATAGACATGAGGGACTTTAAGGGTTGGTGATGACATCCCATATGAGCAGCACTCCCATCATAAGATATCCATAACAGTGCTGTGTTCCTGCAGGATTTTGTTCCATTTGAGGCATCGTTTGTTTCAAATGCTGCAACAATCATTGGAGCATGAATGGATGTGTTCTGCCCACTAATATTGTCATATGTGCCTGAATCTGATTCTTTTGTTTTCTATTATTTTCTTGACCAGAACTTGAAGCAGTTGCAGAGATCAATGCAGCCATTCGCCTCGGTAATGCAGCGAACACTGTGGAGGAGCTGATGAACCCTGAGGCACAACTACCAATTGTCTACCAAACTGCTGCCAACCTCTATCAGGCTGAGCTTTTCAGTTTGCAGCTACAAGGGGGGCGGGTGAGACATCATGTGTAAAATCTTAACACAGCTGGACTCGCATGTAGCACTTTATATCTATCCCTGTATAAACACAGGGGTAGATATACTGTATTTTGTACTAGATACTAGATATTTTGTATTATATTCATGCTTGTGATCCAGACATTTGTGTTTATTAGTTGGGACTGAGTCATGAGGAGCTGAGTGTAGCTGTGGAGATGCTGTCTGCAGTAGCAGTGCTGAATGAGGTGCTTGATACCAAAGACCCCCAGGCTGTGATAGAGCAATTAACAGACTCCCCTCTGGGCTTCACCAACATAGACCAAGACAACCTCAACAGGTAAGAGATAACTGTGCAGAAGATAACCATCCAACTCCTGGGAACACCAATTGCTCCCTTTAGTTAGCAGGTTAAAGTCAGGGAGAGGCTTTGAAATTATGGAGGAGACCTTTTAAAACCAATATGAAATTTGAATGGGAACTAGTGAAGCTGTTGAAAAGAGGATGTAACATGTATGTATGGGTTATAATACATCTGCCATATTGATACTGATCAGTCATTTAATGTCATGCAACTCTCTCAGGTATGCTGACACCCTTATCAAACAACGTGCTGAAGCTCTAGTCAGTGGCCAAGAGTTTCTCACCTGGAATGACGTTCAGAAGTGCATTGATACAGTCAACATTCAGGTCCATGAAGAGCATGAACGTAAGAAAGTCTCTTATTTCAGATTTAACATGTTGCATGTTCCTTGTCCTAGTGAACTCTTTAATTTATTAATTAAGAGGACATTTAAGCCAGCAGGTTGAATCCTCAGAAAAGCTTTATTTTAGGTGAAGAACTACAATAACAGTTTTTTAAAAAAGAAAAACAAATTGGACACATACAGGAGACTGATTAAGTGTCACATCTGTCTTGTTCTCTGCCTCCAGGCATCATCGCTATAGCTGAGATCAATGAGGCACTTAACTCAGGTGATCATCAGCAGACACTTGCAGCCTTGTGCCTCCCTACAGCCAAGTTGACGGGGGTGAACTCGGCCACAGCCAAACACTACCATGATGTCTTACAATATACCAAACATCTTCTCTGCCAGGTAATTTGAAGCTTATTTTGATGCATGTATTGAAGTTTTATGTAGGAGTGTGTGTGTGTGTGTGTGTGTGTGTTCGTGTGTGTGTGTTCTCTTCCAACATCTTCAGAGTGCAATATATGCAAAAAATCTTATAGGCGAGTAGACATAACCACATGCCATAACTTGATGATCTCATTATTTTTTTATGGAGTTGCAGAGCAGTTTCTCATCACTGAAATTACAATTTTATATTACTACGTTGTTATGAATCTGAATTTCTTCATGCTGTTTTATTTTTTAATGTAAATACTGTACATGTAATGAAGAACAAAAAGGACATAAGTAAATATGATTTTTACATTTACCTATGCAAATTTAGCAACTCTACTTTAAAAAGGCAAAATAGAGGAGAATACTTCTTCTCAATCTCAGATTTCTTTAGGTGCACATCATAGGCTTATAAAATTTGCACAGTTTTCATTTTGTGCTACAGCACAAAAATTATTTGGTGCCACTAAGATTTCTGTTATTGTTATGCAACTAGCAAAGATTGCAGTATTGTTGAATTTCATGTCCAGTCTTAGCTTTCACATGTTTGTTTGGCACAGTTCCCTGCTGTGTCCTAACTGTGGTTGAATTCTGTGCTCACACATACAGTTTCATGTCATAACTGCTGGCCTTTGAGAGATTGCACGGAGAGAAATGAACTGTAGTTCAGAGGTTGTCGTCTTGGAAATGAGCAAACACAGGAAGGGATCCAGACAACTGTGGAAGCAGCAGAGACAAACTGCTACTTTGTAGTATCCATACAGTTTGTCGTCCCCACTGGAAAAGAGGCGAATATAGTGGCTGATGTGCAGGATGCCGCTGGGCAAGAAACACACCACAAAGATGACAAAGACCACAGTGCTTACCCTTATAAAGGGCTTCCAGTCACAGCCAGACTGTCCTAAGTGGTATACCACTGCCGCATGGGCATATATACAAGTAAGGAAGGGCACTATGAATCCTATACAAATCATCATCATCCTGTATGGCACCAGTGGGGAATGTGATTTCTCTTTTAGAGGCAGTACGTCATGGCAGGTGGTCACTCCCAGCTGGGTAACCTGGTAGCTCTGTCTGACCAGGAGCTCAGGCAAAATAGCAGCCCCGAACAGAAGCCATAAAGCCATGCATGTCCATGCTGGCAGCGTAGTCTTAGCCAGTCTTCTGTACAAAAATGGTCTGACCACTGCCATGTAGCGCCTCAGGCTGATGCATGCTATTGTTTGCGCTGAACAGTAAACATTTCCATAAAACAAAGCTGTCATAAGCCGGCAGGAGATTTCCCCAAATATCCAGTTGTTTCCGTTAAAGTGGTAGTGAACTCGCAGTCCCAGGGAAAGCAGGAGCAGCAGGTCAGACAAGGCAAGGTTCAAGTAAAGAATGATCGTGTACAAGGACTTTGCTCTGAGTCTGACCCTGAGAAAGCTCAGGATGTAGGCGTTGGAGGGGATGCCCACCACCATGGCCAGGATGTATGATACAGGTATGACCCAGGTGCTGAGGATTCCTGTGGTGTAGGTTGTCACTGGGTCCTCTGGATTTACATCGAGCCGAGGGATTGTGCTGGGATGGAGATTTGCTGGCTTCTGTGTGTAGTTAAGTTTGTTCCTCATTCCCCTGAACGTTTTTGGTACTGCACCCGTTGAAGTATTAGTTAAGGTACTGGCTCGGTTTCCTATAAATCAGTAGGAAAAATAATGTGACATTAAAAATAATACGTTCTATAATAAAAATCTATTATAACCTACAGTAACAGAAAAACACTGAAAATGTAGTTAATCATACTGTCTGTCACCTAGTTTTCTATTAATATGCTTTTTTCTGTTTATTTATTCTTTATTTTTTGTGCTGTCATTTCATTGTAAAATTGTGCATTATTACAGTACGTTATTAATACAACTGTATAAAATATTTACACCTGTGTTTTCTATCTTTGACAACGTGAGTGCAAATTACTTATGTCATATGTTTCAAAAAAGGTCCAAGTGTAAGTATCTCTCTTTGGACGCTGACTTAAAAAATGAATGCAGATTTCATTTAGGTAAATTCTCTTCAATAAAATATTTTTAAAAACTTACCATCATGCTGAAAGGTCTGCACTGCCGTCAAACAAATGAGTAATCCTGGCACAAAGTTGGCCATGTCACTCTTCTGTGTCTGACAAAGAGTTTTTAAAGGTTCCTTGTTTTCACCCCTTTTGGTGTTACTTCTTGTCAGTAAACGTAACATATAAATGAGTTGTCCCCCGGTGAAATTGGCAGTTTTGCATCTCTGCAGCACAACAGTAGAACTAATAACAATGTGTACTTTAGCTCGGCTTCCCACTAAACTATGTGGGAGGATGTTTCCTGTCTGGGCTGAATTCCCTTTTGACTGCGTCATTGTTTGCCCACTCACTCACTCACTGGGGGAGAGGTTACTGCTTCATATGTGATTCAATCAACAATTGTCATACATAAACAAAATGTAATAATTGCTGCTACAGGTTTATTCTGGTATTAGTTATTTGGGAGTTTTGGTATAAACTAATTTGTCCGTTGCACTTATTTGAGTGAGACAGCATCAGCCTGGTTCTGGACTTTGTGAGCTGTCTCGGATATTATAATCTTAATTCATTACAGATGAAAACATAACTGAGTAATGTTTTTTTTGTATGTTTGTTTTTTGGCTTGATGTTGTCTGGTGCATTCATGCGTTTTTTCTTTGTACCATTACTTTACTTTTGTTATTTGTATTATTTAACACAGAAAATGTTCTCTTGTAACTATCAGCTACAAGGACTTTTTTCTTATTTGCATCTGGAACAAGGTGGGGTAATAGTTCCTGGGAAATCATTGGTTAAGTACAGATATGGTAAACAAAGAAGCTATAATTAGTCTACTGAATGTGTTTTAATGGTGACTTCCTTCCTGTTGGCCCTCTGGTCAGGGGTGCACCCCAGTCCCTAGCAGAGTTCTCTAAAATTAGTCTTAGTACAAATACAAAAGTCAAGCTGAATAAACATTCTTTGTACTTGTTTTGATGTTGAATATAGGAAAGATACTGTGTGTGTTTGTATTGTAACTAACAATTATGCATGACACTTTTCCTTTTCTTTAGATCGTACCTCTGGACACAGGGGAAATGGTACTGCCACTATTTGCTGTTGTTCTAATAGCACCAATTTGTTTCGTGTTGGTCATCAGTGCTGCTATTAAGTGCTGTAGAGCTAAACACTGCATATACAAAAAGCACAGTCCTAACTTGATTGATTTGTGTAATGTACCTGTAAATATGTCTAATCTTCAAGTAATTTTTTTAATTGGTCTGGCCAAACGGTTTCAAAAGATTTATAATATGATGTCAAGTTAGTATTGTGCAGCTATGCATGAGCGGAGCCTTGTGTGCCGTAGAAGTAGTTTGAGCTCTCACAAATTCAAAAAAGAAGAGAAGTGATGTTGTATATTTTCTCTAACTACAGAGCTCTGGAGATGAATCAGCTGTACTGTGGCTGGACCAAATCCAGGAGGCCATACTCACAGCCAACCAAGATGAAGAGGATGCTCTCAAATGTATGTAACTTCATCGCCATCTAGACCAAATCATGTAGTTGTTGCTTTATAATTAGTGGTTGACTCAAGTCTGGTTATTTCATCTTATGCAATAGGCACAATTCTTATTCTCTAGTGCTTTATTTTTAGATAAAAAACACAGTAAGTCCGAGTTCTGTGGTTTAGTGTTCTTTAATACCTTAAGCTGTCAATCATTATTCTTTATTTTGTGATGCTTTAATTGATAATCTGGCATGATTGATTGCTTTTGTTCCATTAGTGAGGCATACACACAGTATTTATTTCTGTTCATGCAGATGTTTACACTGTACTGCTCTGCTATCTGACAGTTCAGCTTTGGGCTGGTTTATGGATATTTAACATTGAAATTATGACATTTAATTTGTTGTTGCTGAAAGAGAGAGCACACATTATTCCATAGTCATTTTTTTCCTGTTCCATAGATATTGTAATGTAGATGGCCTGTGTGTTGATACCACACGAGAGCAAGCTCTGACATTCATTATTATATCTGTGAAGCTTAATGATACATATAGAGTATACATATGTTGTACTGTATATCAACACCCATGCTTCTTGTCCAATCAAATTACTCCATCATACACAAATGACACACATGACAGCAGACCGTGTTTCTGTGATTTATTACTATTGTGTGAATATCCTCTTTAATGTTGTTTATTTTGCTAGTGGCAGGAGCTGTGGCTGATATTAACAAGAAGGTGGCAGAGGGGGACTCCCAGAGTACACTGCAGGCTTTGCAGACTCCCAGTGCAGGGCTGAGGGCGGTGCTGTCTGAATGTGCTGACTCATACCAGGCTGAACTGGCACAGAGACAAGGAAACAGTGCAACTAAAGGTAACTGGACTTAAAAGTATCAGGTGGTATATAGCATATAGAGAGCCAGAAAGGATGCTCTGTGTTAAGAAGCTGATAACTACAATGAGCAGTCACTTGATTTTCAGAGTTGCCTTTCAGTAAAATATCCACTGAAAGGAGCACTTTCTGCTTCCCCCCAGGAAACACAGATAGTGTGTGGGTAAGACATTACATCAAGGACAGATATGACTACTATTACAACCTGGAAACTGGACAGGGCACCTGGGAGGAGCCTGAAGGATTTAAACACAATGGAGGCCAGCTCAGCAAAGAGGAAATCCAGGTATCCTCTGCTATACTGTATAGTTTGACTACTACACCCTTAAATCCCCATGATGGGATTGATCTAATACTTGAGTTGGTATACTTACAGATATTACATGTATTATATTTGTTTTTAACCTGATAAATGTGAAAATGTGTTTTTCCCCCTCAGAGTGTTGTCAGCCGTGTGACAGCAGAATATAACCGGGAACAGTTATGGTTGGCCAATGAGTCCTTTGTGACCCAGCTGCAGGCGAGGATCAGAGGTTACTTGGTCAGGAAAACGTATGCCCAACGAATGGAGTATCTACGCCAACAAGAACCACATGTCATCAAACTGCAGGTAATGGCTCCACTAATGAGACTATATTCACACTTTGAATAGTGATTGATGATGAAATCTGGTCAACTTCAGTGATTCATGATACAGATGTGGGCTGTTGGAGAAATAATAAATCAGTAGAAATTTGCTTTAGCTTCTAAAGAGTTTACTGGCTGTATATTTTAAAATTTTTGCACCATTATTAAATGAAAATCCAAAACCAGAAAAAGAATATAACATTGACATTTATTTAGACCGATCCCCTATTGAGATGGTACATACAAATATGATAGACTATCTGAGTTTGATCATCTGTGCTGAGGTATAGTTGATGCAAAACACACAACTCTGTGATTTCCATATTTAAATTGACATTGTGCTTTTTTTTTCAGGCTTGCTGGAAGGGTTACAAGCAAAGGAAAATGTACAAAGACAGAATTAATTTGCTTCAGAAAAATGTTGCTTCTATTGTTAGAGTAAGAAAATAGTTTGCTTTTTATGAAATATTGAAAATACACTTAAGTGAAGTCATTAGCCACACACTTGTATTAACTGTTATAGCCTGGGAGTTGTACACAATAAATGTATTGGCATGTACGTAACATTATTAGAACATTGGTATCACTTCAAATACCTGACAGAAAACTGTACATGATGTTTTTTTTAGATTCAGTCCTTGGTAAAAATGTGGAACGCTAAACGTAAATACAGTGAGAGGTTGCAGTACTTCAGAAATCATGTGAGTATTAGTGTAATCAATCAACATCACTGAATGGCATCCTTTGGTTTTGTTTGTATTTACTGGACTGAATGTTATCTGTTTTAGGAAAAAGAGATTGTGAAAATACAGGCTTTTCTAAAAGCCAACAAAGCCCGAGATGACTACAGAACCCTGAGTGAGTCAACAATGGCATTTTACACTCCTGCAATTAGACCTGGGCTATATTTATATAACATCAATATTGTGATGTGACACTAGAAATTGTTCTTGGTTTTGATTACTGTTATACAACAGCATTGGTTAAATTAGTGTTTTCTTGGATTAGCTTTATAGTACTTTACCACTGCAGTAATGCTTGACCTTATCTATCTGCTGTGACTCTGCTAGTTTAGTCATCACACTGCAATTACTTATGATTTTCCTGTTTTTCCAAAAAGTGTAGTGGTCTTTTAGATGTGTGTAGATGTTGGTATTAAAGCATTTGGTCACAAACATGGCCTACAATAAACACAGTATACTATATGGGGAACTTGTTGCAATTTGTGTTTATAGAGGACTTAGGACCAGTGCTTTTTCTGTCTTAATGTTCCAAATCCTAGCTGGAGCCAAGGATCCTCCTCTGTCAGTGGTGCGTAAGTTTGTTCACTTGTTGGAGCAGAGTGCCCTTGATCTGCAGGAAGAACAGGAAGTAACACGTCTTAGGGAAGAAGTGGTCACCAAGATTCGCTCCAATCAACAAATGGAGAAAGACCTGAACCTGATGGACATAAAGATTGGACTGCTGGTGAAGAACAGAATCACGCTGCAGGTTGGCGGCCTTTACAGCCTTTTACTGAAGGCTTTACATCCTTAATGTCCTGTTAATGCCAAGTTAAATATGCACCTTTATTAGTCAGGTCTTCCTAACATGAAGTATTATCTAGACCAGTTTGTGTTTCTAATTTGCATATTGGTGTTTGTTTCTTTGTTTGTTTGTAAAGGATGTTGTGTCCCATAATAAGAAAATGAACAAGAAAAATAAGGCAAGTAAAGATGACCCGACAACAGGAGACAGACTGGGTATCAAGGGCCTAAGTAAAGGCAAAAGAAAGAAACTGGAGGCCTACCAACATCTATTTTACCTGTTACAGGTGATACTAAAATGTTTCATTCTACCTCATCTACCTAAACATATACAGTTTACATCTGCCCAGCTTAAAAGGTTTTTATAACACATTTCTCTCTCCCTGGGCTTCAGACCAATCCATCGTACCTGGCCAAGCTGATCTTCCAGATGCCCCAAAACAAGTCTACTAAGTTTATGGACACTGTGATCTTCACCTTGTACAACTATGCCTCTAATCAGAGAGAGGAATACCTGCTGCTCAAACTCTTCAAGACTGCTCTGGAGGAGGAAATCGAGTGAGAACTGCTGCTCTGATCACAACAGCACCATAGTCTCCATTAGTCCACTACACTATACTAGTAACTTTGTAGTGATGTGATATATATAAATAAATAATTACACCAAATGCTGTTTTTTGTTTAGTGGAAACAAATTTTCTCCATATGTTTCAGTTCTAAGGTGGACCAGATCCAAGACATAGTAACTGGGAACCCAACAGTCATCAAGATGGTGGTGAGCTTCAACAGAGGGGCACGAGGCCACAACACACTCCGGCAACTGCTGGCTCCAGTGGTCAAAGACATCATTGAAGACAAGAGTTTAGGTATCAACACCAACCCTGTGGATGTGTACAAAGCCTGGGTCAACCAGCTGGAATCTGCTACTGGGGAGGCCAGGTAGGGTCAAACTGGGGGGTTGATACAGTATGTTAGAAAATACTTTGAGACTTACTGTACACTTTCCTGCTGCTGGCTACTTGATGTTTGAGCAAAGGTTAGTTGGTATGTGGCTGCTCACTATAATGTATGTATATGAAGAGGTTTGTTTTGTTTACATTTTCTTATGTTTAACATGTATACATGTTAACATGTACACACTTCAATTATCCCTACTGTTGTCTTGTTGTCTTGCTTCAGCAAACTGCCTTATGAAGTTACTCCTGAACAAGCCATGTCACATGAGGAGGTACGCAACAGGCTGGAGGCAACTAGTCTGGCCCTACGGGCTGCTACAGATAAGGTCTTGAACTCCATTGTGTCCTCACTGGATAATATCCCGTAAGTTCTGGGACCTGTCAGTGTCCATTTGTCTTGTGTGTCCTGTCACACATATGTTTTCAGTGCTTGAGAAGATTGGTTAGCATGATTGTTGTTGCTTCTGTAGTCTATTTTCTGAATTAAGTTTTTCTTTAGTTTTCTTTTGCCGTCAGTGCTCTTTAGAACTTGGTAGAAACACAGAATTACACAAAACAACAAACACATTACACTGTAATTCCATATAATACAATTGTCAACAATAAACGCTACCTTTTGTAAAAATCTAAACATAGATAGGTGTTGAGATAGTATAGTACAGAGGTGTTGATTCACGTCTTGCGGCCATAATTTGTGGTGGTTGTTTTGTAGTACTGGACAGGTTTCTGTTTTAAGTTGTCAGTGTTATTTTGTCCACTCCCTGCATTCTGCCTCACTATTACCTAAAGTCAAGGAAGTAACTAAAATGCACTTGGATTGTTATGTATATAATATATGTAATTAAAAGTATCTATTGTAAATGTAATATGTAAGAAAGAATATAGTTTACTGTCTGTACATACATGTTGTTATTATGTGCAGGATTTTTATTTTTAGATTAATCTATGTTTCTATTTTTTCTTTTCTATTTTTACATTATTAGTCAGCGAAAGCAACATGAGACAAATAGAGCTGCACAGGATATGATGATATGCTGTCACATGTCCTTTGCCACTCATTATGGTTGTTAATGTTTCTGCTACATGTTAAGTCAGTACTAGATAATCTTAGATAATCATTACTGTGGGACAAGCTGCTATCGGGTTAGTCACTCAGGAACCAAAACAGACCTCTGCTTTGTGCAACGTATGCTGCGCCTGAGTAACTCAGTTTTGTGCATGTGACATAAATCTTTTCTTTATGGTTTTTCTTAAATAAATCACACAAAATAGAAGTCTTAAGGCAGCATCTAACACTAGATGGTGCTAATATATTATATTATATACAGTATAATATATTTTACCAAAAGCTGCATCCCGAACAAGTAAAACAAGCGAACAAGTAAAAATACACATAAGAGATACTGAAACCATCAGTGTATCATTAACTCAAATGTTGAATCGGTTAAATCTATTTTCACTGTTGTATCTTGTGTCACATAGTATGTGAATGCATGTGTTTGTGTTGTTCCATAAATGCTGTTTGTTTTGCATGTAGTTATGGCATGAGATACATAGCAAAAGTTCTGAAGAATAGTCTCCATGAGAAGTTTCCAGATGCCTCTGAAGATGAGCTGATGAAGGTAGAAGCCCTGAAATGTATTCATTTACATTTTTATTTTTCCATTCACAGTACAGTGTACTTAGAATGTGCTCAAAGTCCTCTCTGCATTTTTGAGTTTGTCAGAATGATGAAATGAGAAAATCTTTAATTTAAATATATGTTTTATTGATGTGTTCTCTTGTTTTCATGGCAGATTGTGGGAAACCTGCTGTACTATCGCTACATGAACCCTGCCATTGTGGCACCTGATGGCTTTGACATCATTGACATGTCAGCAGGAGGACAACTTCAAGTAGACCAGCGTCGGAACCTGGGATCTGTGGCAAAGATGCTCCAGCATGCAGCTGCCAATAAGCTGTTTGAGGGCGAGAATGCACATATGACCCCAATGAACAACTACATATCCCAGACATATGAGAAATTTAAGTAAGAAATGAGAAAATGATACCGACAAATGAGTTTATTGTTTTCTGTAGAAACTGTATGCTTAAAAATGTTTTGTCTGTTACATTAGATAAATGACTAACTTGGGAGTTTGGAGTTTGAAAAAGCAAACTAAATCCTGCTGATAAACATGTTATGCTTAGAAGATAAGGGTTAAGCTGACATGTGGAAGTAGAGGTAACTCTGGCCAAGGAAGACGCTGCTGTGTCAGCTGTTGAGAGACTCGTTCATAGAAACTGACTGAGCTCCAGACAGTTATCCAAACTCACAAATGAGTAGGGCTGAGCCAGAATGTGTGCACTTATCTTCCCCACATTAACAAAGTGATTGACTCATTGTTACAGGAAATCCACGTAATCTAAGGCTCCATTTTCTGGAAACAAGTTGAAAAAGAAATTACCTGCACATGAAAGACAATTCAGCATAGTGATAGACAAAATATCACTTTATTTCCCTGTGATTTTGTTAATTTCTGTTTGAGGTTCAGAGACTGATAACTACTAACAACTAATATTTTTTTGTTCTTCCAGGTTATTTTTCCAGTCAGCGTGTGATGTCCCTGAACCTGAGGAGAAGTTTAATATTGATGAATACTCTGACATGGTGACCTTGAGCAAGCCTGTCATTTACATCTCAATAGAGGAAATCATCAATACGCACTCGGTAAAACCAAGCAAAATTAATCACTAACACGGTTACTGTACCATAGGTAAAGTTGTATCAAAAAATACGTGTAATTCTATTCTACATTAAATTGACATTAATACGGGAAAACACGCAGCCTTACAAAATACATGCATGTATTTTAGTTGCAGTGTTATTTCAGGCTGCTTTCATTCACTGTGGTTTCATGTTGTTTCCATCTCTCAGCTCTTAGTGTGTTTCAGTTTTATCTCCCATTAAGCCAAATTTCCAGAAAGAAGACACTGTAGATTAAATATTAGTGTTGAATTATGAACAAATAAAATCCTCTGATTTTTATTCTTAACCAAAATGTGACTAGACACTAGAATCTACAGTTGTCATGCTGCTGAGATCCCACAAAATGTTTCCCACTGTTATTTGGATAAATCTTAATCTATTATCCCTATTTTCTTTCTGTCATCATCCTCTTTTATTTTGTATATATTCCAGACCACGTCTTGGGAAAGGAGGTAGTCTTTAGGTTAAAAACATGTGGAATCAGTTTTGCTCTGAGAGGATTATGTGTTAGTTCAACAGATGTTCTTTCACTTTCGTTTTGTACATTACGTGAGAGGGAAAAAAAGTGTAAAAGTGGGAGGATGAAACAATGTTACATGTCTTTACTGAATCAAATATAGGACTTAACTGAGCGAGTGTGTACCCTCACATAGTACTTCTAGAAGGTGTTTAGCTGCTAAAGACTGATTCATAAACCTACTATGTGGGGTCTCTCTGTATAAATCGAGGTTTAACACATTGTGGCAGTATTTTTTTATGACTAATCAGAGAGCAAAGCTTTTTATCTAGAAATAATCACATCTGTATTTCAGCTGCTTTTAGAACATCTGGATGCCATCACTCCAGATCGCAATGACCTGCTACATGAGCTGCTGCAGGACCTGGGAGATGTCCCTGATGTAGAGGCATTGCTTGGTACTGTCCAACAAACCTTTATGGTATATAAATCATAAGTTAGTCACACGGTGCCTGCACCTTGACACACAGTGCTGCTTCATTTCAGGTGAAGGGGCTGTAGACCCAAATGACTCAAACAAAGAGAGTGCTTTGAGCCAGCTTGTGAAGACGGAGATCTCACTCACCCTAACCAGCAAGTTTGAGCTTCTGGAAGGAGACGACAAAGACTTGAAGACTCTCATGACCAAGTAGGTTTATTGTTGCAGAACACTACATGAAAAGTCTGTTGACAAGTTTGTCCAGTATTACCATTTGATGTTGTAAGCGTTGGGATTTATAAATAACCTTAATTATGACTGTATGGTGTTGGACAATACAGTCATAATCCATTTTCTGATGTCTTTGGGGAATCCTGGTACTGTTTTCAAAGTCTTAAATTTGATTTTAAAAAGTGTGCAGCAAACCCAGTTATACTGAATAACTGTTATTCAGAATACGTACATACACATATACATTCTGCTGTACACCAAGCTTAAACTTAGATACTATTTAAGATCGGTGTTGACGCTGAAGTCTCACTGATATAAATGGGGTAGACAAAGTAATAGAAACAGAAATAATTTTCTGTTCTAAATAAAGTATCGAAGTGTCCAATTGCTGCAAGTGCCATGGGAAGCATTTTACTCAACCCTTCTTGAAAGTGTCTGTGTGTGTGAGTGTGTGTGTTTTGTACTGTAGCTATCACGCAGTAGTGGGCCTTTGTTTTGTCTTTCCTGCTCTTCTATCATTTCCTGTCCAACAAGGAAGGGGGTTAGTTGTCAGGGTTATCTTGCTTATAAATATGTATCCGTTGAGATGCGGTTTCGTAATACTCTCTTGAAGACTTGTTCTTGTCTTTGTTTT
This sequence comes from Ctenopoma kingsleyae, assembly GCA_032353495.1. Taxonomy (NCBI): domain Eukaryota; kingdom Metazoa; phylum Chordata; class Actinopteri; order Anabantiformes; family Anabantidae; genus Ctenopoma; species Ctenopoma kingsleyae. The sequence continues at coordinate 11,204,619 of JAUBNQ010000028.1, read as the reverse complement.
CTGGAAAATACAGTTTTTAAGTCATAAAGTAAGTTTGTCTGAGCAACTGTCATCTAAATGTGGTTGTCATTTTTATGTGTTCATGTCATGTGAACAACTCTATGACAAATTATATTGTTATATATTATTATTCTGACATTATGTACAGTATATTATAAATAAGTATATATAAATATAATACTATATAAATATAGTTAAACAAATTAAATTACATTTATAGGAATGGCAATAAACGCAAACGCATAACAGAGAGTGAAGTTTGGCTCAGCTGACCCTTGTGTGTGCGTTCTTTAGGACCAAAAAGCTAATAGTTGATGTGGTTCGGATTCAACCTGGAGAGACTTTGCTTGAAATTCTTGAAACCCAGGCTACTGCAACCCAGGTGATATTTTCTTTAATCTTTCTATACCCATATTACTTTACCAACAGCAATTTTCTTTTATCAATATATACAGTATATTTTGATCACGTGTGAAACCTAATATGCTAATTTGTGCTGTTTTTAAATATGCTTCTTTCCTGAAGGAATTGGAGCATACTAAGATTGCAGAGCGCCGGGCAGTCCAGGATGCTCAGACACCTGAGGGTCTGAAGATCAGCCCGGCCGTACTGGAGGACAGCCAGCTGCCACTTGAGCAGAAGAAGAGGAAGATCCTGAGGAACCTCCGTAACTTGGAGCAAGCTGGCCTCGTCACTGCTAGTAACAAATACCAGGACCTCATCAACGACATATCAAAGGTTTATTAGCATCTCTTTACGTATAAAGATGTCTGCCTTCAGTACTAACTTGTAAGTTAAGTCCATACAGCTTCTGAATCCGTAATAACCTGTTATTGACAGGACATTCGCTACCAAAGACGCTACAGACAGAGGAGGAAGGCTGAGCTTGTAAAACTCCAGCAAACCCTGACAGCACTCAACTCGAAAACTGTTTTCTACCAGGACCAGATGAGCTATTATGATACCTACATCAAGACCTGCCTGGATAATCTCAACAGGAAGTGAGTTGTACCTGCAGTTTTTACACCTTTACAAAATCGTCTTCTCACTATTTGTTTATAATCCTCTTGCTCCGTGTTTTTTTTGTGGATGGTTTGTTACATGTGGCAAGACTTTTTGTTATTGGGTACAATGAATTACCATGTTTTGAATGTTTAGGAACTCACGCAGATCTATAAAACTGGACAGCAAAGGAGATGACAAGAGCAGTAAAAAGTGGAAGCCACAGTCTCTGAAGTACACTGCAGCAAAGCTGCATGAGAAGGGAGTTATCCTGGAGATAGAGGGACTTCAGACAAACCAGTGAGCTGACTTGTTCATTATATACATGGCTATCGAATAGTGCTGGCATTTAATGTATATCTTTGCCTCTGTCTATCCCCCAACCAACCAATGGTTGTTTCAAGTGAATCCAAACATGGCTAAAGATTTTTCTGAAAGATTTTTCTCTGAGGTTTCCATTAGTTCAAAATCAAAGCTATTACACCGTAACCCTAAAATGTTTGACTTAATAAATCACTGAAACTGATTTTATGTCTATCAACTGACACATTAATTGGCTAAAATGTTGCAGCTCTGTTCTCAAGGCCATTAACCTGCTCTTACTTTGTGTTAAAAATGTTGATGAGCACCTGAGAGGAAATGGACAGTTACAGTATGTATAAATGAAAAGACAATAATGTAAATGTCTATTTCATCTTTGGAGGAATTAATATAAATACAAAGCTTAGGCAAAATGATCTGATTTGAGTTCTGTTCAACGTTCTCCATGATACTATGGATTTACACAGTCTAAATGATTGTTGTTTCCTCTTTCACCTCTCAGATTCAAAAATGTCATGTTTGACATTTCACCCACTGAGGAAGTTGGGGATTTTGAGGTAAAGGCCAAGTTTATGGGAGTCGAAATGGAAAAAGTCCAACTACATTTCCAGGTAAACATTTCCCTCACTGAATAAAGCAGCTCAATAGTCGACACTAGAACTTGATGAGGAGATTCATTTCCTGTTTCCCTCCTCTTTACTAGCAGGAAATATCATGGAAATAAAGGAAATATTCAGTTCACATTAAACACTCAAATACACACTGCATATATTTGTATTTGTATTAAATATGAAGAAATTAGGTGCGTATGGATACATGTATTTACATAATAGGTGGACTGTAATGCTACAGCCACATTTCTTTGAAAGAATGCTTAGTACAAACCAAATTAATTGATATACAGTGCTGTGAAAAAGTATTTGCCTCCTTCCTGATTCTTTCTAAACCGAACAACTGGATGTGCCAGCCTTGGTGGCAACAACTGCAATCAGAGATTTGCGATAACTTCACATCGTTGTGGAGGAATTTTGGCCCACTGTTCTTTTCAGAATTGTTTTTATTCAACCACACTGGAGGGTTTTTGAGCATGAACAGCCTGTTTAGGGTAATGCCACAACATCTTAATCAATTGGATTTAAGTCCAGATTTGAGCAGGCCACCTCAAAACTTTAGATTTGTTTTTTGAGCCATTCAGAAGTGGATCTGCTGGTGTTTTGGATCATTGTCCTGCTGCACAACCCAAATGCACTATTTTCTGGACATTCTCCTTGAGGATTTTCTTGTAGAGCGCAGACTTTATGGTTCTATCAATTATGGCAACTCGTCCAGGTCTTTAAGCTGCAAAGCAGCCCCAGACCATCACACTTCCACCACCCTGTGTGACTGTTGTCAAGATGTTCTTTTTATGAAATGCTGTTACTTTATGCCAGATATAACAGGACGCAAACCTTCTTAACTTTTTCACATAGTGCCATGCAGGTTTGGGACAGCTTTTTTTCTTTAATAAATGAAATCATCAACTGCATTTTATAGTTACTCTGGTTATCTTTGTGTAATATTAAAGTTTGTTTAATGATCTGAATCATTTAAGTGTGACAAATATTAAAAAAAAAAAAAAAATCAGGAATGGGGCAAATATTTGATTTAATAAATATTCATAGTTCAACCCCACTGCTTATGTTGTGTGGACAGTAAACCTTCTTGATGACAATTTGACACGCTTGTTTAAGTTCCTCATTGCACCGCTTTTATTTTCTTTCCAGGACCTCCTCCAGCTGCAGTACGACGGCGTGGCTGTGATGAAAATGTTTGACAAAGCCAAAGTGAATGTCAATTTGCTAATTTTCCTCCTAAACAAAAAATTCTATGGAAAATGAGTAAAGAACAAGAGGAAGAAAGCAGCAGATGTGGAGAAAGAAAGCAGATGTGCCTTCTCATAGAACTGAATTTATTGTACAAAGTTAATTTTGCTAGAAATCATCAGATGTTGCAGGACAATGTTTTGTTTCATCTGTTTATAATTTCACCAGAATTAATTATTATTATTACTGTTGTCAATTTAAATATATTCCTTTTGTATTTTTCCATGTGGTGATTGTAAATGTAATGTATTTTAAGAATTTAATTGTAATGGTATTCTAAGAAACACAATGTTATTATTACCTTGTATGAAAAAAAAAAACAAAAAAACTTTAAGGGCCTGTGGAGCAACATTCAGACCTGGCTATAAAAATACTGTAGTTCACCAGTGTCTTTTAATTGTTTTAGAAACATGTTTTAATGAATAAAACATTTAAAATGTTTTAAAAGCTACAATTTATGTATTTTAATATATTTTCAGTTTAAGTGATTTATAATGCTTGAGCAATGTGCACAATAAATTACACATGTCCAAAATGTCATTGTGATCAGTATTATCTTTTTATTGATCCGCCGTTGAATATATTTCTGTAAACAAATACTTGAAGGGAAAATGTTTTAGTCTGAACATCACTGGCTCACATGTAGGGAGGAGACACAGTGCAGTGAGGAGGAGGCGGAGTACAGTAATAACATGTTAGATGCTGGCAGAAAAACGCTGAAGTGACTCTTCAGGCAAACAGATACGCGCTTGTAGATGTACTTAGAGGATCTGCAATAAAGCCATGGATCACCTGTCCGTGGGGTTGTTGGTATTATTTTCTCTTCAGAGTTCAGCACTTACATCCCAAAATGGTAAGTTTCTTTAATAGCTGAAGGAGTCCATAATTCCCCTTATGTCAGGCTATATGGCCTGTAGGCTACTTTACATAGGGCTAATGAATGCATTAATGAAAATGTTTCTATGCAGAAATGATCTTGCGTTCACCTTTAAAAGATGCCTGCACAAATGAGTGATTAAAACTAAGAATTTGACAGTAATGAGAAACCTAAACATTTGATTTTTGAACTAAAGTAAAAGTAATTCTTACAAAAACTAGGCACAGTTATTAGAAAATAATCACTGAAGTACAGTTTGGTACTTGTACCTGTTTCAATTTTATGCTAATTAAACATTTGACAATATTTTAAACATATTTGACAATTCGTTGCAACTATGCTGCTTTTTTTTGGAATCTGTCATCTGTTCACCAGAACATGAAATACTCAGGATGTGAGCAAAGTCAAAACTTTCTGCTTTGATTCCAGGGGCTTTGACTTTCAGGCATTCAGGACTCATAAATAATGGAACAAACTAATATAATTACAAAAATAAGGATTCCCTTCAATACTTGGATGAAAATCCTTTGCTGTAAATGACTGAAGTGCCTTTTGTTTGTGGGTCTTTCTGCCTTCAGTTCTGCCTTCAGTAAGTGAAAAGCTCCTCTGGTTTTAGATCAGGTGACTGACTCGGCCAATGAAGAACATTCTATTACTTTGCCTTGAGAAACTTGAGTAGATTTTGCTCAGTGTTTTGGGTCATTATCCATCTGCAGTATGAAGCAGTATCCCATCAGTTTTGTAGCATTTTGTTGAAACTGAGCAGAGAATATAGCCCTTACAATTCAGAATTTATTCCGATACTGAGCAGTCAGGTCATCAATAAACACCAGTGGCCTAGTTTGACTGGCAGCCATACATGCCGATGCCATATTACTGCCTCCACTATGTTTGACAGGTGATGTGAGATGCTTTGGATCAAGTTAATCTTGGTTTAATCTGGCCAAAGGATCTCATTCCAGGACTGGTCAGGCTTTTTTATTTTTTAAGTCTAATCGGGCCTTTATGTTGTTTTTGTTATCGTTTTGCACCAGGTTGTGAATCTTCTATATTTATATTCACAAAGAATCTCTCGACTTTGACAATGACACACCTACCTCCACAAGAGTGTCCTTGACTTGGTTGGATGTTGTGAAAAGGGTTTTTCTTCACCATGGAAATAATGTTGTGGTCATCCACTTTAGTTGTCCTCCATGGTTTTCCAGGTCTGTTACTGTAGCTGAGCTGCCAGTAAATTCCTTTTTAAGAATGTCCCAAACTGTTTTATTCACCAAATGTTTTTGCTTAATTTCTGACTCTGATGGGTTTATTTAGTTTTTTTAGACAAATGATGGGAAACTGCTTGTCAGCCATCTGTTCCATTATTTATGAGCCACCATAAATGGGGGTTAGTTTATGAAAATGCCTGTAACTGCTGAACGGTTAATGCCACAGTTTTGTCAGTTCCCTTAAATTAAAGCTGGAGCGCTTGGCTAGGCTCACATCTGTTCGTTTCAGAATTCAATGTGGTGGTGTACAGAGGACACACTGTATGTTCAGATAATATTTAATCTGCATTTCAGTCAGCATAGAGCTTTTACAAAGAATGACACACATGACAAAAAGTTTTAAGCCAACTGATGTATTCTGCTCTATCTCTCTGTGTCTCTTTAAAGGGTCATTGCCCCCTCCACGGACCTTCTCTGGTCACTTTGTAATGGTCACCGACGAGTCAGCTGACAGCGTTGACCTGTCTGTTTTAGACAGTTTAAGGGATGATGTGGGCTTTGGTTCAGGATCGGAGCAGGACCCGGTGAAAAAACATGGCAACCATGGGCCACGCCATCATCCACAGAAGCACTATTTTGTCTCAGAGAAAGCTAAAAGTTTCCTTCAGGGTCGCCTGGCAACAACATTTGTCCCGACTGTTTACACCCTTGTCTTCATCATCAGCGTGCCCCTCAACCTAGTTGCCATGGTGATGTTTGTGCATCACATTCGTCCCAGAAAGCCTGCGGTGATCTACATGCTGAACCTGGCCTGCGCTGATCTGCTGTTTGGCCTGTTCCTTCCTTTCAAGATCACCTACCATTACCATGGCAATGACTGGATCTATGGCTCTTTCATGTGCAGAGCTGTCACAGCAGCTTTCTACTGCAACATGTACTGCTCTGTCCTGCTGATGATGTGTATCAGCATCGATCGTTTCCTGGCTGTGGTTTACCCCATGAACTCACTGACATGGCGCAGCCCTCAGACAGCTTCAGCCGTGTGTGCCGCCATGTGGCTGTTAGCTCTCGGAGGGGTGTCCCCCCTACTAATATCAGGACAGACCATGTATTTGTCAGACCTCGACATCACCACTTGCCATGATGTGCAGGATGTGGATAAACTACAAGCTTATTATCTTTACTTCTTTCCCATCTACTCCTCCGTATTCTTCTTCGTCCCTCTTGTCTTCACTGTTGTCTGTTATGTACGTATTATCCAGGTCTTGGCAGCCGCCAATGTGGAGAACCGCTTCAGGAAGACTCGGGCCATAGTGATGGCTGTGATTGTGCTGGTCATGTTTGTGCTTTGCTTCACCCCTGCCAACATCATCCTGATGGTTCACTATGTTCAGCTGTCTCATAAATCCAGTGACACCTCCTACCAGATGTACCTGCTCTCTATGTGTATAGGGAGTCTCAGCTGCTGTCTGGATCCCGTCCTTTATTACTTTGGATCCTCTCAGTGCCAGAAGCAGGTGGCAACACTATTTAGATGTAAGCAACTGACACAGGCAGAGAAAAGCTCAGAATCACAAGGTATGAGAACCAGTGGGCGGACAGTTGAGAGCAGTTTATGCAAGACTGAAAATGTTCAACCTGGGCTGGGGAGCCATTACAGCAGGCTGGTGGCATAAATGCACAGGCATGAGAAGCTTGCCTCTGAGAGACTTTGCATGCACACACATGCACACAAACACAGTGTAATGAACTAATGTGTATTTGAATCGTCTTGGTTAAGGTCAACATCATCCAAAACTCCTTAAAAAAAACTCTTATCTCTCTAAACCCTAAAGATATCTTGTGTAGATTTGAAGAGAATGTTTGAGTGTAGAAGTAGAGTGTCCCCAGTGCCCTTAAATTAACTTTATTTTGCAGTCATAAAATAAATCCAACCCAATGACAATGTGCATTATTAACAGTTTTGCAGCCAGCACAGCAGAATAATTGTATTCAAGATTGTGGTTAACTATTCTTCTTTTCAATGAGAATAAGGAGTTCAACAGTTGGTGAATAATAATAATAATAGTTGTTTAATCAAGGATAACAATACATGCAGTATAGTGACATTATGTTAAGTAAGCAGTTTTGATGCCAATTACCTAATGAAATTCAGTATATCATCATCTGCTATGGGTTTTGTACACCTAAATATGTAAAATCATTAATCACTAATGTATTTGCATTCATGAAGCCATACATGTCTGCATGAATAGCTCTTCTAAAGCTTACTGTGTATAATTAAAAAAAAGAACTACGGTATAACATATATATTTTTTGCTTAATACAAATGTTGTATCTCTTGGTTTGTTTTATTCTGCTCACTCTGTACTTTCTTTGTCGTCTGGGCACAGTTCTGAAACACAGGAAAACACAAAATGAGATAAACTGTGACATCATGGAGAGTATTTATTCCATTATTTTCATGGAGCTAATCCCAGCCAATCCCAAGTTTGCTGTATGAAGACATAATGTGTAGTTATGATTAAATGTTACATTTCACAATACAACATCTCCATCTTGTGGCACCTTGTGCAAACTGTCATGTCCAGAAAAGACCTAAATGAACTGATCCACTACTATTACTAAAAAGTTGCTGACCTGTTTTGCCATCGTAGCTATGAAAGTTCTTTGGGAAGTTCAGACACTCAAGTTGTTTCTTGAAAATTTCAACATCTTTGGCATCTATTTTTCCAGTCCTTGCTGAAAGTGAAGGGAGAATTAAAAAGGAGCGTGCACATTAGAAACTCAGACAAACGTGTTGATGAGACTTACTGAACTGCAGGACGTATCTGCCAGTGACGTCCCTGTTTCGAAAGGTGTCCGTCCACAGCAGGCAGTCGGAGCAAGTCTGTAGAGTATGTCCTTTGTGGTCTGACAGATTTTCTTTAACAGCAGAAAGCACGGTGACTGATCGTTATGCAATATTATTTGTGTGATGATCTGTTTGTGTGGATGTACTATACCCTTATACATTTTGTTACTATTGTGCTAATGACAAAAGCTTCATCCCTTCTTATGTATTATGTACATCACTGTATATGTTCACTCACTGCGAAATGTGGTGGCAAGTCCTGAGACTGTTGCATTTACCTCCCCCAAGATACACCGATTACTAAGAAACAACAAGTAACAGAATTTGGTTTTCAAATGCTCAAAACGTAACATGTTATCTAACAAGCTAAACAAACAAAGGTTGTGCTAAAATCTCTTTTCATAGAAAATTCTACTTGGGTTTATTCACCAAACTTACAAGCAGTGATCTCCCCACCGTAATGTCACAATCTGACTGTCAGGAGTGGGGCACAAATCTATCCAGGAGCTTTTCAGAGACTCCAGTGCCATGTGGTATGGATCTGGGTCACCAGCTCCCATCACATACACCCATTTTCCAAATACCTGCATGTAAAAAGCCAAGACATATCTATCTTTGTTTAAAAATAGTTGATGATGCTCATTGATAATCCACCTTTTAAATAAAACCGATGATCATTGAGATAAATAAGAAAAAGGAGCCCTCAACTTACCACACTGGGGTCCTCTGGTATAAAAGGTTTGACCAGGTCCTTACAGTCAGGTGCAGATGCAGAACCAAGGGAGGTGAGAGCCAACAGAAATACAACAGCAGGCAGAGCCATGGTCAGACAGAAGGGTGAGGACGAGATTGAGAGGCAGCAGCACTGCAGAGGATGTTGTCAAACGTGCAACAAAAATCTTCTGAAACACTGATTCATATTCTGTCTGGAGTTTCAAACAAAAAAAGTTGTTGTTCTAGTGCTAGCATGGGGGAGGAGGAGGTGTCTGCATGCTCAAATGCACCGGTGAAAGTTTTTTAATGACCCCGTGGAGTCGTGCAGATTTCTTTTGCTCAGCATTGAAAAGCCAGCTCAACAGCCTTCTTTTGGCCATGCTGCTACTCCTGAATAAATTCATGCAAAATGCCACAATTTGTCTTGGACTACTGAGACATTTAAATAGTATGCGTAGCAGCTTTTCATCAGCAGATGAAGGTTGTTTCCCTGTGGGGCTCCATGTGGCGACAGTTGAAAGGTTTGATGTCTTCTTTCTCGCTCTAACAGCGACGTTACCCAGCAACAGTCTTTGTTGAAGTTTCTGGGAAACGTGTTGCATCTAAGAAAAGGCATTTTATGAAGCGTATAATCTTGACATATGGGTCAGCAGAGTATCAGGCAACTTTTATTGTATTTGACAAAAAGATGAAGAAATGTTGGTCCTCAGGCCAAACACTCTGAATAAGTGTAGAAAAAAATAACTCAAACACAGTACAAAGGTAGTCTAAGAGTTTTTTATTCACCACACACCATCATTTGAAAACAGTGTAGGCCATTAAAGAAGGTATTTAGGTGTAAGTCGGGTGTCAGGCACCAGATTTCAGATTTACTCAAGTAAACTAGACTTACATACTGCACATTACTGATCACAGCCATATGACATGACACTGGCAGAGCTTGAACTTTACTTTTGCTGAAACCAAGTGGACAACAATTGAAAAGTTATTTCACAACTAACAAAGACTACATATACACACACACATGCAGATCACTTTTCTACACACTACTTAATATAGTACATGTTAAACTGGGTGTGTTTAGGTGTGTGGAGGCTGTTCACAAGGCTGTGTCACATCTATGCTTTAGCTTTACTTTGTAGTAGTGGCAGTAACTGTTTCTGTATGCTCTGCAGCAGGTGAACCAGTTTCCCTGTCCTCTGGACACAGATCTGAAATGAAAAAAAAAATCGTAGAAATGAGAAAATTTATTTTGATAATTTGATTTGGTGCCAAGAAGGTTCAGAGATGAAATGACGCCAGACCTGCGCCTACAAAGTGGAACTCTGGGAGGAATTTGAGACACTCCGCCTGCTTCTTGAAGGTCTCTAATTCGGATGGCTCCAAAGCGCCAGTTCGTGCTTTAAAACAGCAGTGAGTTGTGTGGAGAGAGAACAGAAAATAGAGACAAATATCAGAGTAGTATTTGAAAATACTGTCTGGTGTATTGTCACTCGCGAGATATGGAGTTGAAAGGAAAAAAACCTTACTGAAGAGGAAGAGGTATCGTCCCTTTGACTTGCCGTCTGGAAGGAGGGTAGTGTCTTCAGACAACAGGCAGTCATCACAAGTCTCGTAGTATTTCCCATCATGATATGAAGTGTGACCATTGATATTATCTGTTATTAACACCAAAGATTTAAACTAGTGCAGGCTGACCAATACTGTTGCTGTGATTTTATTATATTTTTATAGATCCAAAAATACCAGAAAATACCAAAAATGTAACATATTGATGTACTTGGAAGCTTTTGAGATGGTTTTATGAGACACGTCCTCTCTGTGTCTGATGTGCTTCGGCTGCATTCATCACCAAGTCAACATCAGTCAACACAAAATAATTAGAAAGCAAGAGATGGCGATTTAGTGTATTTTAGTGATTTTGTGTAATTTGTAAAGATACATACATGTGGTATGACTGGTCATTCCTGAGACTGTGGCATTGGCTACACCCTGGAGGCATTTATCATTTCTATATGAAGAAAAAAAAGACGCAAAGAAAAAAACCAATCACTGTTAGGTCTAACATCAGGTGGTGAACTCCAATCATTTGTATGTGAGTCACAAACAGCTAAATTCAATATACAATACACGTGGTCATGTGATTGATCATCCACAGACAGCAGTGTCCTTACAGGCGGTCGGCCCAGTATATTGTGATGACTCCACTATCTGAGGAAGCCGACAGTTCCACCCAGGAGCTGTTCACCGACACCAGGTCGTTCTTCAGACCAGGATTGTCCCATGACCCCACATGAAGTATCCATTTTCCATAGATCTGCCACCCACACAAAACAACCACTGACACAACTGGGCTACTTTTCTATATTAGAGCATATTTTATTTGCCAATATAGTGCCCTAAAGTCTGTGAAGGAAAAAATATATTTAAAGCAAGGATTTTTTTTTTACCTCCTGATGATAGAGTTGGAAAAGGAGGAAAAAGAGTTCCACTACAATCCTGTTAAAATTTATAAATAAATGCAATAAAATGCTTTACTAAATGCACATAATGATATAATTCTCTTTTTGTTAAGAAGGCAAAGTATCCCTGAACTACATGATGCATCAATGTGTATGAAAAGTTGGATATGTTGGAGTTACTAATGTAAAGTGATGTACTGCAGAGTAATGTACAATTAATGACCAATTGTATATTTTAAGAGTGCACAGACACCTTGTTTCAAAAATCAAGACAAACTGAAATACACTTTTAATCACAGTGTAACATATTTTAATGAGTTAATGAGTTAAAACCAAACCAAAAGTCCCCTACTCATACACTTTAACAATTAGCACTGCACAGCAAAGACTTCTCACACATGACCGACTCATAATACATGATCACAGATACTCACAGGGCTGTGGCTGTCCAGCACTAGAGGCTTAACTAGGTCTTTACAGTCCAGTTCAGATGCAGCACCCAGGGAGGTGAGAGCCAGCAGAGCTACAACCAGCTGTGCAGCCATGGTTTGAGACAGCAGGCAGCCAGAGAGCGACACTAATGTCAAGGATCCTGCCAGCTTGAACCTCCTCAAAGCAACTTGGAGATATGTTCTGTAACAGTGGGCTGGGCCACGCACGCTTGCACACACACACACACACACACACACACACACACACACACACACACACACACACACACACACACACACAC
>JAUBNQ010000028.1:11171104-11187045 GCA_032353495.1 Ctenopoma kingsleyae | reverse complement strand
ATTCTCTTGCTGTTCACTTCTTAAACTTATTGTCCTGTGCTTGTGCAGTGAACAGAACATCAAATCCCATAAAAGAAGTCACTCATTTTGGGGCGTCTTACAGTTTGAATAACAGAGGCTTTCTGTTAAAAAGAATGAAAAACATTGCTAAATTCAATAGACTCAGGGGTTTTTCTTCGACAGTTCTACTTGCTTTGGTGTGACCTGTAGTTTTTGGATGCTAAATGTTAGCTAATACTACAAATATTAGCTATATAATGCTTCATATGGACATTACTGAGGTCAGTTGACTGAATGTAGTATTCTTCCTCACTTTTGACTTACTTTAATCCTTAAACACAGCTCCTTGTTTAATAATCATAATCATAATCATTCACTGTGTCTTCAAATTCAAAATGCTGACAAATGCTTCAGGTTATGCTGAAGATTTTCTGTAAATTTTTATTAAAGTCTGCACAAAGAGCTGACTCTGCTACTCTTCATCTGCTTCAGCAGAACTTGAAACCATGTGATAAAGGTGAGGCAATGTCAAAGATTCAACATTTCTCAGGTTTGCAGCTGAGCATGGGAATGGATTTGAACAAAAACCTCTTAGAGCCATAGTGTAAAACATAAAACAAACTGTTAGTGGTCTTAAAAATGACAACAATCGCATAAGTTGAAAAGACTTTACAGATGTCTGCACAAGCCTCCAAATGAATGTAATAGTAAAATGATTGGGATGTCTCTTCAATTCTCTTCCAGTAACAGATGCAGTACTTTGTCAAGAAAAAAAAAATCCATCAATCAAAAACTGTCTATATCTGTTTAAAACCTTGTAAATTTAAACTTTAGGGTGAAGCGCAGACCGGCCTTTTGTTTTTGGGCAAGAACTCCGTGACATGATGCAAAAGGCAGAAACATCAGTCTGTGACTGTAGTGTGTGCACAGTCTCATACACACCGTATGCAAATATACAAAGAGTTCTCCTCTGTGTTGTTCCAATTTGGTTTCTTTGTACAGTGTCATAGTTGCAGAGGGAGTTTTTTGAATCTTTAATCTTGAATCTGAAGAACTGATAGATGTAGCAGTGTCACCACTTTAGAACGGGAGAAGAAACAGGAAGTATGTGGACAAAAACCAGGTGGGGTAGGTGGGGGTTGGGTGTAGTAGTTGGATGGAGCCAGGGTCAACTGTCCTGACTCAGCAGGTTGGAGGAAGAGTGGAGGAAGAGTTACTGGCCTAAATGACATCACATCCAGTCTCTCTGCTTTTCACCAATCAGCTTGCTGAGCAACCGAACCGAGCTGCTTCCCAAACCCTCACACACTCATCGTCATGTTCGGAGAATACTGCAGAAATAATTAAGAGAAAGCAATTTTTGTTAACACTGTTATGCACTAGTATCATGAATTAATTCCACAAATTTAAAACCACCATAGAGAAAATGCTTTTTGGGCCATAGGGGATTTTTTCTTTGCAGTACCGTGAGTGGTCACTAGGAAATCTTAGCTGATGACCGGGAGGTAGCGCTGTATCTCTGTATGTAGCTCTCTTAATACATCTGTGGTTGCACCATGTTTACTTTATTCGAAGTGACTCCCTGGACCATAATTGTTACGAGGTTGCTGTGCTCCCAGCCATGAGGTACTCTTGAACACAACCCCTATAAAACCTCAACTTGCTGTTTATACACCACTGTTTGTGAACAGATTAAACAAACAAGATATAATGTCTTTAATAAGCTTGAGCTGTTGTACTAGTAAGTGTTTTTGTCCTTTAGACCCAGATGGGCTGTTTCTCCTACTGGAATTACCAAGAGAGATCATATTTCTTCTACATTAGCTTTTCTCCATTGTCTCCCTGTAAAATCTAGAATAGGATTTAAAATCCTTCTCCTCACATATAAAGCACTTAATGTTCAAGCTCCATGCTACCTTAAAGACCTCATAGTATCATTTTATCCCAGAGTTTCCAGATGTAGAATGGGAGGCAGAGCCTTTAGCTATTAAACTCCTCTCCTGTGGAACCAGCTCCTGTTTGAGGTTTGGGAGGCCTCTTTACATCTAGGACTAGGCTTAAAACTTTACTTTTTGATAAAGGGTTTAGTCAGAGCTGGCTCAGGTGACCATGAACCATGTCTTAGTTATTCACTTACACTTTCATTTTGAAAAGGGTTTAGGAAGCTTCCTCCCATCTCTCCATCCTCTCTGGGAGTTCCCGGCTGGTTACTCATACTTAGGTTACCAGGAGAGTTCTGTGCAAGGGTAAGTAAAACACTGATTGTTGAGATTTGCTTGCTATTAACCCACAAGATCAAGGGTGCAGTGCAACAGAAAATCGAGGGTGTGAATAAGATAAATAAATATATTTTCTTACCTTGGGGAGACTGTCCATATCACCTGACCCTGAGAGAGGCAGTACAAGTACAAAAATAACACAAATCACCATGATCAAATGAATTCACATTTTGCATTATTTGACAATTAGACATAATCAACAATTTTGCTGAGAATTTTATTTCTATACCTATTGATCCATTCATGTGATGAGGCTCCATTCCTGCCATTCCCCCTAATGGACCATCGCCTCCTGCACCCATAGGGAACTGAAGAGAACATACACAATAGACAGTGATCTATCTGTTATGAAATCTAAGGGAACAACAACAACAACAATATCCCACCGATGCAAAAATGTCTCACATTTGGTCGGCTTCCACCTGGAGGAACTGTGTTTATCATAGTATACATGTTGTCGCCAGAGTTGGTTGAATCTAATATAAGACACAGAGAAACCAGATAAAACAGAAATGTATTATTATTGCTATTATGATTATTATAATTTATATTTATATGTACACATATATATATGTATATATGTTTATACACAGACACACAAATAGCTTACCTGCTGGACTTGGCATTATTGGAGTCCCAGGTGGTCCACCTCCTCCTGGAGGTCCCTGAAATAACAATTTGAATTTTCTTAAAATTCATTCATGAACTAATAAATTATTAAAAAAAAACCTCACACATTCTGTACCTACCACATAACTTCCTGGAGATGCTGAAGAATATGGGGTCTGTAAGAACACAGAAGGAAATCATGAAGGTTATGAAATAACTGTTAATCTTTCTGTTGGGTGACTTTGTTAGACACTTACAGAATTGGAGTTTGGAGGATTGGGCCAGGGTCTACCCCCACCAGGTCCCCTGGAACACACAAACACACACACTTTAGTTCTCTGCATTTGGCAAGCTCCTTTGTTTCCAATTCTTTTGTACAGATTTGGCAACAACAAGTGCTTCTTTTGCCAGAGTGAGGTGATGGGAACAACAAGTAAAAAAAAATGCAAAGAAGACAAGAGCCAGCTCCCAGTGTAACTTCCACACGTCCGAGAGCCAAGACTATACAGGAACGTATTTAAAAGCTACTGCACTGTAGTGACCAATAAAAGACATTTGGAGTTTAGTGTTGTCCTTCTGAGTGAGAGAATTGCGAGAATTGAATTTACTTTTAAGAGGAGAGATGAGATATACAGGCCTTTTCTCTTCCTGTGCACAAGTAGCTCTGTGCTACACACTCGGTATGCCTGTGTTCGTCTGTAGATTACATTATGTACTGTAGACACCACTCACATGTTCATACCAGGCATCCCAGGACCAACCAGGGCATTTAGTGGTGGTCGCATGCCACCTCCATAGTTCTAAAAAACAAATAAACAAACAAAAAAAGATACCAACATTCACTCATGTCTACAAGCTAATAACCAGATTTTGTAAATATCCCAACAAATCATTAATACCATACCTGGGGTCCTAGTGGCACCATGCCTCTAGGGGGAGTCATCCTCTGCATTGGTCCTCCCATATTTGGATGTCCTAAAACAGAGAAAAGGTCAAACTACACAAGTACAAATACACAAGCAGTTTGTGTCCAGAACATTGTATATGAAATAAAGGTTTATCAGACTAGGGACATTTTTGTTATTCAGTTGGCCATTTTTAGTGACGTGTTAATAGTGTTTTTGTATTTTACACCTTTGTCTGCGTATTACAGTATTTAAAACCCCAGGGGGATGGCGAGACTTGTTTGTCTGGCTCTAAACATCATTTCAAATTTACAGCTGCTTAAATTATACATTTTCCTCATTCTAATGTTGAGCTGAACAGTAACTAAACATCCTGAGTGTTTTTACCTATGCATAATTTATGTACTATCTGGAGGAGTGAGTAGTTTGTCTAAATGCGAGTGTAGTTAAAGCATAATGGAGAGCTTTATATTAATAAACCCCACGAAGAGACAAAACTAACAATGAATTCATCTTGCTAACAAGTATTGTCTGTGTGGTGTCAAGAGATGCCATATTGTTGCACTGGGATATATATTTTTCCTTCATTATATTGATCTAGGCAAGTGTATCTTGTTCTTCATAGCCCAAAAACAGCAAAAAAAAAAAAAAAAAAAAAAAAATTCCAGAGCCTGCCCTGTCATACAGTTTATAAAGTGACAATCCATGTCCAAAATAGTAATATTAATTAAAGCATTAGTCCAGACTGAAATATCATAACAACTATTTGATGAGACATGAAGCCTGAAATTTTGGTTTCATGGTGCCCAGAGGATGAATCCTACTAAGTTTGGGTCATTAAAAAACATGACTATTGGATGGATTACCATGAAACTTGGTACATATATCCATGTCTTAGATACCTGAAAGAAAATCCTGAGGCAACTAGAAGAAGGAGAAACTACAAAAATATCGAAGCTACTGTGATAAAATACCCCCAAAACAAATCACTAAATTCTACAACACCTCTCAGTAAACTAGCAAGCTAACGATGATATGGTGAACAGAATATTAATGTAGCATTATCCTTGTCAAATTTATTCAGATGGAGCCACTATAATTCATGTTTTCCTACTGAGGGGAAAAGGAGTCTGTCTGCTCATGACACATACGACAGGTCTGGACCCTCATGAATCTGTTTGCCCTGTCTAAGAGGAAATCGAAAAATAAGAAAACCAGTGAATGCCACAAATCTCTTAATTTGCTCATACAGGATGGTTAAGAAATAATCTGTTCATATTAGTGGTTATTGTGGTAGCTCAGTTGCACTGTAACACTTATCAGATAACCTGGCACAGACACTCATGTTGCCCACAAGATGACGCCAAATAACTTTGGTGGTTCCTTAATCTTCATCTAGTGTCATCCTGGCTTTACAGAAAATACTTTTAAGTTAAAATGTAAAGCTAAAATAATTCCTGTTAATCTTTAATAAACTGGATACTGACTGATAAAAATCTGTACCTTGCTGTCTTGTGGGGTCCATTCCACTGGGTAACATTGGCTGACTACCAGGGACCCCTCCAAGTCCCTGAAGAGGAAAGCAGATCCAACACGGGCATCATCATCACTGTCACACAGACACGGTCCATTTCTACTACTCTAGACTGTTCGCTGTGTGCAGGTGTCAATGTGGCCTGTACCTGGTTGGGTAATCTGAGAGGTGGTCTGGGTCCTCCGGGGTATCGAGGTGACATAAAAGGCTGAAAAAAGCAAAAACAGTATAAACACAGGTTAAATCACTCAAGGTTAGAAACACTGTTCAAATAATCTGCGATCTTACAAACATTAAAAACCCTATTTGAAAACATGTCCAAGTCAGAACTCTTACACAACAATACTGCATATTTGGTACATAAAAAGAGGGTATTTTAAAGGAAAGCATAGTATACACCATCCTTAAAATTATATTAAATGGAAAAACAAACTAGTCCTGTGTTGACAAGTTACTACTGTATATACAGTTAGGAGTCACAAAAGTACTGCTACAAAAGTTAAAACAACAAAAGTTGTACGGAGCACTGAGGGAGGTTTCAATCACTCTCTAAAACACAGCAGTACTACTGTGTATGTCTTCTGTTGAGTTTTAGGCTTACATCCCTTTAACCACAGCTCCATGACAGCAGCATGGGGAAGTCAACCACATTTTCATTAGATAGGATTTATGGAAAAAGAATGAGAGAATACAGGATGAGGTTTGTTAATAATGATGCCACTGTATGTGTGACAAGCTCTTTTGCAGCTGTGAGTGGGTTCTCGCCACAGACAGTAGCAATGCTGTTGCTATGTCTGCTGAACTAATGCCACTGTGGTGGTTAAGGTCGGTCTGCAATGCTGGAGAGGCAATATTTTCAGCATGCCACTAGAGAGCAATGGTCCACTTGTTTTGATAAGTGTCTTCCCTTTAATTACCCCTCTTCTCATTTCCAAGCTGTGCTGAATCAAAGAAAAGGAGGCACAGACATAAGGTCTATTTAATTACTGTAATAATTTAAAAGCTTAATTTATAATAATGATAAATGCAACAATTGAATATAGAAAGTTTAAGAACGAATAAATCACTTATAATGAATAAATAAAACATATTTAATGCTACATACATAACCTACAAACCTGTGCATATAAATTTACAGGCACAGGACACATGTCTCTCACCAGTTAATCGCAAAATGCAGCAATAATATTCTCTGTTCTGGTTCATATGTAATGAATTTTCTGGAAACTGGCAATCTGGTAATTGTTTTTTGAGCATTTGGTCCTTATATGACCTTGTCATCAAAGAACAAGTGATCTTTATAAGGAGATGGAAAAGGCAGTTTAGACTCAGGTTTGACTCAGGTTTGAGTTTTTGAAAAGCAGAGCCGAGAAATACCTATGAAGGCTATTGATCTGCGTGTCAGATGTGAGCGTCTGAGTTTGACTGATAATGACAGTTAATCAATGAGCAACTGGCAGAGTCCTTCTGATGGATAACAGAGATGATCTGCGACAAAGCTCCGTGTGTGTGTTTTGTGCTGAAGACATTTATTTCTCCTGTCAGACTTGTGTCTCTCTGCTTTGGGAAAAACAGTAGTGCACCGACACAAGGATAAATCATGTACACATGTACATGTATACATGTATGTAAAGGTAAAATATACACTAAAATACCGTATACAGCTAAGTTACTCACATATGAAAAAAATAACAGTGACCACCTCTCCAACAATTCTCACATTAAGACAGGATCTCCAGAGGTGACGAAGGCCGTAATTTTCCCAGTTCCCCTTTTATTTAATGCATGAAAGTGATCTAGAGACCCTTAATTATTTTCTCTCCCCCTACTGTGAGTGTGTGTGCATGTATGTGTACTGTATACCTGAAAGAATCCTGGAGGGACTGGTCCCACTGGCATGCCCTCTCCTGGGGGAAGGTTCCCAAGGACGGGACTGGGAGCTGCTGCAGCACTCTGAAAGAGGCAAACAGACACACACACACAAACAAGCATGCACACACGCACACAAACACACAGTTTTTCTCAGAAGAAGTGGAAAGTAAAGTACATTTAGTCAAATACAAATTCGAGGCAATTTTTCTTGAGTACAATTTCCTAAAAAAAAAAAAAAATCAATCCAAGGATCTCCCACAGTCTCTCTCACTGAGATATTTCCTGTATCTGCAGATGCCCTGCCTTGCTGGCCCAGGTTTATTTTTATACCTTATGTTTTTTGTTGTCCCAGACGGGTGGCGCTGGCACATTTCACCACTGCCTCTGTCTGCTTCCTGTGGCATTGTGCTACTAACTAACTAACCCAGAGCTACCACCCAATAGTGGCCCCTTCCTCATCCTCATTAGGAATATATAGCAGACAGCATGCAGTGTGTGCTGAGAGTGTACAGTCATATATATGGTCTGGTGTGAACAGTGAGCACCAGCATGTCTGTGTCTATGTGTATTTGCTCAGTATCTGCCCACTCTGTGTTCTCTTTCTCTGATCTCCCTTCTCACTTTCTCTCCCTCTCTGCTGGCATCGGTTGGGTTTAAAGAGCTCCAGTGAAATTCACCCACAGTCTCTGAAGTTTCCGCCAGCTGACTTTTTAGGTCAGTGAGGAACAAGGTTTAATCAGAGCTGAGATAAAAGCAGACTGACGACACTCCTGTATGCTCCTCTGCTCCACCCCACCACCCTCGCTATTCCCTCATCCTCCCTTATTCTCCTTCATATCTCCCAGTGGGCAACAGGGAACAGGATGTTGTGCAGCTTTGATTCCATATACTGCTGCAAAAGACCCTTTATTTGTCTTAGCAGATGAATGTACAGATGGACACAGATGGATACTGTATCTTCACAGTTCAGTAGAGACTGGATTTGGTTTGGTCGTGTGTGTCTGTGTATTAGTTTACAACACCATGCACAGCATCAAATGTGTGATGTGATCTGTGAGAATTTTAGCCCTTTCTTTCAGTTTTTCTTTTCACAACCTGGATTACCCAGAATGCAGCCTGGAGGTCTGCTGAGTTTGCCTTCATGAGAAAGAGAGGGAGGGAAAGAGGAGAAAAGAGGACAAAGCAGAGATTATGAGTGTGCGTGTGGTAGTGAGAGTGTGAGTGCACCTAATGTTTGTTTGTGCGGGAAAAGGAGCACTGAGGGAGGAAAAAAAATCTACCTGACCTGCTGACAAAGCAGCATTTTCCAAATACAGCAACAGGGAAAAAACAACATGCCAGGATATCTCCCTGCCACAAAACCAGCACCACCCTCCATCTATGGAAAACAAAAACAACACTGCCAGTGGTAACTCCTCTGGTACAGTCTCACTTGATTACAAAAAATCTGACTGACTCAAATGACATTAGAAAATCTGAATGAATGACAATGACAAGGTGCCACAAAGCCTCTTTAGAAGATAGGCTGTGATTTTTTTTTTCCCCAGTTTGCTCTTAAGACGCCCCCAAGTCTGAAAGTCACATGGTTTGCATTGCAATGCTCTTTCTAAAACCTTTCTCATCTATCTCTCAGCAAGGAAAATATGAGCACATTTCCTAAAATGCTAAACTGTTCCTTTAAATCTCTGTTTCAATTCCATTTTGAAAGTAACAGTAGTATCGGCTTGGATGCAAATAATGGTGTATATAATATGAATATCTAAATTGTAATTTGAACATAACATTACAAATCCTTTTAGTCTGACCTTTAACAGCTGACCAAGAACAAAGGAAATTAAATTAACTAAATACATTTAAATTCTTGATTAACTCTGGCAACTTCTGTATTTTTTAAAATAATATAATTAATAATATATTATAATTAAAATAAATAATAAAATAAAAATCAAATTGCATTTGATTATGTTTCATGGCTAGCATAAGAGCAACAATAATGCATTAACTAAGAATGAATACAAATGACGTACCAAACGATGTGTGAGCAGTCCTTAATGCGTATGAGTATGTGTATGTTATGTAAAAATGAACCACTTTTATTAGATTTTTTTTAACCTCTAAATTACAATTTTGGTATAGTCTAAAAAGTTTGGTATTTGTTGGGATAGCCTGAACATTATGTTACGCTTAAGCAATGAAAAAAGAATCTGCAGAGTCAGAGTCAGTCCAACTGGACAAATGGGCAAGGTACCAATACAAGTGGCAAACAGTCAATAAAGTATAAAGATTTTAAGACCTTGTACTCTACAATTTGAAAGTGTCAGTATTAATATCAGTATTAGCTGGGCTGGTTGATAGACTTGTGGATGGTGATAGTGAATAATTTGATCAACATTTGTTGATTCCAGTGGTAATGGCTTAGTATAACTCAGATTACTGTAATTAACTGTGCTGGGACCTCAACTATACCTCCATCTAAAAACTATGCAGTCTCTCATGGATGCTGATAATTGTGTTGACAGTGAGATTGCAGGGCTTCACCTGATGTGCTATGACCATCAGTATAGTGCAATTAGCTCATATTTGCTACAGCATAACAGTGTAGTGACCAGGAAGTTAATATTTACTGTATATTACTCTGAATTTGACTTGGTAAATTCCCGTTAGCCAGTTCTATTTAAACAGTGATTCAAAGCCAATCTCAACATTAACTCCAGTACTTAACCTTTGTCAACAAGAAAGGCACACAGATTGTTAGACACTGTTAATGCGTCTATCATGTACACTTCTCATGCATAAGTGTTTACATTTTCCTGACAAGGTCGAGAGAACAATGAAATATTGAGCTGGTGGCTTTACACTGTTATAATATGACTGTAACAGTTGACAATGTCATAACCAACTGTAGGATCCCGATGATCTGACAAATTTGTTCATTCATAAATCGACACATTCTCTTCTTCTTCTCGCATTGTATTACTTTTAGAAAATTTATTATTTTAATAGCACACCTTTGCATCTCATCACAGCCCCCCCAAATCAATTGACCTCTCTCTTTAAACTACTGTATCTCCTGCTTGTTTACTTTAGTGATGTACTTTCTATGCCTGGATTTACTGTCTTCTCTCTGCTTATTGAGATCCTAGTAAGACTTCAGTCTTTCCGGGATCTGGAAACAAGACAATCACTTCATCTGTCTTTCCATTCATTTTATGTGTCATCAGATTGTTAAATGAGTTTCTCTTTGTATTATGATGTATAATATGATTCCTCTATTTGTAGTATGGTTACTGGTGTTGTGACCAAAAGGTGTTTGAGATGAAACCTGAGGCAGTGGATCGCCCTCCGTGTGTCCTCAGATGAACACCTGCATCTCCTGGCAAATGCATTTGTTGCATAAATTATTCAAACTGTGGCCCTCCGGGAGAACAGTACAATAAACCAGACATACTCAACAAGCCTCACAATACAACAAACTGCAACATCAGTGAATGTGCACTATAGTACACTGCTGTCCAGAAAATCAAAATGTCCAAGAAGGGAGTGAAGTGAGATCAGTGTACGAAAAAAGCAGAAAATATGTGCAAAAACATTAAAATGTTCAAGATTTAAAAACATGATTGACATCATGATTCTGCCGGGAAAATTTGTGTGCAACCCTGAACTCAAATGCATCAGGTTGTATGTCAAACTCAGAAGGACTTTAGATGATTTTATGTTGTCCAAGCGCATGTTCAGATGTGTGAGCACCCTCTCTGCCATTACAATGCTACACACAGAGCATGTCTACACTGTCTCCATCCAAAATGATACACCTGACTGATATACCACCAACCTTATTAAGCATCTTTTGCTTGTAGCATGGATTGACTCATTATGAACCACAGAAAAAAAAAAAACATGCTGAAAACATTTTTTGTGAAGTGATCAAAACACACCGTTCTTTCCTGTGAAAAATACAACGATCTGCTGAAGGAACTGTAGATGTTTAAATGTAGCACAATACAGTTCACTACTTTGCAATCTAATCAGACTTTCTTTATACTACATTCGCACTACACTAATTCCATCAGACTAATGGGCTCAGTAATACTTAATGAGATAAGTCACAAACTCTTTTATCCCTATATGTTTACCTATTATGATCCTCGCTAATGTGTGTGAGTGATGCATGCATACTTTGTGTGTGTGTGTGAAGGTGGGGAGTCATCTTCATCCAATACTTCTGAGACTGAGAGACACTCAGAGTTGCGTGAGTGGAATCTCAAAAAGCTGTATCCATGTCTCCTCCCTCTCTCTCCTGCTTTCTCTCTCTGTCTCAACGTGCATCGGCCGCTGCCTTCTCCCTCCACCCCTCTGTCTCTCACACTTTGCTTCTCACACAAATCAGGTCTGTTTCGTTTTTTATAACAACATGGCTGGTACTATTCTATATTTTTCTTACTCTCAACAAATCTCATGAAAAGACAAAACAGCAATGAATATGAAAATATATCAAGTGTGACACCCTGATAACATGACACAACTCAGCTAAAAACTATTTTAATATTTAGAAAGATGGCGTTTCTTCCTTCAAACAAACAAGGGAATTGCACTTTCTTTTGACCATCACCGTCCTACAGTAATTGTAAAGACTGCAAACTGTTTTAGGAAGTTATGCAGCCTTTTAAAAATTAAGAACCATTTTCAGAGATTTACATTTTGTAGGAATTCATGGGTTTAGGGTTAAGTGCCACTGATAAAAAGATGTCTAGGGAAGTAGTAGGAGAAATATTTCATAATATGTCCAAATATTTCATGAAGCTGCGAGTACAACTGAGCTGCAACAATAATGTGCTTTTTATTTTCTCTATTTGAGGTGCAATTGTTTGCTCTATAAATGATCAAATAGTGAAAAATGTTTGTCATAGCTTCCTGCATCCCACAGTGATAAGCCAAAACACATTTTCTATCCAACTATCAGCCTAAGCTGAATATCTTGTTTAAAAAGGCAAAAAGGAGAACATTTTAACATTTGACAAACTGAACCACAAAGTGTTTAAATTTTAAGTATATATAATGTCATACATTAAAATCTAATATCAAAAAAGTTACAGGTCTCTTTTCTGTCTGTTGTTTCAGTTCTGATATTTAAAACTAAATGGGGGACAACTGTACGGCTAGCTAAATAAAAAAAAAAAACAGCAGTGTGAAGCATGATGAGCAAATTCATTAATTCTCATTCTGTATGCTCGCTTTCTTCAGAAAGCCATAGGGTGGGGGCAGTAGTGGGGTTTGGAAGGGTCACCACTGAGTCTCAAGGCCACTCGCTTTACAACAGGATCTACAAATGACACACCACACAGGAAGGAACTCCATTCCTCCTCCCTCTCCCTCTTTCCCACTCCCTCCATCCTCTCAAATGCCATTAGTCCACTTCCTGAACAAGGGAGGGGGGGAAATGGAAAGAAGAGCAGCTATGAGTCTGCATGACACAAACACATATACATGCACACAGTCACAAGCAAAACACATTCATAGACATGAGAGCAGAAACACAATAAGAAGACTGATTTGTGCATCAGTGTATATATGCACAGAATATAACTCTGTATAACTGTAGTCTGTCAGTCACTGTAAAAGCATAATTACACTATCTGTAACTAAGGGTTTTAACCAAGCACAAACTGTCAGGCAGCATAGAAATAATGGAGACAGAGACAGAAGAAGTTTGCTTAGCAGCATAGATATGAGAATGGGTATGCTCTGCTTTTGACCATGTATTATTCACAGTCTCCTGTGGCGACCAGAGACAGATCAACACGCTCCACTGTTCAATCCTCAGCCCAACTCACTTTCCAATTTCAAGGCGGATAGGCTTAAAATCACCCTGTGGCATTCAAAGCTCCCTTTCTAACCAAGTTGTGCCATATGCTACACCAGTAAAACACAGCAGCGAGAGGGAAAAAAGTGTTTTATCTGTGCACTTCATTCCAGATCTCTGCTCTTTAGCAAGAAACGCTGGCTGAGTTTGAGCTGCCATGTGAAAAAAAAAGAAAAGAAAAAACGAGAGAAATGATTATGAGAGTATAATCACGTGTTTGTCTGTTAGTTGTAACACTATGCTCACCAAGTTAAAGGAAATGTTTGGATAATATTTTTCTTAGGGTCAAGAGGTCCCAATATTAAAGCCAACAATGAATGAACTGAACAACAACGCCAGAACCGAAAGTCACTGTGAGGCTACGTACACAGACACATCCACATAACACAGTGTAACACATGTTTACTGGAATAAACCTTCCAAATACTCTCTCTCCTGACTATACGCACACCACACAAGGTTATTCATATGTTCATACAAGAATCCAGCCAATATTTACACCAATACCCCATAATTGTGAATTTCCAATGTGGCATTTGCATCTCCGGTCTAGCAACACATGACATCTGATTCAAAGTTCCTACACAGTATATGATCAAGACAACAATTATTAAAACACATCAGTGAGTCACACTTTTGCACTTGCTGATGTGGTCCTTTATTACAATGACCTTGAGCATTGTAGTTTATTTTGCATCCATTCTCCAACTTTGCCCTGCGGCCATAAATATTCACTAGAGCATTAAATGTGCCTTAATAAAATGAGACAAACCTTTGACCAAAACTACAGTGCCTTACAGTTTTAGGTAATGACTGAGCCTTTTGTTTATTTTGTTTGTTAGTTTAGGGTTATGTTTTCTATAGTAAATGGAAAAGTATTGAGAGACAGATTAACATATAGCTGATTGTCATCAACATACATTAATGTCATATGTGCACACTATCCTTGGCTCTCAGTGGTCACCCTCTTCATCCTTGTACATCTTTTCAGTCTTTATCACCTTCAGCACCACATTATCTTGTACAACAGAATTCCTACCATCATCCAGATACTCTCTAGTGTAACATTACAGATGATTACCAGGTAAAATAGCAGTACAACACTAATCTACTTGGGCTCAATGGAAGATTACAGGTAGGGTGATATCAGCTGCACAGGGGGTGACAGTAAAGGGGGGGCCACTGGCCGTGCTTCCTTTATCAGTGATGTCATTATCGACCCTTGTAAACATCTCTGAGGCTGTGAGGAGCTGTGTAATATGTGAGGTGGAGCCTCAGGCAGATGCCATGTCAGATACGCATACAGAGCTAAAAATGATAGTCACTTTGGTACTGAGGAGCAACACTTCTCCCACCACTATCTCACTTGGTTCAACAACACTGTGGGAGATAAGGGAGATGGACTGAGAAGAGTAAAGGGTAGACAGAAACAGAGAGATTTAAAAGTCACAGTTTGAGATAAAGAGTAGAGTCTGTCAAGGTTTTCAATGTGGCAGATTGATGCAAAGATGATTCGCATGAAATATGTAACTGAAATATGTATCTTTAAAAAGAAAAAGATCTTTTTTTTCAAAATAAATTATTGTGCAACTGCAGACAATGAATTGACATGAGAATTCATCAAACCAAACAACAGGAAAAACCAGTGAGAAGTAACTTTCTGTGTCTCATCTTGTAGTGTTTCTAGTGCTAGAAGACCAGACACAAGACAGCACAAGATAAGCATCTGAGTGTCTACAACTGCAAAAATACACTGGGGTTAAGTGGGATCAAAGAGATAACATGCTGGGCCTGATTTTGTCAGCATTCCCGTTTCACCCTCCTGCTCTAGTCCCACCACTTCTGAAACATTCGCTAAAATCCCCCTCTTCACATACAATCTGTACAGCATTTCTATAACTTCCTCCAAGTGAAGGTTAAAGTACTAAATCTTCAGTGTGCAAAAAATGTGCTCACTTTGACTGATTTCAAACTAAACATTAAACTCCATCCATAAAAAGAAAAACTCTTGAACACTTCTGGATGAGGTTGTATGGGTGAAAGCTCAGATAGCAACTTTACTAAGACTGCAACAGAAACTTCACTTAAGCTCTTGTTTAGGGCCTTTATTATCATAATCAATAATAAAGACTGTAGTCAATTACTCTCCTGTATAACAACAAGTCCTCTGTTAAACCTTGTTGTCACTCTTACACGTTCTTCTCTTTCACTGCCCTCAGTTAACCTCTCCCCTTCACTCTGTGCCATGCCCTCGTGTTTGCCCCTGCCCGCTGCAGAGCAGCAAAGCGTGCATATGTCAACATTACATAAATACTGCACTTTGGCATGTTCAAACACGCATGTGACATGACTCAGCATAACACGCTAGTGGAAAGCACACTCCTCTGAGAGCAGGGGGCTGAGTGAAACAGGAAGGAAGATGATAAGAGGACTTGAAGAAGAATGTGGCCAGACAGAGGAAGATAGAGGGAAAGAATAAGAGAAAAAGAAAAAAACTGCTGGTTTGAAATAGATAGGATGAAGTGTAGAAATTCATAGACCAGAAGCGTACACGCAGAAGCCAGCATACAGTGCTCACTATTTTCCCCTTGTTTTGATTCAAACTGTTCGTGACAAACATTTCCATCTCTGCTCAACCTATGGAAATTCCCGTTCTTTTTCTGCCTCCGCTCGGGTCGCTCTTCATTGCCATGGCAATGATATTACAGTGAGTCACCTCCACATCTCCCTCCTCCCCTTCGCTGCCAAGAAGGAACATGCAAGAGTGTGATAGAGACACAGAGATATATAGAGGGAGAGAGAGAGAGAGGGAGAGAGGGAGAGAGAGAGAGAAGGAGCGAGACAGAGGAGAAGAGAGGGCTCTGTTTCCCTGGAAACAGACT
>JAUBNQ010000028.1:11138982-11162998 GCA_032353495.1 Ctenopoma kingsleyae | reverse complement strand
GAGCTCTCTGTTTCATTGGCGCTACCAACCTCTGGAGACCATAACCTTGGTATTCCAACAGGTTTTGTGCTTAAGTGGAGTAAGTTTGGCTCAGTATATGCAACAGAGTGCTTTGATCTTGTTCAGATTCAAAATAGTGTTTACGTTGTTAAAGAGAGTAAACTGTGGGTAATTAATTGATGTGTTACAGAGATATAGCAATAAGACGAGTAGGCACAGACGATAGGATTCCCTTCACATACACTGAACAGTATGGTCTGTAGCACTTCTAATGGAACACAGTAAAAGTGAAGATGAATGGTACTAGTATGGATTTCAAGCCTCCAGAGTTTATTGTGCACTTTAATTCCAAATACACTGAAAGCTATGTTGCAAAACTCAATAGATTAAACATTTCTGACCTTTACAATGCCCCTGGAGTGCTTTTCAGAAATACTGCAATAGCTGGCATTGACAGCATTACGAACCTGTAGCCCCAGATTGTGCCTTTATCACCTTGCACTGGAGTCACAGAGACAAGGCAACGGTAAAAAACAAACAACTAAAACAACAACAAAAAAACGCAACAAGGAACAACACCACCACCAACAATGACAACAAAAATATGGCAACGCTTTCCAAATCTAGAAACACTCGCCCAAACTCCGGAGGTATTTCCAAAATCTCCATAGACTCCTTTTACTGCCAGATGCGGTGAATTACACTATTTACAGAGACAATATTTATCAGCTGCATCTATGATATGATTAATGTCATGATCGTGCTCATTTTAGCCTTCAAAAAGACGCTGCAGCAGAAAGAACTCAAAAATAGATGGCAGAAAGCAGAATCGAAAACACAAGAGCAAAAAACAAGTCCACAAACTGACAGGACTTGATGGCTGCCGGAGGCGTGTAAGGAGGAAGTCCAAACAACATTCTGGCAAAGAAGTGGTGTTACTGGTAGGGTATATATAGTGAGTTAACAGGTGAGAGCAATGAACCTGATTGGCTAGAGAGTGGACGGGGAGTGAGTGTAGAACTTCCCAGAAAACAATGAGTGGTGAGGGAGGAAACACAGAGATGCTTGCTGAGTGGCAGCGGGTGGGGTGTGTAAGTATAAGTAATACATGGCAGGCAAAATATGTGGCTACAGACCTGCAGTATCCAGACTTCTTTTTCCATTGTCACTTTATCATAATTAATATTACTGTAGCATAAGAATCGAGCAGTGGATGTAACTTGATTTCAGAAGTAATGTCCAGTGTCGTGGCCAAAACAAAGTTCACAAGAACAGTGAAAAACCTCAACACCAGATGAACCGCTGCACTGCCCAGCACTACTTTAAACAGATTTGGGTGGTAACATTTGGATAACAGGCCCTTAAAGCCATGTTTTACTCCACCCCATTTTTCCAGCAAGAGCTACATTACGGCATCATGTTTGCGTGCATGTGTATTGTTTACAATCTGTGTTTATACTTGTCGAACTCTAAGATAATGTGTTCCCACACTTGAATGCGACGCCGCCTATCCTTTTCATCTCTTACATCTGCAGAAGAGCGAGTGATATGCCAGAGAGGAAAGGGTGTCAGAGAGACAGAGAGGTGTGTGCATGCGCATGTGCACGAACACACTCTAAGTCAGAGTGATGAGAATTGATGCCAGCTGATGATGTAACCTTTTCCATCCCCCTCTCTTTTGTTCTCCTCTTCCTCTGGCCGATGTACAACAAGCCTCTAGCCACTGTCTTCTACACTGTAATTTACCGTCACTTACGACGCAGCACAGGAATCAACTGACCTCATTTTCACCACTTCACCTTTTTACCTCTGCAGAATTAAAGTGAAGACAAGCTCACATCTCAGGGAGAGTAGTGGATAGACTGAGAAGAAAGTGGAATTATCACAAAGAGAGAAAGTAGAAGAATAAAAAAGGACAAAAGTGAGACTAAAGAATATCAACAGAAACAGAGGTGCAGATCAGGGAATATTGTCAGTCAAATACGTCAGCTCCAATTGTAACTCTGCTGAGGCTGCAGCCACTAAACGCAACACTAATGTTAAAAAAGCCTGCTGCTACTAACCTGTTGGCTCAGCACTGTAAGGTCAGGCTAATTCAATTAGCTGCTACACTTGCTGGACATGAAGAATGAGGGTCAGACCACCTTCAGAGTGGACACACTAAGTACAGACACACAAACACATACAGCTTTACTCACCTCTGAGAGGAAGGTCTGTGCTGACTTCTGTGCTCCTACATGCAGCAGGTACTCGTACACATACAGAGCTAACCTGCACAGAAAAATACAGAACACCGTGGGTCAGTTTGTCCATCAATGTCCAAAAAAAATCGACATTCAGGTTAGTAAAACAGGTTAAACAACATTAGAAAAGTAAAAAAAAATACATGCATATATAAACAGTCTTGGTATTACAACCAGAACTAGAAAATACATTTAAAATTCCCCAGATTCACCTTATTCCTCAGATTCTCAGGTCTTTCTTGTTATATTTTCTACTTGTCTACTTACTTGTTGAAACCTTTGCTTTGGGACCTACAGGTCCTTCTCTATACTTAAGATGAACCTATACCTAACATGGAGTTTTTCTCAGGGTGATCTATAAATAAAGATGAAGGAGCCTACGCACGGATGTGAATTGCCAAGAAGTAATGCATCTGTGAGGGTGTCACAGTCTGTTCCAAATCTCATAAGCGAGAGATAGACACACACCAGCTAAGATCAACTCCCGAATGCCTAACAACAGTTTAATATTTTAAGATGTTTGAAATACACTAAAACTCCATTTTAAATCTCAACTCCGCCTCTTTAGAGAACAAACAATGTGGTGATAGGAGTCTGCTTGGTGGGGCTGCACTGTGAAACACCCCGCTCTTGTACCTTGGGCTCTCCATGGACTTCCTCCTAAGGCTTTGATCACAGTAAGAATTAATTATAAGCTTGATTTGTTAAACAATGCTCCTCCTCCTGTGTCTGTGCTGATGCCTAAGAGTAGGTTAGAGAGGAGGTGGGGTGACGGTCGACACAGGAGATCAATAAAAAACAATGACTTTGAATGGCAACCCGTAAGAACAAATTATTACATGAGAACCAATGTATGTTGGGCACTGGTATTACACACATAATTAGGTAATTATAAAAATATTTTTCTGTTGATCAACTAATTATTTAATTGACTAATTAAAAAATGTTTTAGCTAAACACACACGCATGATGTAGAATGTTTCAACCTGAAGCTCGGTGTCTCTATGTTTATTCGTGTGTACATGTGTATGATTGTGAGGCGTGAAAGATGGTTAAACTAGGACGGCAGCTGTCCTAGAACCCCCCGCTGAAAGGTGCTACCAGCCTGCTGCAGCCGATCCAGACTTCTTTTATATCAAGGTAAAAATAAACTCCCCAGACAGCCATGTCTGCCTGTCTGAAGATGATGGACTGCACACTTTTCTGCTCTGCACACAGGTACTGTCTCTTCATTCCCCCTCTTCTATCCCTCTCCTCCATTTCCATCTCTTTTCTTCATCAGTTTCATCCTCTTCTTCCTTCTCTCTCTCTTTGTGCCTTTTCTGTCTTACTTATGTGGTTTTCCTCTTGACTTGTTTCTGGCATGATACTGGTTGTTTAACAATGAAAGGGTGAAGGATCCTTCCCCAACTCTTTCCATTCCCTCCTCTCTCCATGGTCCCCATAGCCTGGCAGGAATGTTTAACCAAAGAGATAGAGACAGAACGTTTCACAGGGACAAGGTTAACAGGACGATGAGAGGCTTGACAAAACTCTTGACACCTCGACAACTGAACATGAATAAAAGATGCGCCCTTTTTTTTTTCAAAGCACTGTACAACTCTGAACATTTCTAGGAACAAACTTGTTCAGTCACTCTCTTCTGCATCGTTTTTCTGTCAGCCTGTCTAAATCTGTCACCCTCCCCTGTGAGCCTCAACGTCAGCTACAGCAGCATCAGTATAGAACTGTTTATTAACACTGAAAGATCTCATGTACCCACGAGGGATACATTCACGGAGATGATGATGAGTCCGACAGCTGCATGAATGAATTCATTCTATCAGTGGGAATAAATAAAGAAATGAAAGCTTGTCCTCAGCATGTATTGGCCTGTAGCCAGTCAGCTACAATATCTATCGCCACACAAAAATAACGCTTTGCATGGTAGCTGCTTTGAGGAAGACTGAAAGGTTTGACCGGACCTGATAGAATTCACAGGAGGAGATGTGACCTGTGGCCTGGATGCAGATAAAGGGTCAAAGAAAGTGAGCATAGCTGTGAAAGATGGATGTAAAAGGGGAGAAAGGTGATGTGATAAACATGTTAGAGGGTATCAGAGGTAGGCTAA
Source organism: Ctenopoma kingsleyae (assembly GCA_032353495.1). NCBI lineage: Eukaryota > Metazoa > Chordata > Actinopteri > Anabantiformes > Anabantidae > Ctenopoma > Ctenopoma kingsleyae. The sequence goes on along the minus strand of JAUBNQ010000028.1, from coordinate 11,158,645 downwards.
TGCAAGTTTTGGAGAAGAAATGAAAAGACGTGGAAAAGGAAACAACGTCACAATTTATACCCTGCTCCTGGTGTAAAACACAACAGTTTAAGTGCAATGATGTTTGCAAAAATACACATAAATCAGGCTTAAGTCACTCCCCTCTCTCTCCCTCTTATCTCCTTTTATTTAACACACACCAACACTAGGCAGAGTTGAAAAGAGACTGATAGACACCAAAGCCGCAGATGCGGACACTTTGTTAGCATTCAATATGTACTGAACCTTAACTCAAAACTACTAATTTCCTCAAAAATGAGTGAATAAGCTTTGAAAACACCCCCACCCCCCACCCCCAATGCTGCTCTTTCATTGTTCAGTTACTATATCTTCAGTTCAGCCTCCCACTGCTAAAAATGCAACCAGCTATGTGGAACTTAACTGACTGACAGAGTCAAAAGACTGAGCAGAGATAAGGCTGAAGGATTAGAGAATGGGAGCTGTTCAAGGTTAAGAATCCTCTAAATTTGACACATTAGGGTGAAAGCAATACAAAGACTCTCTCGTTATTAAATAAACTGTCACTTTAAATAATCTCTGCATTAGAATTTGAGGTAAAAGTGCTCAAAGTGAGGCAGCCAATGCATTTATAATGGTTTCTGACTCCAAATTAATCAATTCCCATTAAAGCTCTTTTGGTGTTTGCCCTTGCTGTCGGACATACATCAGAAAATTGAAGACATTTTTTATTTCCGACCTGTCTACCCTTGCAATTTGTGTTGTAAATAAGAGCCACCTTACATTAATCAAAACCGCAACTAGGATGATTGAAGAGATCAGGTGCCTCCCACTCTCCTGCCTCTACCCATGTGCTAAACTGTGTGTGTCATGTGAAGTAGTGGGGATGAGTGGGTCCAAGTGGAGAAGGTGAGGTGTGTGTGTGTGTGGGGGGGTTGTTAAGGATCCACACCTGACCCTTTTGTCCTTCAATTTTAAGTGGTTTTGTCTTCTGTGAGCCACATGTAATTAAATTCATATTTGGAGCTGACCCCCACTCTGCTGCTCCTGTAAACCTGCCTAAGACGAGACAGTCGGCGAGCTTGAACAGTCAGAGACTGATCTTAGCTTAATGAAGGCAGAACACAGAAACCACACAGAAAGGGACCAGCTTCTGGGCTGCCTTGTTATCGAGCCACACAGAGAGAATAGCGGAGAAAGGAGAGTATATTGGAGCTGAACCACAACCTATTTTTCCAGGATTAGCATTTGGGAGGGACCAGTAGATCACTGCTAATCAATTTACTGCCATGGCGATCAAAGTCTGGCAAAGCTTCAAATCACAACAGACAATGGCCTCAGTGATTGGATTTGCCTGTTATAGATTAGCTCCAGATTATTTCACTCTTGTTAAAGATTAAATGGAAAAGTGATTATACTTTTGATCTGAATCTGCATGTTAATTGACATATTTACAAGACTTGCTACTGTGCTGACAAAGTCTAACAACACACATCTGATCAGGAAAATGAAATATTTCAAGTAAGTATAAAAGTTTTAAAATCCTGAGGAAATTCTTGTAAACATGCCATTTCCATCAGTGATGCTCTTGCAGACATAGAACAGTTAAAAAGAAATACTGAACATTATCTTAACTGGTGCAAATCACATTTTTTTTCATAAATGCAAATTTTATTCAATTCAATTTAGTTTTATTTATATAGTGCCAAATCACAACAAAAGTCATCTTGAGGCAATTTACATTGTAAGGTTTAAGACCTTACAGAATATAAGTATATACAGAATAATGTGGAAAACCTAACAGTCCCACTTGAGCAAGCACTTAGGCGACAGTGAGACGAAAAACTCCCTTTTTTATTTTATTTAGTTAAACTGCTCCCAGAGATATTTTTCTGTAAAAAGTACACTGTGTAATCTGTCATAAATTAGAGCCGCAGCAAAGAGAGAGACAGTGCCTTATCCTTTATAAGTAAGAAGGTAATATTGACCTTATTTGCTTAAATGAAATTCTGGTTTGTTGTGGGTAGTGGCTGGAAATTATCTCCGAAACAGCTGTTATAATAATATAATAATAATGTGGTGAGAGAAAGAAAAAGTCTCATCCCATCACAGATTGTCAACTGCACTGCAATAAGAGTGTGCTGTGTGCAGTTTAACCAAATAAAATGAATTTTGGATATTTAAACCTGCATTACCTTCAGCATGATGATGCTGAGACACGTTCTCACCTCATTCGTTCACAGTCCACGTGGCGAAGCTTTGATCAAACATTAGCTCATTTACACGACAAACCGACACAGACTGACTGCAGTTCAGTCATCTAGTGCCCCCGTTGGGACTGTTATATGCCTTTCAGTGACACGTGTTACACTGACATTAGCTGTCAATCTCGATGGGAGACTATGTCATCAAACCAACAAACACTAGCTCTAGCTTACTGGGATTTGACTTCCTGTAAAGAACAATAGTGTAAGATGCATTTTCCTCATAGTTTAGTTAAACCTGAGAAATGTCTTATTTCTATAAATTGATAGACAAATGAATGAAGGAAAAATAAGAAGAAACAACAAGCCACAGACTGAACCGCACTCTCACTTTACATTTCCACCGTGGAGGAAAATTACAGAAAGAGAGAGAAATTAAAAAAAAAAAAGAGAGAGTGATGGGGTGACAGGAGTGTAGCAGAGAGAGATGAAAGGTTCTGGTGAAGAGAGGAGACTGAAGAAGGGGGATTAGAGAGACAGAAAAAAGGCAGATCTGGAGGATAGAGGTGATGGGTGCTAGCGAATGAGCCCCAAGATGAATACTCTTGAGATCTGTAAACTTTCATATTCTAATGTTGAGGATTCTCGCTGAGCGGTGTCTCAGTTAGCCAACCACCCTGCTGTGACCTCCTTCTGCAAATTAACACAAAACCCTGCAACGGAAACAGCCAGACTAAACTAGACTGGATTTTCACCATTCTCTAAGAGAAAAAGCAAATGACTATAAGCTGTGCTCAAAACATAATATACAGAAAGGATAGAATGAAAGAGAATAGCACACTATGCCTTAAAGTATGTGCTGAATTTCATTATATTTTTATAAATGAATTTCAATGAGTTCTGTCAGAGGTAATAACAATGGAAAAGTAATCCTAGATTGAACTAAGTCACAGACAGGAAGCTGAAATACTGTAATTATCTCCTGGATATGCTTACCTACTACAAAAGACTAAATTACTGTCTTAAATCACTGCTGTGTGTTCACAGCATAGACTAATGTTAGTAAAAGTGACACTGTGAAATATCTAGTGAGAGCTATAGTGTCTTTGAAGTACTTTGCTTTCAAGCGAATGGAACACTTTTGAGAATAATAAAGCAATAAGGAAAAAGTCACTCCTTCAAATTTGACTTAGATAAAACAGACGCAACATCTTACAATAAATTATACTTGACGTTAACTCCAGTTTGGTAAAACACGTAATATTTAGTTACATCACCATTTTCATTGCTGTACTTTTATTTTGCAATGCAGTTAATTAGATATCCCATTGGGTGTCACTCAGTCAGTGTTGGTGAGGATACACTTATGCCTCTTTGCTAATGCAGCGTATCTGGCATATGTTGTTGTGATTTTTCAGACTTTTGTTTTCTGTGTTACATAACTCTGCAGAGTATGTGACTGATGCAACACAGGCTAAGACAGCGGTAACTTTGAGTGTGAGTACGAACACAGCTACACTGTACAAAACTGAGCAATATTTATGTTGCTTGAATTAATGTGAATGGAGTCATATCTCGAATGTCACAAATGCCTGGTATTTCTGTGCTACAATGTCTTGTTACTTATTGAAAGATACATACACTATTAATATTTCTGCAATAAGCTACAATCAGCAATTTCTTAGTTACGTTCTATAGCTATGGCTACCAATTTAATGTATAATGCCATTATAATAATCATATAAGGAATTTGGTACTCATGAATTTAAGATCTTTTTGTAAGAGTAAGATCATCAACATTATCATCATCATCATGTGCAGTACAGCTAAGCCAAAGGATCTCCAAATCTCACTGTCCATCCACCTACTATCAAAGAACTACCAGTGGATGAGGAGAGCATTGGCAGTTTGGGTGCCTCACAACTCTGGTGAGGATAGAGTAGGGCCTGCCATAAAAGAGAGCACAACGATCAAGCTGCTGCCCCTGCTGAGGACAGCCCTGTGTGTGACAGCCAAACACTTTCCCTGATTAATCAAGCCTAGCAGCGGGGCTTTATGTGCCATTAAGAGCCCTGCTAAATGACTTCACTTCATTCATTAAAGTGGAGCATCCTCTGCGGGTAGAGCAGCTCTGCTCGCCAGACAGACAGACAGACAGACAGACGAAAGAAAGCTGGGAGAGAGATGGTGGTGGGAGAGACGAGGGTGGTAGGGGCATTGAGGCACGATAAACAACGACAAATATAGACCCATTACAATGCTGAATAATTCATTTTATACACAGGGCTTCAGGAAAACAAGGGGCGCAAGAAAAAAGTGCCCCAAACAACCATGGGGATTATGGAGCCTTTACCCAATACAAACCATCTTCAAAAGAGATCTATTCATGAACATACCTTCTCTGGGAAAGGTACAGCTACAGGATCATGGTCTAATCACTTTATATGGAAAATCAGGTTCCTGTGGACTAATCCCTGATGCATTTTCATTAGGCAGAAGTATAGTTTTAATGAATCTGTGCAGGAGAGTTGGACAGCTAGGTGCGAGTGGATTAATTGTTTGAAAGCGCTGTTGCATACAGTGGCTGCTTTGTTTGAGCTATTCTTTTAACTCATCTGCAAGGACACAAGACACACAAACACAAATCGGGCCAAGTAGAGTAAAAGTCAAACACACATTTGTAAGAAAGAAAAAAGAAAGCCAGAAAAGAGAGAGATTATAGAATTCAAATGCAATAAAACACTGTGCAGTGCAGAGTGAAGGACAACGATAGATAATTTATCCAGTCAACAGAGAGACAAAGATATAGTGATGGGGGGAAAGATAAAAAGATAAAGATTACGAGCAACAAGAACCTAGAGGGAAGAGAGGAAGAGAAAGAGCAAGGAGAGAGAAGGTGGTGGTGGACAGAAAAAGAAAAAGAGAGATAGAGAGAGACAGAGAGAAGGCAAAGAGTAAATGATTAATGAAAGGAGCTGAGAAGCGCAACAAGGGGAGGTCAGGACAGCACAGAAGAGGAGTGATGGTGCAGCCTGTGAGCAAAACTGAAAAGGACAACATTATGAACATGCCTGCTGCTGTCACACACCTTTATCTAGAAGAATCTCAGAGAGCAGATATTAGTCTTCTGGATGGGCCCCTTTAACACCGGATTTGCAAATCTAAATGAACAGGATGATAGTTTCTACTCTTTTAATTTTATAAAGACAAAATAGTTGGTTACTGTGCCTTTCAGAGCCTTTGTGTTTTCTTTAACCGATACAGAGTGTGATTAGAGCATAATCCAGATACTGCGGGTGCATCGTAAAAACCTTCCAGTGGATCATGTTTACCATATAGAAAACAACTACTAACACCCAAATCATTTATTGCATAAATATGATAAGACTGTACAAAGACTTCCATTAGACTCATTCAACTTCTTGCCATATCTCAGTCAAATACATGCCTTCAATTAATCCCCAAATGGCAGTGTGCTGTGGTTCTATCACCGGCTGCTTGCTGATGCATTTCTAATTGGCATTTTTGCTGATGGTCACAAGTTAAATCTATATTCTCCATTACCCTTCCACGACGTCCCCTGGAGACTCTCTAATGGCTCCATCTAAACGCAAAGCACTTGAATATAGATATTCATATGAAGTATATTCTCTCTGATGCTGACTGGTCTCTGCGTAGACCTCAGTCGCAGGTTCAGTGCATAGTTGCAGAGTTGGGAGGAGGAGTGAAAAGTTCACTGCAGCTTTGAAGATTAACAAAACACGTGTCATAATCCTGCATGAAAACAGCCTGAGGAGAGACACTTGTAGTCAAATAAACTGTGTTTTATCTGCTCATGTTCCGTGTTTTGTCTCCACGGAGATGGTTCCACATGCTGCTTTGCTGAGCAAATGTTTGTTGTAGCCTTTATCCCTCTCACTTCCACAACACATAGTAAAGCCTTCAGTGGAGCTTTGGCTGGGTGACAGGCCTGAATGCTCCAGCACCGGCTTGGCAAAGAATGGTGTAGCTTGTGCTGGCTAAGCACAGTCAGGGTGAACTGAGGTGGCTGACTTCAGGGCTGTGTGACATTATGCAGGGGGCTGATAAATGGTGTCACATGACTTAAGGGATAATGATGTTGACATGCAACATAAAAACATTACATGTTTCATTACAAGATTCTCATATTTGCCACATGATACAGAGGTAAAGCTGTGCATGTGGAGCATAGAGAAGAATTTGCCCCTAGAAATGCCCAAAATCACATGTAAAAGTAAATAAGTCAAAAGAATGAAGCTCATATCCTGACAGAGGAAGATTTGGCGTTCTCTGGCTCACCTCAGTGTGGACCTCGTGTTTACCTTTCATTAACTGGGGATCCCAGAATCCTCTCCTCCCCACCCCACCCTTGGGGCAGTCTAATACAAGGTGAAAATAAAAGCTGTAGAACAGGCACTTGAAAGACAAATATTAAAACAACACAGGATATCATGTTTGAGTTGTACATTTGATGCACAAGAACAACAATTTTCAATTTTCATTTGTCTGTATTAATATACTGTATGTGGGCATGTTTTTAGCATGTAAGAGACATATCTTGTAATGCCAAATCCACAACAAAGGCACTCTATATAAAAACTGTGAAAAAACAACTTGTCAGTATCAAATTGTTTCTTGTTTCTTGTTGACTGACTAATGACTAATGTATGAGAGAAAAGAAAAACATAAGCTCAGTAGTAACCCGAGCCACTTTGTGAACAGGACAAAGACTGATAGCAGCCAACTTATCAAGATTCTTTGACCAAGACCAACGGTATTTGCAAACCTCCACCCTGTGTTGTTAGCACACAACCTTATCTGCTTTGCATAGCTACAGACTATGGCAGCTCTACAACTTCAAGTTATTTTCAATATAAATGAATGTGCTAATTATTTCCTGGTCTTGAGAAATTAATTTAATGCTTAGTCAATTATCAGAGTTATTTTACTCTTCTGTTGATCAGCTAATCAGTTTAACAGCTCTAAACCATTTTAAATCATGATTTATGACACATTTGGCTCAATGTATTTTACATTTATTCTGCTTTTTTTGTTCTAATTGATTAAATATCAGTGTATTTTTCTGTTATACTTCACTGACATGACTGCAGCCAAATGCAGCCCTATATTGATAAATACAGACTGTGTGTTCAGTAGGTGGCATTTAACATGACTTAAATGACTGACTTGTGGCACCTCTGGCAGGATACACTCTTTCACCCACATCATGAAAACAAGCAAATTTGTGCAGCTGCAATTAAGACTTGAACAGACAATACAATAAAAAGGAAGCATCCCCCGCCTGGTACAGGCACAATCAGACAACGTGAAACAGTTCTTGTTCTGTCAGCAGTGCAGAGACTCTACTGTCTCACTGAGCAGACAACAATGCCTAGGGCTGAGATAACAGGAAATGCCAGCTTATCAGTGAGAGGGAGAAACAGAGAGCTGGTGAGAGAGCATGATGGGTAATTTCACTGTTTACCAACACTCTAAATGAGCAAAAATCTAGTTGTGTCCTCTATATAAAAAAAATTGCCATTTACACAATCAGCCAGGAAGAATTTTCTACAAGTGAAATTTGTTTGCAGAACATGTAAAGTGTATAAAACAAATAAAAGCAGAGGCAAATCTATCACTTTCTTAATTTGAGTTCCATTTCATTGGCTTTGATTTGTTTAGATTGAGTCACCTCTCATGGGGAGTTTGGTTAATTTCACAGCTGAAAGAACACCAATGATTTTTAAGAGTATTTTCCTTGTTCAACTTTCTCTACAAGCTATTACAGTAAATCTTGAATGCAACATAGCCATAAAGCCCAGAATATTAAACTGCTGTTTACAGAGAGAAGAAGTTTGACAACACTTCCTGATCACTGGAGGTTAATTACTATATTCTTTCAAAGTCTATTTTTCCAGTTTCTCCAGAACACAGGAGTGTATTGGGTTGTGAGAGCACAGGTTACACTGAACAATTGTAAATGTAAGAACAACACTCCCCTGTTACTGTACAGCATAAAAAAACTACACACATGCTATAGTTTCTGTATATGCTAGGGGCTACAACCAATTTATATTAGTGTTTTCTATATATATTCTTTATATATTTAAATAGAACTAGGACAATTATTTTTACAATTGATTAATAGATCAGATATTTTTTACTGACAATTTCCCTGGACAATTCCCACAGCCAATAGTGGTGTCTTTAAAGTTCTTGAAACTGAACATGTGTGTGTGCATGATATATGTGTGAAAAATAACTTAAATTATAAATGATCAAAACTGTTACTGATTCATTTGCTATTGATCAACTACCTAACTAAGTGCTTTTGCTTCTGCATTTCCAAATAAACAAACAAAAAAAAAAGATAATGATAAAGCCAGAATTGTGTTCAAGAGTATGTGCCCCATAAAAAATTTAAAACACACTAATCTTCCTTTTTATATAGTTGCTGTTCCTGTCAAACTTTTGTGTACAGCGCTTTATGCAGATAACAGTGACAGATTTACAACCCCAATTCCAAAAAGTTGAGACACTGTGTAACATCTACATAAAAATAGAATGCAATGATTTCCAAATTTCAAAAACCCATATTTTATTCACAATATAACATAGAAAAGATGATAGAAATGCTTAAACTGAGAAAATGAACCATTTTCATTTTGAAATTGATGGCAGCAACACATAAAAAAAAAAGTTGGGACAGGCCATGTTTACCACAGTGTAACATCCCCTCTACTTTGAACAACAGTCTGTAAACATCTGAGAACTGAGGAGACCTGCTGGGGTTTTGGGAGAGAAATATTTTTTCTATTCTTGGCCGATATGGGGTTCAAACAGTCCTGTCTTCTTTGTTGTGTCTTGTGTGTCAAGATGCACCAAATATTTTAAATTAGTGAAAGGTCTGGACTGCAGGCAGACCAATTTCGCACCCAGACTCTTCTACTATGAAGCCATGCTGTTAGATGCAGTATGTGGTTTAGCATTGTCCTGCTGAAATATGAAATATTCCCTTAAAAAAGACGTCATGGTGCCTTTCCAGATGTGTAAGCTGCCTCTTCTATAGGCAGTAATACACCCCCTACAATCAGAGATGCAGGCTTTTGAACTGAGCGCTGATCACAAGCCAGAAGGTCCCTCTCCTCTTTGGTCTGGAGGGCGCTATGGTTTTCAAAAAGAATGTGAAATTTCAATTCATCTGATCACAAAACAGTTTTCCAATTTGCCAAAGACCATTTTAAATAATGTTTGACGCAGAGAAGACGATCGTTTCTGAATCATATTCATATATGGCTCCTTCTTTGCATAATGCTTTAACTTGCATTTTCCATGTTCATTCTTTTTATACACAATCCTGTTTTGTTCCCAAACTTTAAAAAATAGGTACTTCGAAAAGTGTTTCGTTATTTCTCAAAGCTGGTGGCTGTTGATTTTACAGCTCTAATGGTTGCAGTTGTAGTTAACTGGCTAATTAAGCTAATGTTGGCTCTAATACACTGTTTCCGGTGTATTGTAAAATTCTCATTTTAAAATGAGAATCTTATAAAAGAGGTCTTAAATATGCACTTTGTGGTATGAATAACATTGTTCTAGTGTTAACTAATTAGGCAAAAGTTCATTATCCTCAGCAGCTAACGAGTCATGAAGAAGGTATGGAAATAACGAAATAGCAATCTTCTTGTATTGCAGTGTAGAAGTATTATAATAAATTTCATAGGAAATCGTGTATGATCAGACTGTTTTGTTCTTGATTGATTGGGCAATCAGTGTTCAGTGGAGTTGAGGGAACAGTCAGTCGTACTGTACATGTGTGGTGCTTTGTACAGTTTTTCTTCAGTAGAATATGTTGCAGGACCTAGAATGTGATGGCCTAGGACAATTATTTCTTGCGCCAGGTCCGCCATCCGTCCAACAGCACACTGTCATTGTTCAGCTCACACAATGCAACATTCCACAATCAGCAGCAACTCTAACAAAGCCAGAGGTAGAAGGAGATGACTGGGAGGACTTCATTGCTCTAATCTTAGAGGATTAGAATTCCTTTCTATAGGGCTCTAATAGACATCTATTATTTGAACAACAAAGGTTCAAGATGAGATAAAAAAACTGATACAGATGAAGGCAATCTAGAGCAATTTGGGGAAGAATGTGAGACTATTAAGGCCTGCAAGAGGCTCTGGAGGAGGAATAAATAAATAACAAACCATTCAGGGTAACATACTGTATCTTGCTGCAACATGAAGTAAAGTTGCAAGCAGTAAAATATGTGCACTGAGACATCTGTAAATAAATAAAACAATTTAATTAAAAAAAAAAAACACACTAAGAAAAGCCATGAAACATGTACCGCTTGTACATATCCCAACACTGGAGCCCACTGTTGCCCTGGTCTGCACCCTGTGACTCTTATACTGCATCTCTGGGGTTGAGAAATAGCATTAAATATACCTTAAAAAGTTAAGAACTCTATGTCAGCAATTTAAATCCTTAGCTAGAGAATACACTGCCTTGCATTCAGAAAGAGAAAATGTCATTATGGACTCTGGAAGGATCAGGGGGGCTTGTATGCGGTCATGTAAGGACTATACATTTATGGAGAATTAAAGTGAAGAACTCTGTGGCTTAACTTCACAAAACAGATAAGGCACAAATGAGAACAAGACATGGAAGAACCAAGGGCTATTCAGAAATAAAGGCACAGTAAAATGAATGTGTGCATGTTTTTGTGAGTGTGTGCAGGAGAGAGAGGGATACAGAATGAGAAAGAGAGTCTCTGAAGCAGTTCCTAAGCCTGGCCGTCACGCATGCTTAACCTTGTGCTAGCGCCTGTGCAGTGCAGCTTGCATATCAATGATGGAGGAATATCAGCAGAGAGGCCTCCAACCAACCTTCACCAGACTCGGCTGGCAGAGAAGGCACATCAGCATCCACAGTTACACCATGGTACTTACAAGAGTACTGCAATCTACACTGGTGAGCACAAGAGGAGCTGTCACAGAGTAAAAGTGAATGTGACAAATAAAGCAAATAAATGAGGATGCTAAATTAATACTTGATTCTGACAAACAAAAGTGTTGAGTCTAAAATGTAAAAACAGAACCTATGGATGGTAAGTGTTGTTAACACCAACAGCATTTACTTTTAGTTGAAGCTCTCAGGTTACACAAAGCGCTTTGAGGGAGAGCGATCCTACTGTGCTGTGGTTTGGAGCAAAGCTGTGCATATTTGGTGTCACCAGGGGCAACAAAAAACTTCCTGACAAAACCACAAGTGTTACCACTAACAACATGAACACAGACTGACAGCATGGATTATAGTCTCCAGTCATGGTCAGCAAAAAAAGTCGTGGTCATCATTCTCATCCAGGATGCACTGAATTATCCATAACTCTCCAAATGTCCAAATGTCAAATCTCTATATCCCAATGACAAAGTGGCACACTGTATTGCAGAGGAGAGAAGAAAAGAGAAAGATGATGTCATGCTATGTTTCTAATTAAAACTGAAGCATTCAGGGACACCCATGGGGTCCTAAGGGACCAGCACCAAATGATAAACTCACTCATTTGTACCCTCCCTTTTTCGAGGGGAGTGATAAAAGACTTTCCGGATGCTGTGCCCTCTCCTCCTTTCTTCCTTCTGTACTATGCTATCTGATGCTGACGGAGGCCTTTTGTCACGTCAATCCTTCCCAAGGACCCCAAGGTGTCCTGTGAGGGTGCCTTCTACAGGGTCCTGTCTGTTGATTGACATGTCACCCTTTTTTGCCTGTGTCGATCAGAGGCTGTCTCCTCCTTCCCACATCACACAGCTCAATAAGAGGCCCCTGCTTTGATAGCAGTTCTGTGGCAACTTACATCTCTGGCAGCAGGGATAAGAGAGAGACTAGAAGGGATGCCAGCAGATAAAACAGGACTTTTAACAGTCTCTGTGTATTCCGCAGGTTAAAAAGTATTTTCTATCAGAGCCTTGTCAAACTGTCATCATCACTTTCGTTTGAAGACAGCTTTGTATATCTGGAAAAAAAAAAGAAACATATCAGAGTCCCATTTCTTCTCTGGTTTCCTTGTAATCCCAGATTGATGGTAATCTAAAATGGTGTGAGGATTTAATACATTGGCAGCAGCTTTAAGTCAATAGCTTTCACTGACCGTCAGTGTTGGTGAAAGACAACAAAAGAGAGTGGTGACAGCTCTCTGTATCTCACAGTTGTTCACAAGCATGCCAGGAGAATTGGAGAGGCTATTAGCTTTATAATGGTCATTGGATGTTATAGTTCACAGTCACACAGGCAGCGTGACAGACAGACGGATGTTGATTTTGAGGGATGGAACATATGGGGAAAGTGCTATAAGCAGGCAGCTCAGATGGGTTTACAGACTTAGTATGTATGGAGTGACAGGGCTCTGACAGGGGTGTTTTACTCCATAACTGGTCTTAGAGCCAGTAGAACCAGATGTGGTCACTTAGCAAGTGATCTACAGACATAGTGAGGTGTGTAGTGAGGTCTGACACACAGCCATATGGACAATTAGACCATAAGGATATCACAAGACCTTATTTGACATGGACATAAGTCTCCAACTGTTTCTTTTATTGAATTCATTCTCATCTTTTCAATTTTAAAAATGTCAACTGGTGTTGATTTTAGTCAGTTGGTTTCCATTATTCAAGCTTGATGCTCATTTTACATATTCCACTTCTCTTTTTACCTGCCAAGTTGACCAGCAACATATGTTTATCCTCCGGCTACAATCTTTACAATTTTTATTTTATGCTCTGACAAATTATCTTCCTTTCTCTTCACTCTAATGATTGTGAGTCTGTCATTTCTCAAGGACACTGAAATGCAGTAAACAAACAAAAAAAAACTCATCAGTTACATTCATCAGGTGTCAGCTGGCACGGACAAAATCTGATTCCCTTGCACAGTCAACACAAGCCATTGTGAGCATACAGTATCCTCGTGTGAGACCCTGCTCTATTTTTATTGTAGTTCTGCTGTAATGCGACTCACTGTCAGAGCCAGAGTGGCAGCCTGAATTGCTTCTGTCGGATAAACACTCCCAGCATGCATTGCTTTGCCTCAGTCTGTGCAGTGCTGCATTGGCAGCCTCCTGGCAGGATTCTGAGGTGTCTCAGTTCAGAAGTAGCTGTGTGTGCGTCTACGTATGTGTGCAGAATGATGATCCTTACAGCATCAGAAATGCCTAAGCCTGCACCAGATTGACAGTTGCCACCTGAACTACAAGCTGAACGGCAATGACACGAGACTTGGACTTTTCAGAACTGCGAGTTTATTAATGTGATGTCTTAAAACAAATAAAACACAGATTTTACTTTCTATGACAAAGTCAGCATTAACGGGTGCTGTGAGTGGTCTATCTGTGGTTTTCTGTAGAGCAAGAGAGATGGAGAGCAGTGAAAAGACCAGCTACCAATGGCAGAGTTTGTTCCATGATTAACTACACACAGAAAAGGGAAAAAAAGGAATGTGTACTATGTGCTGCAATGCAAAACACCCAGGACCACAATCCCAGAACTATGTGGAATGTGTCCTCTAACTGCCAGTGACTTAAACCTACACTCGTTGAACAACTGCAGTACACAGTCAGTGGTCGTGTACTGTCACTCCGAATTAAAATCAAGTGCAGAGCGTAACACAGGTACAGCCAGAGAGAAGGTGGAAAGAGAGCTGAACAGTGTTGCTGCCTGAGACCCAGAGAGTGTTTACAACAGGCACATACATGTAAAGACTGCTTCCTAACATCCTGACACACACAGACACACACACGGACTATACGTATAGTATAACAAAGACGTGTTCAAAACACGCGTGCATCAGGCTTTTATTCCAACACCAACGTGAATATCACACCTCTGTTATCTTAAACATTAAATGAACAATTCACCCATGAGTTGTTTTTTTTTTCAGCTGATCATTCAAACTGTCCTTTTCTTACTCATCTGTTTCTCTTTATCTGCACATCCTCTTCAGTGAAGGATACAGATTAAATAAAGGAAATCATTAAATGATAACAGCTTCAGCCACATCAGTGTACTTCATGGAATGTGTTCCTCATTTTGTGCGGTAATGTTTTGCTTAAAATGCAGGTGTACTTCAACGTTCAATACGTATCTTTACACAACATTTAATGCGGAATCTTTTTTAGAACTGGTTTTAATCTACAAGTATGCAATCTGCGAAAAACCACCACATAAACCTTTAGAAATCTGCAATATATTGAAAAAAATATAGTCCCAAAATGTATGTGTAGCAAGAACACACCAACACATCAGACACTTATGACATACACGCACACACCAGTGAACAGAACTGTATAGAGGTCAACTGCATTTAGAGCTTCTGCATCTAAATGGACGGGACTCCAGAGCCCCGTGTCTGCGGGGGTCCATTCTGAGGTCAATACTACAACACTGTAAACTAATGATCCAGCAAATTCCCTCAGTCTTGCTCTCTCCCCTCCTCCTTCTTTCCCTCAATCTGTTGTTGCCCTCTGTCTCTCCCACTCTCTGATCCCCTGCTGTGCTGCAGAAAAAATAAGAAACAACTGAAGACTCGGCAGCGCTGGGCCTGCTCTGCTCCTCTTACATACACAACTGATAAACAAGGCTGCTTGTTAAAAGACAAACAAAATTCAGTCTTGTTTGATTTTTGCCTTTTTGTCGGCTGTTTTCTTCTCACCCAGCCCTTTCTTTTGTCGTGGCCTTGGCATTAATGCCCAACGGAACATCTTTCTTGCCTTGAAATGGAAACACAGATAACAAAATGAACTGCAGTAACATGGAATTCTAAATTAAATGTGAAGCCAAACAGTGAGTGAAAAAGTAAGAAGTTTAGTGTGTGTAACAACAGATTGTGAAGCCCCTCTGGGATCATGTGTGAAATGACATGTATGTGATAAACTAAAAAAAAAAAAAATTTATAATATATGATTAAAAGACTTCAGTATCACTTGATTTACAATATGCTGTATGAGAATACTGTAAAATTGAATATAGCACAAAATTCATGATTTTAATGTAAATCCTCCAAGTATCTCAAAGACATCTATGAACAACATTTCATTTCAATAGATGTTTCATTTAAAGAAAGTAAGTAATCAATTAATCAGCCATGTTGACACAGTGTGTGTGAAAATGTCAACAAAAAGGCGACCTCAGCTGCTTTTCAAACTGTCAGGGGACCTCTGAATAACACTTCTACAGAATTCATATCTGTGTTTTACCTAAATAAAAGCTCATCATCTACATTATTACACACACAAACACACACACACACGCTTGCTTGTGTGAACACATGCAGTACGGTGGCGATACAGCCACACTGTTTTCGCTATCCCTTTCATATTGATTGGGGATAAAGAATGAGGCTCAGGGGATGAAGCTGAACACTCAATCCCACTGTTAACAAACATGAACTAACTGGATTCAAAAGACACAATAAATTAGTGCCAGTAGCTGAATGTAGAGTGAGATGATTAATCTAGTCTTTTATGGACATATTCCAAACACCTTCACACAGGTGGCACCATCTGAAAAGTCATATGCTTAATGTCATGGCTCTGTAAGTTTATATTTTGTTATGTGATATTATAACATCCCCCTCTCCAAATCCCCCAGCTTACAGTTACAGAGGTGCGAGCCAATGAGGCAAAATAACCATGTTTCTCTGTTCAGAGTCAAGAGCGTTTTATCGATATGATAATCCCTCCCAGTGGGTGCTGATATGTGGTCCATGCACAGTGACCACCATACCCCACACTCACTGGTTTTCCTGGTTGAATGCAACTGGCCAGGGGCTTCACCTTAAAGCATCCTCACACAGAGTCCGTTATTATCTGTGCATCTAGTTTTAGAAGATTTAAATTGAAATGTTTGCTTCCGCATCTCATGCAATGCAGCAGACTAAGTAGTAGTGTTGCAAAGTTGTGCAGATGATGCCAAAATTGCATTATACATTTTTGTATGTTAAAATTTCCGTAACACCCCCACAGAGTATTATCATCCAGTTAAAACTGCATTACATTATCACTGGCCTGTGCACGTAGAAAAGTCTTTACAATGCAAATACTCTTCTGGTGTGAAGGAACAAGCTCAATTAATCAAACTCTGCTTTCAAAGGGCAGCAAGAACAGCACAAGCATGAAAAGTTTTTTTTTCCATTAAAGCCGCACATATATTTTCTTACTAAGTAAACAGAAACTTCCGTAAATCTTCTATATGGAAAACAATTAAAACAAAAAAAAGGCGTAGACTAAATGACTGTCTGCTGTCACGGTGCACATCTTTGCGTTGACTCATGCAGCAGGACATGCAGAAACAGTTTATTTGATAAGCGACATGTCAAAACACACAGCGGCTTGCGAGACGTGAAATGCGTGGACTTTGTTACAGCCGCCGACAAACCATCGTCAATGTCCAGTGTCGCTCCGCATGTTTCTAGAAATGTCTACATAACGGAGTCCGAGCAGTTTGCAACGCACGCAAAATTACAAACAAATGTTTAAAACGAAACAGCTCGAAATGAAGTGAAATAGAGAACAAGAGAAATGCCAAGACATCACAAGAGAAGGTTGTTGCTAATTCAGAATAAAAGCCTAAAATTACCGGCGAAGCTGACAGTTAAATTCTATCCTTCTCTGTCTGACAACAGCGAAAACCCGCCGACAAAAGCTCGATCTTTCTTAAAATAAATGAAGCAGTCAACTTTCCAAGTCAAGACCCGAGCAGAGAGCCCCATGTAGAGAGTAGCGCCGTGTGCCCTCCCCTACCGCAGCTCCGTGTGTGACTGCCCCCGGCCGCTCATGAACTTCCCTCACAGCCGCGGTTTCCTCCCCCATAAATAAAACTTACTTTTCTCTGGCTTGGCTGTCGGACGGCACGTTGCTACTCTTGCCTTTGGCGTACATGCTTGCAGAGAGCTCCGATTGTCACGCACCTGTCAACCCATCACAACCTCCCTGGGCACAGCCCCGTCACCATGGTGACACAAGCAGCGTCGTCTCCCATTGGATGTCCCGCTGTTCAGGACCGCCCGCTCGCCATGGTTACCGTCATTGAGTGACAGCTGCGTTGCCCCTCCCCTCCCACATTAGCTCCACCCACGTCTCTCTCTCCCTCTCTCTCTGCTCTACTGTCTTTCCCTCTGTTTCCCAGTCTGTCTGGAGTCTGTCTGTCTGTCTGTCAGTGTCTCTACCATCCCTTCCCTGATTGGAAAGGCTCTCTTGACATGCAGACAGTCTGACATACACAGACACACACACACACACACACACACACACACACATACACCTATATAAACACACATGCACACATCCGCATTCCCCCCTTCTATTCTCCTCTCTCAGTACAAGGGGGGGATTTGAAACCGTCCAACTAGGATTTTAAACAACTGGCTTTGGCTGTTCCTTTTATAGACAATCACACCCTCTACTGACACACACGCAGTGCACTGCACAAACAACTACCGCAAATATGAACTGTGTTTGCATTAGTGTTTATTTACAGAGGTGTTAGGATATCCGAATGTGTTGAGCAGAGCATGTTGGGAACAGACATGCACTACAGATGGCCTGTAAACAACACACCCAGCATGCACAGGGCGGTTGTGCAGGAAGATGTGGCCACGTAGCCTTCCTGCTAGAAGCATCGCTACTATGCAGCTGCTCCACCATCAAGAGGAAATGTCTGGGAAATCCAGAGATACTGCAGTATTAATGATAACCTGTTGGAGAAACGTTGATATTATAGACAGTATGCGAGTGTGTTCAACAGCTGAAATCACCCTCGCACACTGGAAGAACAAATTCATGTGCAGCAGACTATGGAAACGATGTTTTCAGTGGACAGTAAGCACAGCACAACATTGCATTACTACCCTCCTGTACAGAAACTAAAGGTCATGATGACTGTAGAAACACACTCCTTTTGTTTTTGGATATGCAGCACAGAAGTGCTATGTCATGCTGCTGTCCAGTCTGGCAGCTAACAGAGAGGAGGGTTCACTACACTGCCATGATGTACTTATCTCAAATCCACTGGGTAAGAGCACAAGAGAAAAGAGATGGACCCCTGCATGGTGCCGTTCAGGATCTCAAAAACAGTGCAAACAAAACGACTGATTCCCAGATAGTAGTAAGCTCTCTGTGTGCGTGTGTATGTGTGTGTGTGTGTGTGCGCTAAGGGCACAGCACAGGGGCAGCAGTGTTTATGCTTACGCAATGCTCCCGCGATGTGACCCAGTTGGAAGGGATGCATGCTGCCTCATTCTCTTCTGCTCTCTCTTTCTCATCCCTCTCTCCTTGATGGAAACCTCTCTCTCTCTCTCTCTCTCTCTCTCTCTCTCTGTCTCTCTCTGTCTCTGTCCCTCTTTCTCACTCTCCCCCCACCTCCCCTCATGTGCCAAATGAACCCTCTTCTCCTCTGAGAGAGGCAGAGGTTCTATTTCAGACAAGCAGAACTTTCGGTTTTGGGATGAGTCCCTCGGGGTCGATCACCATGACAACCACTCGCAGGCGATAACCATGTGTTCCAGAGGATGGAGGAGGAGGAGGAGGTGAGAAAGCACTAAGAAGAGAGAGAAAGAGAGAGAAAATCTGAGAATGTAAAAGTTAACAGGTCATGCTATGTAAAAATCTGATCAAACATGAGCTGAATGTGTCATGTGTTTGTTACTGTATGATGCCAGATTGTTCAGGTAATATTTCGTTCAATATCATGTTCAGATCTTGTTCTCCCCCCTCTGTATTCATTCCTGTTGTCTGTTGCCATTTTGTACAGTATTTAAAATTGCCACAGTAAGATAAAAACCTGCTGTCACAGTACACAACATTACCTACTGCCACGGAGAAAGACGCTTAAGTTATCAGTTAGTGTGGACAGTGCCCACTGGACACAGTTAATCATTTAAGTAATTTATCAAGAAGAACTGTTCACTATATTAGACAGTAGACAGATTTAGGGATTTGCTGAGTTTTTCTTTTGTGATAATATCATTTTAAGAGTCTGCTGGCACGCTTGTGTTTTTGTGACTTCGTGTGTTGCAAGAAGAAAGAGCACAAGTGAATGTGCAAGGGAAAGAGTGTCGGTAAAGTAAACACATAAGTCAACTCCCTCACTCGCACTCTCTCTCTTTATGTGTATGTCCGCATCAACATTAAAATAACAGAATCAACACTTGTTGTCGTTTGATATTATTCTCAGTAGTAGTAGCAGCGTAGTAGTATACAGGGTATGTATACATTTTTGCAGCAGAGTTCACTGTTATTATAGATTTACAATAAAGGAAAGGAAAGGAAATAGCTGTGTTTACCCTGACATTTCAAAATAACACATTTTAGAGCTGTAATTGCGACACTGCAATACTGTGAAAGCGTGGTATTTCTGCTTAAGGTTATCATGCCATCAGAATCTCAT
>JAUBNQ010000028.1:11121408-11134673 GCA_032353495.1 Ctenopoma kingsleyae | reverse complement strand
TTCAGTGTCCTGTCAACCTGCTGATTTTGTTTTGTTAAATGACTTGACAGTACTGTGAAGTGTCATGGTCACAAATAATACTAGACAATGACTGAAATGTTTAGTGTGGAAACCAGAAAGCTGAAGACAAGACATTCCACTAAAAACTAGTCTTTCATCATTTACAGGTATATGATATAAGCATGTCTTGCTATCTAGCACTGTGTATTTTTTGATAATACCACTGGGGGTTGCCAAAGTCATACAATTTCAAAATTTACTCATAGAAATTTTATATGAAACTGTAACTGTACAGTAATTATCAGTTATCATAGATATTACTGGCCTTTTCAAATGTTTAAATAGTTTGACAAAGACTTATCTGTGCCATACACATGTAAACATATCCCAATTACTACAGTATTAACAGCAAAAAGAGACAAAATTTACATTTTAGTTTGTAGTTTTACATAATTCTATAAAAACAACTGCACCAGTGTTGTGTCTTTTATTTCTAGTATACAGTACCCCCAGGAAAGAGAGGACAATGGCTGTGTATTCTAACCTGGGTTAAAATGCCCTCCATCTGGATGCACCTCTCAACCTCATCCCTTTTCTAAGCCTAGATGATGGATGGTTCTGCATCAAGGTCAGGACAGAGGTTGTGTGCCCATATTAACTATCCTCTTCCACTGATAGACTGTCAGACCCTTTGCGTCTAGGAGCCTCCCATCGGCCCTGATGTAAACAACTGCAGCAACAGTGACTGTGGTGGTGAAAGACAGGATGGAAGAGCATTTCCAAACATACAGCATGTGGACAAAATATACAAGCAAGTTCATTTCATTCAGGTTTATTTATTTATTTTTATTATGACCTATCTTTTGTGGTGTTTAAGTGCCTTGTAATGCTATCATGCTGCATTTCCCTTAAACAGGAAATGAGAACAAGTTGAGTAAGAGTCAGGACTCAGTGGACTGAGCATCAACATCTCTTTCTTCACTGACTCATAAAGTAGAGTTTAGGGGGAGATCAACTGGATTTCATTTCAAGGATCTCCGTCACTGGCTGGATGATTTGTTTTGAAGCAGCCAGACAGCTCAAGGCAAATATTTGACCCATCTTTGAGAAATAACTTCATAATTCTATGGTAGTCACATTTAGGTGATTTTATGTTTCTAGCACCTGCACTGTGTATGTGTGGCAGCAGAGCCGGCTCTTGGCATAGGCGAAGTAGGCGGTCGCATTGAGAGCCACTCACTGGAGGGGGCGCAGTTTCAAGCGCTCAGAAAAATTTCCTTGCAAATATCATCAGTCGTGGGTTTTTGAGCTTGTTTTCTAAAGTCTAGTTGTTTATTTGGGCTTTTCTCCCTGTATGAATCCCTCATGATCCTCTCCACAATAAAGTGAAACGCGATAGTTGGTCATTTTACAGCCAGGATCCCATAAACAGCACCATTTCAGCCCGTCTGAGCCGACACACACACACACAAACACATCTCCACCTGACAGAGCAACACAGTGACAATGTCCAGGAATAAGTGGGGAAAATATGGCAAAATATATTAGAGTTGGAGAAAGAACAAATATATCGGCTTGTCCAAACCTTTTTTATAGACGGATAGATATGATGATATAAAGAATCCTGTGGGTTTCTCAGAAAAAAATTTGACAGCAAAGGTTACTTACAAATGCATTGTTTTAGAAATTTTATTATTAGAATTGTGACAATTATTGTTTGTAAATATAAATTTAGCTACAAGGAATAGTCAAATGAAAAAAAGAAAAAAGGATGGTCTAGACTGGTCTTGAACCCGGGACTTGCGCATGCAAAAACATTTTTTAACAGTTGAACGGTCAAGGACAAGAGTTTATTTGTTTGTTGCAGCTACATATTTAACTGTATAGTATATCATTGTAAAGTGTAAAATTATTAAATAAATTTAGGATTAGGATTAGATTTATGGGTTAAGGTTAGGAATGGAATGACTGGGGTTAGGGGGATGCAAATATAGGTAATAGATTACGGGACGCCAAGTCGTAATCTCGCCTAGGGCGCCAACATGGGCCGGGGCTGCGTGGCAACACACGTGAAGATTCATGTAGCCACTTTGTTTGTGAAAAATAAAACAAATCAGAACTGTGTACCTTTTCTCTCAATACGTGTGAATAAATGTGTATATAGAACAGAATCACACTTCCATTTACATCTATAGGCTATGGCTGAAAGTTATGGCTCTATGTTTTGGCAACATAATTTGGTTGCTTGCTTACGCCACATGTTGACAAGCACTAACTTTGGTGATCATCCTCTTTTTCCACCAACATGTTATAATTTTTGTTTTTGTGATATGTCTCCACAACTACTGCATGAATCAGCGTGAAATGCAGCACACACTATATATATTTATTATTGCGTGATGACTTCTAATAGTTGCCTCCATGCTACGATGCTTTTTTAAAGCCAGATGGACTGTGATGTTACTCTGAGGATGAACTGTAATCATTTGCAGTGTTATAATGAAAAGAAAATTATAGTTGCAATATGCAAAACTTAACTATAACGACAATAGTGACCTTGATGAAAGAAACCTCTCACATGACTTTCACTTTCATAGCTGGATCACAGAATTACACTTTTGCTTAGTCCTAGACTAAAATGGGCAAAAGTGGAGAATTTTGATATTCTGAAAAATAAATGTGTAATTGAAATGAACTGTTGAGAGCTACAGTAAAGTCTAATTTGAATCATTACTCATAAACAAACCTCTGAAATGATTTCATTATCTATGCATCAGCATCTCTGTAGTGAACATTCATAGTCAAATACTGATTTGTTTATGTATCATATTACATGAACAGTACATAGACAGTCTGCTGCTGCAGACACCAACAGAGATGCAGTATCATAAAAGTTCAAAGCTTACACTACAGCCAGCTGGAAAGGATGAGTGATCTGGCTTTGCCCGTAGAGTGCATGTGTCTTCATGCTTCACTGGCTGCTTTAAAAGAAAGAGTGTTGCTCTGTTCCTCGTCGAGGTCTTTGGAAGGTGAACGGTAATTGCTGAGGGAGGATTTAGCTTGACGATGGAACAAAGCACCTCTTTTGTTTTACTGAGGTAATTCTTATACTTCGAAATGGAGCACTACTTTAGACATGAACTTTAGATATGAACATAGCATGTGGGCTGGCACTTTCATTTGTGTCAGTGTGTTGGTGTGTTTGTGTGTTAACCACAGAGAGGGAGAGACAAGCAGAGACTGATTTGTACAGTTTCACTGATTTGTAGGCAACATTACGAGACGCTACAATGCTCCTGACTCATTAGCTGTAGTATTAGCCCTGTGGTAATGACATCATGGTGGCAGTACTGGCTTTTAAAGACTGACCACAGAGTGAGGGAACAGTGTTGCTCTTTTGAAATAGGATTCTTTCACTCTGATTTCATCATGTGGTTAGCGTTTCAGGAAACCCCAAACAGGTCTACTCCTATTGTTTGACTTGTATATAACAATTATTAAATGCACAAACTGTTACTCAATTAAAATGCAGCCAGACATGGATTCAGACAGATTAACAGAGACTCTCTTTCTTTAGTTCTTGTAAGACACTGGACATCAAGTCTGTTCTCCAGTGCTTTGCAAAGTGAAATAGACATTTTTATATGTAATTTACGAAAAGTCAAAAGAAGGAGAAAAAGAAACAATGGAGGATATGAAAACAGGGAGGAGTGACTGTTCTGAAGTGACTAAATATTTTCTTAGGCTGACACAGAGCTTAACTCTGCCTGGTTGTCGGGTCTTTCAACACCCTTCTAGAGGCTCCTCTGCTCTGACTGGCATTGTTTGTGAAGAAGAAAGCTATCAGTGGATCTGCACAAGATTAGGGTTGCCAACAGTTCCCTCTGTGGCTTCCTGTTTTGCTGCAGGAATTCTTTGGCGGGTGCAAAAAAAAAAAATTAACCCTTCCGTGCTCTTAATCATTAAATATTTAAAAACAAAATTGAGAATATCACGTTATCTACATACTGTATCCTATATGCTTTCTTGCTGACAGTTGAATTAGAAGATTGCTATAACTCTTCTGTATTACAACATGTATGGTCAGTGCTTAGCAGAAAGAAAGAAAAGGGAGGGTGAGATAACAAAATCCAAATTAGATTTTTGTGCTTTTTTCTTTGTTTTCCAGTTTGCAGTTTCCTCAATATGGGAATAATATAGATTTTCTTATTGAATTCTAATGTCTTTAAAAGTTTAGACAACTTGAGAAAAAATATCAACTTGTACCCATTGCTTAAATGATCACTTATTGTCATTAATATCTGCCTTCCATTTTCTTTATATATACAAATATTCCTGCATATATTCCTGATAATATTTCTGCAGTTCAGACATTCTCTGGTTGTCTCCCTCTTCCTTGTCTTTTAATTTTATCCATCATCTCATTTATTTCCTTTGAGCCCTTATTTCCTGTTTCCCTTCTCTTTCACTTTCCATCCTCATTTTCACCCACCTACACCTCCTCTTCCGCTTTTACTTTCCCTCCATCTAAATTGCAAATAGCAGAAGTGCCGACTGCCAGAGAAGCTCCTCAATGTCATTAGAGCTGACCCTGTGGATTAACTAGAGGAGAGAGGCGGTGTGTAGAAACTGCAAATCAATAATGCGACTTATCCTCTGGGTTCTTTTACTTCACTTTGGATTTAGATGTGACTAACTGAAATGTGTACTCTATTCCTGGACAACAAACAATAAGGTTATAACTGGGTGACATAGTATAAACAGGGATCATTACACAAAGAGATTGGGGAGTGAGAAAAGGGGAGTGAATGGCTGGAAAATTTAATTTGAGCTCACAAGAAAAATAGTTATGCATACAGAAACTCTCAATAATGGGGGTTAACATGTTGCATATACCAGCTGCCTCATTATGATGAAGGTTGTTATTGGGATTCTGAATGGACAATGGTCGCAGAAACATCACGTTTCCAAATCTGCAAAGGTGTATTAGGGATAAAGTCAAACAAGTTAAGCTGGAGAAACAAAATGAGACAAACAAAAAAAAAGTATCACCTAGATGTGACAAAGCTAGATAAAAAAAAAAAAAACAACTGCTGCCACCTGGATGATCTAATTAACAATGAGAAGTGATATCTCTGAGATAAAGAGATTGATGGAGAGAAAGATGTGTGTACAAACGTGTTCAGCTGTCATACTGTGTGCTGGCAGGCAAAGTGAAGTCCCTGTGAGCTCAACTAAAACCTGATAGGTACCCAGCAACGGCTAGAGTCAAAGCCTATTATAAAGGCTTGTGTGTGCAAGTGCACTCAACCAAAGACACACACACACACATTCAACAGGTAGACCTGCATCAGAATAAGCAAGAGTTTATTTATTAGTGAGAACTTATAAGCAAGAGGAATCTGTCATGTCACACTCCCTGGCCTGTCTTCCTGGTTCCCTGGTTGTTTCCTCATTCACTCTGGTCACGCCCTCAGCTCACCTTTCCCTCACTGATTGTTCCCAGCTGTCTCCCATTCTCCCACTCATTAGTTCACTCCCTATATATATCACCCTTCACTACTCACCTCCCTTGTTGGCTCATTGTTGCTGTGTTCTTCCTGCTCGGCTCACATTAAGCTCTTCATCTCGTCCTTCTCCTCGGCTTGTCTCCACCGTGTCCTCGCCACCTGATCCTCACACTCACCAATCCTTCACCTTGGACTCTTCCCTTTGTTCTCACCTTCATAAGTGGTTCAGTTTTGGTTCCTTCCTAATTTCTTTTCAGCAGTCCCGTCCTTCACTTGGTATAGTTTACCTTTTTCCTCACTCATGACGCTCCCTGCTTAGTTTTATGTTTGGTAGTCTGTTAGTTCCCCTCTCTACCTTACCCTTCATAATGTATCATTGTTCTCACCATTTATCACTAGTTGTTCTCATAAGAAAGTTCTCTTTCATTATTTCAACTCTCTGGTTCTGGTCTGCTTATTGGATCCGTTTCTCAGTATCACTATAGACCTGACAGAATCTTTATGTAACTTGGAAACAGAACATGCCAAGTTCTCGTCTACATCAATTTCATACATTTGTTTTTTCGCAAAACCATTCTACCCAAACATGTCGTCTCTTAGAAGCCAATGCTCTCACAGAAAAAAAATCACTACAGGTCAGTAATGAGTAAAAGTGAATAAAAGTTACAGAACAAAGACCTAGCTGTGCTTTATATGATGGCTTGTCCATTAGCTAAAGTTTCCAGCAGTGTCACAAGTAATGCTTGGTAACATCGGAGGGACTGCTTCAAAACACCTGTAATCCTGAGTTTGTGTGAATGCAGAGCCACTGCAATATCAAATTCCTCCCACTGTTTATAAGCCTGAATGTTAATTAGATGACAAATAGTTAATTTTAATAATAATGTTTCAAAATGGAGCTGAAACAGTACAGTGAGATTCTGAACTAAATATCCCAAACTGCCCTTTGACTTGACGAAGTCCCAGATAAACACTAATAGAAATCTGAACCACAAAACAAACTTTGTACTTAACATTTAGTTTAATGAGGGAAAAACCTAAGTAACAGCCTAAAATTTTTAATCTCAATTCATGCAGAAAAAAGTTTACTAAGGAAAGTGTTGTTATTCAGCTTCTGGTGGATACTGTGAGTAATATTCTCTGTAGTTTAATGATTACAGAAATCCCTGTGGCAACAGACTGTGGGTTAAATGTGTTTTACCATACAGTAGATCGACTCTGGCAAAGTGCAAGTTAAGTATAATATGGCTTCCATATATCTGTAACAGCTTAAACATGCACTAAGTCATTTGTACAATATGCTGTGCCTCACTACACTCTGCTGGGAAGAGCCTGCTGTGAGGTCTGTTCCTTTCTCAAATAGACCAAGACAGCAGATATGAAAAGACATGTGAAGTTTACTAGTATCTTGTACTTGACGTTTTATATCCCTTTTGCTGTCAGTTTTAATAGGTCATTATCAGCATTTTATGACTGTATTGTGTGCTATAAACCTCAAAGTGCAGTTAAACTGCTTGTTATTAAAGCATTACATAACATTATATTTAAAATTCCACTGTGAAGCTTATTCCAAGAGTAGGTCAGAAAAGACTGATTTGCGTCTTAAAACAATACCAAATTCAGATTTCTAATGAGAAATGATGTCAGTTAAATTCCACATATTCATGGTTTTTACTTTATGATTCATCACAATAAAGCATTTAACGCCATCTAGTGGTTATACTAAATAAATCTTGATGTTGAGTTATTTCAATTCCAGTGACCTCAATAGTACTGGTGATGGAAGCAGGAATCCCGGGCATACAGGTATTTCAAAGCTTTTGGTAAATCAAACAAAGACACCATGTACCTGTACAGAGATAATAATAATAAAATGTCCTTTGAAAGAAACACTTTCTCACATCACTAAAACACAAAGCAAACAAATGTACTGTACATCAAAAGTAAACAATAGTCTGTTGTCTTGGCTCATTCTATTGCTCACATATGCTTTGTGAAGAAAACCACGTGTGAAACATTTTCATGAATTCAGCAGCTGTTTCTTTTACCTTGGTAATATAGTTTGAGCAAAATATGTAAGTGGTGGTTTCTGTAAACCAGAAGAAATTATTCTATTAAACTCAGATAATTAGGATTTTCTTTAGGTTTAAAAATGCTTGTGGTAAAAGATTTGTGCTGTCACAGGATACATCTATTTCCAACTCAGAAAGAGAAAAAGATCACATGTCACATGCACATTAGTGTATGTTGCTCACTTGTTCTAATGCACCTCTATCCCTGTCTGCAGGCTTCTCTCTTTGTGCTGTGCGTTATATGCCTCAGGTGCCATCACAGTGTAGAGACAAAAACCCTTCATCCCTGATACTGCATCCATTCATCTATAGAACTGTGTGTATAAAGAAATCAACCTGTTAATGAAGCTTGGAAAATTATATTAAACTAACCACATCCAAACACTTTGCCTGTTCTTCCTTTTTTTCTGACCTCCCATATATTACCTATATGTCATATGCTCTACATGCTGTTTTCTTGATAAAGGGTAAATGTGCCCTGAATGATGACGATCATGATGATGATGACAAAAAGCATGCAAACAGCTGAATGCGTGGCTGAACTCATTCAATAACGTGCAGCAAATTACTTTTTGCTCCCTTCAGCAGAGAAAATTCCGCAAGTACTGTGTAAAGTAAATTAAATCTTTTTAGTCTAATTATGTGTCATTACAAACACCATCAGCTAAATTTCCTGGAGGAAAACCACCTCTTCTTTTCTAGTTAGGAAGAGCACTCCCATTAAATGAACCTCTCACTAACTTCAGATGCCTAACTTTTTTGGTTGTTAATAGCTGAGAGCTGCATTTCATTTCTAAGTCATGTTACAGACTTTCATTATTTGATTCAAATGTGGTTTCATATTATCTCCAGCTGCTCTTTTCATATTGACTCTGTGTTCTGGAACATTTTATTGTGTTTGTTCAATATATGAAACAAATTTGCAGTATCGAAATTCAACCAGACTGAGTTAACGCCTCAACAGCTTTAACTGTTGATCATACCGCCCAGCTTTATCTGTTTCTGACTTGAACGTCAGTTCCCCTTTTGTTTTAAATAATCCTACACCACTGATCCTGCCACTTGCTGGCCTGGGATTCTTTTTAGGCTGAAAGTAGAGTTCATGTAGTGCCTGTCTACCTCAAAGTCAGATTTGTGCTACAGTGTTATGTGGCCTAAACAGTGGGTCCATCAGGGCTGAAGGTGGTTTGCCAGAATGATCATAGATAATTTTTACTGGAACATGTACTTACGTTCTTCAATAATATATCATTATGGATGCATGTATGATCATCGTGATGCTTTAATAAACCTTTAATGAACACTGTGTTTTATTGCAAATATGATGCAGTCCATCTGTTCACCTATAGAGGACAGCAGTGCTTCTCTCTCCTTTCTTTCTTGCTCTCTGTATCCTATGATTTTTAAATTTTTGACAAGATGACACAAACCTGTCAAATCTTGGATTGGACTAGTGACAGTAACTTGGCACACATTTTAAGCACATACTAAATTATTCTTTTAAGGACAATGTGATATGTCCAGGATTGGACTATTTAGGCTTTTCACATTCAATTCTTGTCAGTTGTAATATAATAACTGAGCCTTATAAGTACACAGACATATATATTATTTTGTATAATTATTCAAATTTGTTTATCATGTGTTTTGGTTTTAGAAAGTGCTACATAAATAAATATAAATAAAAATAAATAAAAGCTTTTTTTGATTCACCTATGAAGAAATGCATTTATTATAATATATTAGTATATATATTTTGCATACAAAATACATCTTGTTAGCCGACATGATCCTTTTGACACATATTTGGCACCCACATAATGTAACCTATATTACCGTGTATCACATTATGAATTAGGTCATTCACTGAATGGTGTTGTTTTAACCACTGTATTGATTTATGAAAAAACCACATGCATAAAAATATTAGTTACACCTATTTTCTTTCCTAACAGCAACATCATACATGCTGACAATACTTATTTGTGTTGCATCTATCACTCTGTATTTAGTCAGTAAGCAATGTTTGTTGAAGACTTCTGGTTTAATTATTACCAAAACCATGGTGACTATCTGTATGAGACACACCTCACGAGACATTAAGTCTATGTCTTTATTATTCCACCTGATTTTTGCCTTTGTGCTTAGAGCTTTTCTTAGTAGTCACCCAGTTTATCATGTCAATTAATGTTAAGAACTTTTCAATAGGATATTATCCAATAAACAAAAGAAATGTTTTCACCAGTGGCGATTGTCTTACAGGACAGATTACATTAGAACTGGAAAAACAATGCAAAATAGATTCACTCTGTGTAAAGTTCAAGGGAAAAGCTGAAGTTCAATGGAAGAGAAAATATGGTGACTTTGAGGTGAAATACTATAGTAATGAGAAGTACTTCAGTATCAAGCAGTTTCTCATTGAGGATACCAAGGGTAAGTGCACTAATCAGAGTGATTTTGATAGAGTATATAATATATTATGCTATGAATTTATGTTTCATTTTTGTTTTAAATATCACCTCTAAATGTACAGTTGTTTGTTGTGTTACACTGTTTCTGTCTCTGTCTGTATGTTTGGTTTCTCTTTGTGATCATTTTACAGTTGTCATTGGGGATAAGCTAGTGGTTAAATAAGGGTTCAAGTTCAATGAACAATTTCTGTTAGGGGGATCTTTAGGAACAGATTTGGGAACTTCTGTGTTTATGACACATTGGCACAGCAAACACAGATACAAACTTTGTCTCACTTTTGTCATCCCAGTTCTTCTTCTGTACAATTAACAAAACATGGTCTGATTTGTAAGTCTTATTGAAATACAGTTAGTGATGGATAGCCCCATAAGTAATACTTTTGTTTTACTGGCTTTTAGGTAATAATGTTGTTGGCCCAGGTCGCCATGTGTACCCATTCACCTTTCAAATCCCTGCACAGTAAGTTGTCTATTAAAAAAAATTTAATTCAGCCTCATCAACTTTTATCATATTCTACCAGTGTCCTTAAACATAGATATGCCAGTCTCAGTGTATTTATCTCAGTTTTATTTTTGATGAATAAAATTTTGTCATAAACAACCTGTTGTTGCTGTTGATATTTGTGATTGTCAAATGTAAACAGTATTATCAACTGTTTAGTGTTGCCATGTCTTGCAGAAAACTGCCATCATCCTTCAATGGCTCACATGGAAAGATCCAGTACAGACTGAAGGCAAACCTGAGCAGGTCAATGAGACTAGACAATATAGCTAAGCTGCCGATCACCCTCGCCCACAAAGAAAACCTAAATAGTTATCCATCACTCCTGGTATCCCCACTCACAAAGCATGACCAATATGTTTGCTGTTTGTCTTTGATATTGCTGCTGTAATGAAAAGTAACACTATCTCTGACTAATCTGTCACTCTCCTGTCAGACCCCACAACACAGTATCATTGATAAAAAACTGAAGCTCTTTGCTTCAGGAACAGTAGCCATGGATGTAAATATTCCACAAACAGGATACTATCAAGGTAATTTTAGATTATGTGAATAAAAAAATAGAATTGTACGATGATTCCTCAAATTATCAATAATAATCATTATTCATTGTTCATTATATCATTATCAAAAAAAGTTGCAGTAAAATCATGTGTAATAAGTCCCTTTGCTCACAGAAATATTTTATGGTCTGAAGAAAAGACAACAAGAAATGACATGTGAAATATGCAACAAGCAAAGTCAAAAGTGTAATTTGAAAGTTAGCAGTAAGTTTTGAATTTAAAGGCTGTATACATTTTGAAAGAAGAAACAGCATATTAATTGTCTTGCTCAGTATTTTATGTAAGCACAGATTTTATTGTATTGCATAACAAACATTAATGACACAGTAGGAAGACTTTGTAACTCTTCTCTACTTATGTAACTTTTTTACTACATGTCAGCATTTATTGTTTAATTTATTGTGTAATTTAAACATCTTGTCCAGTATTATAATTTAGGGTTATAGAAAATTGTATGTACTGTAACAAGAAAAAAACATAAATTGATTCATGAAATACCAATATATTGGCATACAGCATGCAGTATGAGACTATTGTTGTCTGTCACTCATACAGTGTCATTTAGAGCGTAATACAATGAATACAATCATTTTCTGCGATTAAGACATTAAGACATACATTAAGCTTTGTTTTTCCTTTGTTTTTCAGGGGAAGGAATAAAGGTTGTGGCTTCCATTCATAACAAATCATCTCGTGATATCAAGCCCAAGTACTGTTTGTATGGACAGTACAGTTTCTTTGCAGAGGGGGAAAAGAAGGTTAAAACTGAAGCCATCTTGAAAGAGGTGGGAGAAGCCATCCCACCTTCCACATCTGAGACTGTCACTAGGATAATCACCATCCCCCCCACCGAGTGGATTTCCATCTTTAACTGCAACATAATCAGAGCACAGTACGGACTCAGGGTGTGTATCTCTCTTCTCAAAACTCTGTCACATGTTTCTGTGTCTTTAAAACAACAACAAAGATCATCATGATATGCACCAACTATTTCTCCAACACAGGTTTACCTAGATGTCAAGTATACTTCAGACCCTGAGGTCAATTTCCCTATAGTCATCCTGCCTGCATTACAGGGGCCTGATGGGGAGGAGCTGCCTGCTTATGCCACCTAATGGATTTGAAGCATTTGCAAACTCAGATATGTGATGAGGCACCAGTTTTCTTCAAATCCCCATTAGCCTCTGGCTCTTTTGTTCCACTTCCTGTCAATAGTACATATAGGATATAACTCTCCTTTGCTGGTTTCAGTAGAAAATCATAAAAACTCAAATGTAAATTTCCAAATTTAAATTTCTAAAAAAAAATATATAAGAGGGGATACCATTATAAACTATTGAATAAGTGCTTATTTCCTGTTACTTCTAATTAGAGGAGGAATATTTTTTTGTAATAGTGATATTATAGTTACTGTTCCTGCATTACCTTGTAGTGCTGTAGTGTAGCCGAGTGTCTGCATCTCATTTAGATTGTATTTAGAAATTAGTACCAGAAAATTAATTGAAACTTTACTCTGTACAGTAGTCCTCGTATCACTGATCAGATCCTGTATTACTGGGATGATTTGACTGCCAGTAAATAACCTGCTTTATTTAATAAGATAGTGTTGTGTTTAATGAGGAATACTAGTTTTATAAAACAAATAATAAACAATATACAAGTAAGGCACCTCTGTGATCAAATCTAATCTATTTTATAAATAATTGTTTTTTAATACTAGACCTACATTAATAATATTTAATTACAGTTTAAACAAGTCAAATTCTCAGTCAGCCGAGATGCTGTCTAATTCTGCTTTTGTGTGGTATAATAATAATAATAATAATAATAATAATAATAATAATAACTGATATTTTATGGTACTGATACTGTTTGTTAATGTTTGTATTTTGTTTCCTGTTAAATAAAATCTGAATAAGTGACATGCTGAATGTGATCATAGTTCATACAAAAGTGAGTTAATAATTGAAGCTGAGCTGTTCACTATTTAACTCACATAAACAAAGGCTCTTTGCCTTTTTTTATTTGTGAAATAGAGAATTCATTTTGTGTAAATTTAGGACTGTGAATACTGTACATGTCACATCTAAAGAAAACATAATATGAATACACCCACTAGTCAGACACAACCTACATTGAAGGCCGCC
>JAUBNQ010000028.1:11094014-11119189 GCA_032353495.1 Ctenopoma kingsleyae | reverse complement strand
AGCGCAACAATGTAATATAACAGTAATATAAAATAACAGTAATGTAAACAGCAGCGTGTAATGACATGACAGTAATAAAAAACAAAAAAAAAAAAACAGAACCTCTTTCTTGCGGCTGCCAAGTCAGTCTTAATCACCATTATAGCAGCTAAGCCTAAACTTAAAGCCACTGAGGGGCTGCTAGACAGGAAGAAAGTAATTGACATTTGATTTTAAATAACGTTGTCCACACACTGCTCTTCTGCTTTATGTGAATTATTTATTGTTTAATTGGTCTGCCAAGTAACACTTGTCACCTGTTTGAATGTTCCCATCACCCACCCATTATAGAATGGACACAATTACTGACACCTAGTGGCACCAAAGTGAAAAACACCAAATAACCCAAAATGGCTCATACAAATTTCTTTTAAAACAAATCAAAATGTTCACCTTATATAGAAAAATAAAACATGCAAACAGTAACGGTGCTTTTTACAGGTCTACCTTGATGTCAAATTTGATGCAGACCCAGAGATCAAATTTGACATAGTCATCCTTCCAGCCCCTCAAGTTCCTGCTGTGGCACCACCACTTGTTCCTACTGGTTGTGGATTTGAACCATTTGGGAACCCAAACCCGCCAGTGTGGGGCTTTGTACCACCACCACCACCTCCTCACCCTTTTGATGCCCCTCCTTCTTATGAAGCACATGGAATGCACCCTCCTAAATATTAGTGATGGGACTGAAGAATTTAAAGGAAATGGAACAACACAGGAAGTTACAGTCACTGCCTTTTAATTCATCATTTTCCTATTTGTTACATTTTGTTATGATGCTTGAGAACTATTGAATGATTAGCTAATTTCTGCCTTCTGCATTAAAATGGCTAAGCATATCATTAACGTGAGTTTTAATGTAGTTGGTACTGATTTGTCTGTTTTTCTCTGTTATTTCTCAATAACTCATATTCACAGTAGTACTATAGTACTATAGTATATAGCTTAATAGCTATAGTGCTTTGTTAAATCCAAAACTGTTTGAGGGACATCTAATATATAATAATCACTCTTGCCTTGAGTAAGCTGCTCATATGCTTAATTTCTATAATTAGTCAAAGAAAATGGACAAAAATATACAATAAATTGTGGAACTTAAAACTGTTTTGTTGATGTGGAAAAACGTCTCTCAATCCTGGACTTGCCTCCCACCCACTATTAGCCGGAAAAATGACCAGGTTCAACCAGAGACTGATCAGTGTCAAGTGTCCCCCAGACCACAGGAGATCCTTTCTGCCAGTGGCTAGTAAACTGTAAAACTACTCCCCCTTCTACTAGGGGGAGGGGGTCTATGACTGTAATTATTATTTATGTCATATTTATGTTATCACTCTCCATTCTACTCATTTCATCCACCTTTAAATTTTCTTTGTTCTTGAGTTTTCTGTATTTGTGTTATTTTCTATTTGTGTGGATGTGGATCTTTGAGATTCTTTTCCTTCCTTTTGAACTCAGAGGAGCTGTAACAAGGCAAAGGTTTTTTTTAAATCTTGAAACTTGAATGGTGCTAAGCCATACAATTTCCCATAATTCCCATACAATTTAGCCAGACATCCAGGTGTCACTGAGCTTTCTTTGTTTGAAGTTGTTTCAAATATTTTTTCTGCAAAAACAAAGAAATAATTTGATCTAAGAAAGTTTTGATCTACCATCATCGCTCCTTTATGACCTGCCACTGTTCAAATTTCCAATGTCTGCCATTTAGCAAGGGGAATCAAAAAAGTCCACTGTTACATTAGCATAATTCACTATAAATTTCTAATATTATTTCATTATAAAAGAAATTAGCCTAACCAAACTAATGAGTTTCTTTTACAGACTTTCTCAAGCATCAGCAGAGTGAGGCATCTAGCACACGCCAGTTACAAACTGTCAATCAATAACACACATTCAATTTCTGTTTGAAATATATTTTTACTCATTGCCATATTAATCACATATCAAGTTATAAAACTATGTCTGACCTATAGCAGGGAATTAGAATTAATAAACATAAACGTCACCTGTCTATATTTTTTACATATCCTCAGAAAAGCAGATGTTAAAATTACAGTGAAGGCATAGAGTACAATTATTTTTATTTTAGTACTACTATAGTATTCATATATAGACTAATGCATTCTTACTTTATCTCTACTGTGACAATATGACATTGTCTTACTTACGCCATCATTTGACCAAAAATCATTTAATTTCACTTACCTTTGCTTTTTTTTATGATTTTATGTTGTTTAATGTCAATTCACAGGTTGGCATTTTGCATATTTCTGGCCCTACGTTTTTACTTTTCGCGATATGAACTGTTGTCTAAACTATATATGATCTAAATTATCTTAATATCCTATAATTAACAATATCAGATATCAAACAAAAAGACAATCTGGATAAAAGATGAGCACGTTATTTAAAGAATCTTTATGAGTGAGGAAATTAATAAATAAATACATAAAAAAATGGGGGGAGGACCTGTTTACTTTTGAGGACTGGCTACACGCCCATCGCGGAAGTTACTTTGTTTCCCTTTTGTACTTTGGGAATTTTCTGTGTTCACTACGCGTTATGGGTCCCTGCGTAAAGAGCATCAAAGTTACCTATAATCCTCTCAATGAGAGAAACACCTTTACAAATGGAGACTGGATTACAGGTCAGGTCACGCTCGACGTGGGCAAAGACTGCCAAATTGATTCACTGTTCATCAAATTCAAGGCGAAAGCCGATGTCTTGTGGACCGAGAGGTATGGTCAAACTACAGTTGTTTACCACGCCAAGGACAAGTACTTCAGCCTTAGACATGACTTTATTCGAAATAGAAATCTCAGAGGTAAGTGGCCTTTCATATTGGTTGTTTTATCTTATTTACGGTTAAACAGATTCAGGTTCAAATTAAAATCTTAAGGTAACATTTTAAAATAGCCTGGATTGGCTCCTTTGCAGAAATGTCTGTTTAAAGGGTCTCCGAAAAACGTTGACATCAGGTTGCAAAAGGTGTCTGATATAATGGGGGGAAAAGCTGCCTGCAGTCACGTAAGTTAGATTTAAAGAATGATGGTGTATGCAGAATTGCAGATAATCATTTTAGTGCATTGATTTATGTTCCATTTTTGTAAGAGATCAATAACCAAATTTGATATAATTTTCAGTAAGTTTGTTGTGAATTTATCATTTATAAAAAAAAAAAAATGTCAAAATTGTCATTTTGTCAATAAGTCTCTGGTTTCATCTTCTGATTTGGAAGAATTTCCAATTATTTCTTAGACTAATTGGTTATTTAGAGTGATCTGGTTAATTCAACAAGCCATTGATTGTAATACATCTGAATGTTATGGTATGTAGCAAGATGTTAAATCAATATCCTGTTGTTTAGTAGATGGCAACCAAACATTACTGAGAAACCAGTACGGAGAAACATGTGAGTATTTTAGTTTGTTATTATGTTATTATAAGTTATTATAATACCTACTGTATCAAGATAAATAGATAAAAATTGATTCCTGATCTTTAGTCCCTGTCATTGCAGGCTCAAGATAGAAGCTAGAAAGCTCACCTCAAAATCCTAAACCCGAAGTGAAAGAATACGTTGTTCACTAGCTATACAATTTCTTGTTGCTTTTTCAGACAGCAGTGTTGTTGCGCCAGGATGCCACGTGTACCCATTTACATTTCAGATCCCTTTTGCGTAAGTAATTATTTTTAAATGATGACATCTTGAGTTACAGCAGCATATTGTTTTCTAAACGACATCTTAATAGATCAGTCTCAGATTTTGTAACTTTATTCATCTCATTTAGATGGAATAGGTTTAATTGATTCATTTAGAGAAGTCAATGACTGTATTATTTTACTGCGTATTAGTTTGATTGCTTGTTCTTTTGCACGTGCAGATTGTAGAAAATTGCTCATTTTCTTTTGGTTTTGTGATCTTGTGCTTTAGAAATACACCATCCTCCTTCAAAGGTTCAGTTGGTAAAATTGTGTACCTCCTAGAAGCCAGGCTGAGCAGATCACTGAGGATCACCAAGAAAGATTCAGCTTATATCAACTTTGTGTCAAGAATTGACCCAAACACAATCCCTCAGCTAATGGTATGTGATTGAGTTACATTTTTGTTTCTGTTATTCCAAGAAGGAAACAAATCTGAGGTTGAATGGCAAAAATCTTCTTTGTAGTACCTGGGTAGAGGAGTGCTGAGCAATGATGATTAGACATGTGTCTAGAGATGTTGTGTGATTGTCATTTTTGCAGTACTTGTGCTGAACTGACTTAATTAGCACAACTTTTGCTTTGCTGGCAGGCATTGGTGATGGATATATATATATATATATATATCGAGAGAGAGAGAGAGAGAGAGAGATAATATATTTTAATATGTATGTGTTTTTTATGTGAATTACACTAATTAATCTGCTGTTCTTTCAGATACCACAGCATGAGTC
Organism: Ctenopoma kingsleyae; assembly: GCA_032353495.1. Classification (NCBI taxonomy): domain Eukaryota; kingdom Metazoa; phylum Chordata; class Actinopteri; order Anabantiformes; family Anabantidae; genus Ctenopoma; species Ctenopoma kingsleyae. Next base: position 11,114,717 of record JAUBNQ010000028.1, on the reverse strand, counting down.
TAAGGATAAGAAAATGAAAGTTTTCAGCTCAGGAGCAATATCAATGGATGTGAATATTGAAAAAACTGGTTTTGTCCAAGGTGAGAACTCTCAAAGTGTTGATGACATAATGCTGAGTCTCACAATGTTATGTTTTGACATTTCTGGTCTGGTTTGCAGGAGAAGGAATACAGATTTTAGCCTGTATTCAGAACAACTCGTCTCGTGAGGTCAAGCCCAAGTACTGTATCTACAGAAAGCACAGCTTCTTTGCAAAAGGGAGGAGGAAACTCAGTACTAAAGATCTCTTAAAAGAGGTGGGAGAGTCCATCCTTCCTTCTACTAACCGAAAAGTCACAAGAGTCATCACCATCCCGAATGATGTGGAGCCCTCCATCCTCAACTGCAACATTATCAAAGTGGAGTACAGACTCAGGGTAAGCAACTCTGAATAAGATAACATCATAAGCATTTAATGTCTAAATTATATTGCAGTCTGATTGATAATTATAAACAAAACTATACTTGCTATTGTTCTCACTGTCGTACAGTTTCCTTCCATTTGAAACCGGTTATATTTAACACTGTAAAATATAACCGGTTTCATCTTAAATATGCAATTTAAAATATGCAATGCAGTTTATTCTGCTAACACAACTAAACATAATCTAAATATTCCAATTGTATAAAGGTTTGTCTTCTTTTGGTTGATTGAAATTAGTTTCTTTAGTGAAGTTAGGTAGTTCTTTGAACCTACAGCTTCATTAGAGTCTGTTGTGTCAGTTTGATTTATTTAAATAGTTTATTTGCTCAACATTTTTGGTATTTCAGTAAAGGTATGTACCCATAAAAACTGGGAAAAAAATAACCTTACTTCTGCAACTAACATGATGACCTGGCTTCTGTTGGAGTCATATTGTACCAGAGTCAGTACACAACCTTCATGTTAAGCTGCTCCCAGTGACTAATACAGTGTAAAAGGCAGCGACTGAATTCCACAACAACCTCTCTGATTGTTGACTTTGTTCTCATTATTGTGATTAAGCAACGATGACCTAATTCAACAAGCATTAAAGACACACAGCAACGTTTCCTTCAACTACACAAATGTAAACAATGTTGGTGTTGGCATGGCATTCACACTCTACACCCAACATAATCTTATATTTGACAGATAAGTTGGTGTGTCAAAAACATCAAATATTAGCAGTAGCAGGGACATGATGTCAGTGTATGATGCAGGTATTGTTAAAACAAATGAAAAGTAATAAAAATGCAACAGTTTAACAGTAACAGTGCTTTTTACAGGTCTACCTTGATGTCAAATTTGCGTCAAACCCAGAGATCAAATTTGACATAGTCATCCTTCCAGCTTCTCAGGTTCCTGCTGTGGCACCACCAGTTGTTCCTACTGACTTTGGATTTGAACAATTTGGAAACCCAAACCTGCCAGTGTGGGGCTTTGTACCACCACCAGCAGCAGCAGCAGCAACAGCTGCAGCAGCACCCCAACTTTTTGATGCCCCTCCTCCCTATGAAGCACATGTAATGTACCCTCCTTTGACGGATTTTGGCACAAAATATCAGTGATGGGAGTGAAAGGTTTAAAGGAAATGGAACAAGACATATCATTTTCATGAATGTTACATTTTGTTATGATGCTCTGGAACTGTTGAATCGTTAGCAGTTAACAGTTTAATTATGAAATTTATAAAATAAATAATGTAGTGTACTGAAAGTCTGTGTCTTGACTTCTGCTGTTTTTGTATATGTTACCCATACATAACCCATATTTACAGACGTACAATACATAATAGCTATAGTGCTTTGTAAATACAAAATCTCTCAGATAGATAGATAGATGGATAGATACTTTATTGATCCCCAAGGGAAACATAATAACATATGATTATCACCCTTGCCTCGAGTAGGCTGCTCATATGCTTAATTTCTATATTTCTATTTATTAAAGAAAATAGACAAATATATAAAATAAGCTGTGGAAATTAATACTATTTTGTTGATGTGTAAAAACAGTTGGTATGTTCAGTCTTTGTGCTAATTGAGCTCCCATACTAAATAAATAAATGAATGAATAAATATATTCTAATTCACTTGTCAGTGTTTCATTATAAATAACTGAAGAGGAGGTTAGTGTTTTAGAAATATTAAACACAAAAAAATTCCAAACATCAGGAAACATAATGCAGGTTAAACCAGTTTATTGTATTTCTTTATTTTCATAAAGAGTTACTGAATGGCAATTTTCTTCAAGTAAAAGATTAAGTGTTAGTTATAGTTGATACAATCTTTAAAAAAAACAAAAAACTTTAAAATGTTCTTTAAAACCTCTAAGTGATACCAAGAGTGAGTGTCCTAAAATATGGATCCATCTGCCTCTCAGACTTTAAACATTAAATGTTTTGGAAAGAAGACGTGATTATACATCACATCTGTAATTCAACACACATGGCCACAAATACTGCACCCACATTTGAATTAAAATTGCCCTAATTCATTGATCAATTAGAAACAGCAGCTTTTCTTCTAGTAATTTATATTATTTCCATTCTATATTGTAAATATTCCAGTTGTGCCTGTGTTACAGATTGATCCAACCACAGCTTCTTTTTGGAGTAAAGTCCTATTATGTAAAGAAAACTTAGTTAATTAGTTAAATTAGTTGACTTAATTGTTAAATACAGTCATATGACAAGCAGAGAAAGTGCTGCATATGACCCAGATTAAACATACAGGTGGTTGTCAAGAGCGTACTCATTTTTGATAGTTGCAGTTAAAGCTATTGTTTTTAATTTGTCAGGAAACTTGAATTTTTGAAGCACTGAATGCTTTTTCCACTTTGGCTGTCTCACACCTGTAGGCGTAGTATGATACACAAAAAACAGGTTTAACAAGATTTGCATGCTAGATCTGCGATATAAACACTGCAGGGCTCCTGTGCAGGGTGCAAAAGGCTTTCTTTTTAGAGTGTTTGTGTAGGCTCTTTCTCTTAGGAATATGACAATAAAATATTTCTCAATTGAATATGATGCCATCAACAGCAAGAACACTTTTACAAATGGAGATACCATTAATGGACGAATCGTCGTGGAAGTTTCTAAAAGAACTACAATCCAGTCTCTTATATTTATAGCACAAGGAAAAGCTCGCGTGTGCTGGCATGAACATTACGGCCAAGATCATCATCATGTTTACTGGGCTGATGAGAAATATTATGATGTCAAACAGCATATCTTGAGAGAATCAAGACAAGATGGTAATGTATTTAATCCAGTGATTAATATGTGATGCAAGTGGCAATGATGATGCAAACATGTCTAGATTATAAGTCATAATTAATATACTATTTAAAGAAAATATGCATAACTTATTTCCCAGGCACTGAAGTCATTGGTAATGGAAGACACATATTTCCTTTTTCCTTCAAGATTCCTGACAGGTGCCTATTATTCATTTAATCTTTATTTTACATTGAAGTTTTACTTCTTTTTAAGTCATTAACATTTTCTATCAACTTTACAGAAGACTTCCATCATCTTTCAAAAGCTCCATAGGAAAAATAGTTCATAAGGTGAAGGCAGAGCTCAAACAATCGCTGAAGTTGACAAAAAAGGCCAAAGCTCACTTCACATTTGTGTCCAAAGCAGACATGTATATTCCCAGACTAATGGTAAGAAATCATTCATCTTAAAAAATACAACAATTTAAGGATATATATAAGGAATGTTGTCTAAGCAGAAGAGACAATAATCTACCTGCATTCATGTAAAGTGGTGACTGTTGTTTTAGGAACCTCAATATGGCTGCAAGGACAAAGCTATCAAACTCTTTGGCTCTGGAACTGTTTCAATGGATGTACGCACCAAGCGGATGGGATACAAGCAAGGTAATACTCTAGACTAGTAGAAGTAATCCTGCACCTGGATGATTTAAATTCACTGCCTTTCCTTATTCAGCTAACATCAGACACACATCTGTCTTGTTTATTTTGGTGAACGCACAAGGAAAAACAGGACCTGAGGTTGGCAGGCAGACAGGTAGAGGAATCCAGTGCCCGAACAGGTTAGAGACAGGTTGCTAAGAACATATGTCCAACCAAAACATGAGAAGAATGAGATCTGATACTGTATGCACTGACAGGAAATTGTGAAGAGGTGTGTGAGTGGGCGTGGGAGATCAGGTGACTGGGAATGGAGGGAATGCTCTGGTGGCTAGATCAAGAATGTCACATGTCTACATGTTTCAAAGGTGAAAACATCAATTACTAACTCCATAAAGAGAGAGAAATCACTCTCTGGAACATGAGACTGACATGTTTGGCATCTTGGCACTGCAGCAGATCGATACTTCAAAGTGAAAACTCATTTTCCTTGCTCTCACCTGATGTTCACACAATGTTCAACACTGTATAAACTACATGTAAATAATGACAGGAAGCAGCTTTTCTTAATCTTAAAGCATCTTTGACATAAAGATATAGTAAGGATCCTACAGCCAACTCATTTATTTTTCTTTTCTAAGATATGCCCTGAACAGATTGTTGAAAGACATTGGAAGAAACTGACAGGACCTGTCAGACATCTATTCATGGAGGTCCTACCTATACATACTAAACATTTTACAACTCAGAAATGCACCTGTCACACTTTAGTGGACAAACTGTGTTGGTGACAATGTTTTAAAATAACCTAAAAGTCATAATAGCCAACTATGTTAACCTTGGACAGGATCTATATTTGAGTGCTCACCGTGGATCATTGCACACAATAACAGATCTTGTCTGTGTCAGTACATCATGCTATAACTTTGGTTACACATTCAACATAACTCACTGTTGATAGAGGTGAACAAATACGGTATAGGATCTGTATTATGCACTGAATCTCCTTGCATAGAAGAAGTCATCCAACTTTAACGTCCATGTAAGTCATTAACCTGTGGAAACTGATTTGCTGTCATTTTCATCATTTGACAGGCGAGGCTCTCCAAGTCACTGTTGAAATCCGCAACCACTCATCTCGTTCGGTGAAGCCCAAAATCATACTGTATGAGAAGAGGAGTTTCTTTGCACAGGGCCACAGAAAGCTTTGCACAAAAGTGATCCATAAGGAGAAGATTGAGACTGTTGCATCGTCAAGCAACGAGACTTTGACCAAGTTCATCTCCATCCCTACAGATCTGCCTTCCTCTATCTTAAACTGCTCCATCATCAAGCTGGAATACAGACTGAAGGTAAATTGCATTTTACAGTGTTATGGTCTGGACTGAGAGATAATATTGCATTGCCTTTTTTTGGAGCCATTATTTAGTTCATAAGTCGTAAGCTTGATTACTCTTTTGTTAGCATTTTGAGCATATAGTGCTCTTTTGTGCTATTATTAATTATAATTGTTTAAGATGTCCAATTTGTGCTAGTTAGTAAATGAATGAATAGTGATAAACTGTAACTGTAAAAGAGCAAATAGGATGTTAGACTGAAAAGTTCCTAAATAAATAGTAAAAGATAAAATAACAAAAAATACAAATAAGGCAGGTCACAAATATACATAATAATCAAAGGAAACTGCAACAGGAAGAGACCTATGCTAAACCAAAGGGGACCTCTAGTGACAAAACAAGGGAATAAGAAATAGAAAACAGTTGCACTGAGTTGAACAAGATTAATAAAAAAAAAATACTTTTATGGGTTAGTCAACATTTATCAGGAGGTTTAAAGAAAAAAAAAACTAAACATCACTCTGTTTTTTTTCACAGATCCATCTGGATATCAAATGTGCTTCAGACCCAGAGATCAAACTCCCCGTAGTCATCCTACCTGAGTTTGATGCTGTAACACAGTCACCTGGTTTTTCCAGCTTTGGATTTGAAGCATTTGGGAACCCAAACCAACTGACCTGGAGCATCTCACCTCAACAAGCAGCATTCCAACCTATGGATTCTCCTCCTTCCTATGGGACATATGCGATGTACCCCCCCGTCACTGATAATGGCATGTATAAGAGTGCACTCTAGATATATTACTTAAAAGAGTAAGTCACTGATTTAGCACTGCATGCTTATACAAAGTATAAAAAATTCAAAAAGTAACAAGATTGATGCAGCAGAAGCAGGAATGTCATACCATGCCTTCATCTTCCATAAGTCCTTACTCTTTTGTCACAATACCACTTAACTGCAGACAGTTTAGTTGAGTATTGACGTGTTGTGTAGCAGCAGTAGTACGTTGCAGGACTTGTAAACAGGCCTTGATGTGTAATATCAGTTATGTCCACATGTGTCATTATAGGCACAGCATAACAGTTGCATCCCAAAAGAAATACAAGCCCAAGCTTAGCTACATATGAGGTGCACTTATTGTGTAAGTACTGCATGTATTTAATGTCCATGGAAATAGCACATGAAGGATATAAAGTTCTGTATATCTAGTATTTCTTTATCTAGTATATAAATACATTTAGTCATTGTAAATAACAGCTGAATGCACTTATTATAAACCACATTACATAATTATTCATTTTAATTGCAATTTAAAAAAAAAATGAAATTGTGAAACAATAAAGAAATATTGTAAACTGTTATTTTGTTTTTAGTATTTAAATATAATACAACCTAAATACACTTTTAAGTTAGCCAGTAATTATGGAATCAGTAAGCTGGTTAATTTAGAAGTTAGGAGTTAGGAGTGGAGGAACAGAAAGAGTTGCAGTGCAGGAGTGAGGTTAGAGAAAGATGAGAGAGTGGTGGGGAGTTTTTACCTATCCAACTGCAGCAGCTGGTCTTAGTCTTTAGTTGTCAAGGCAACAGCAGCAGCACAACAGCTGCATACACAGAGGAAGCTGTTTGGTCTGGTCCTCAGCTGAATCCCTTTCCTTATTCTTCTGCTCCTCTTCCTTCTATCTCTTCTTATTTTCATTCTTTGCATCAGAAAATGTTGCTGTGCTTAGTCTTAATGACCCTGACAACATCTTGTGACTTTCAGAAGCAGGCTGAGACAGAAATGGGACATTACCCCTGTTTCTCATCCTCCACAAAGTCAACCATCTTCAGTGGAGAACAGCACTGAAGGAGTTGGCTGAGAATGAGAGCCCTGTTTGTTAATTGAGCAGTATTACTGAAACTTTCAGGTGGGACTGGCTGAATCTTTTTTTGTCTTCCACCCCTTGAAACACAGTTTCTTACTAGTGTCTCCTTGTTATTCTCAGGATTTAAACAATTCTGTCTTATTTCTTTAGTTCATGGAGAGCACCTTGTCTTGTAAGGAAGCATTTCATTGTTTTGTTTTGTTTTGTCTGTTTTGCTGCCAAAGTCTTGTTGGCTACTCATTCTTCTGACACTTGGTAGCTGGCAGCAACAGTGGCCCTGGATAATCCTGCAAGGAGAGAGTTGACCTCAATAATGACTTCTTCTCCCATGGCCTCAGTAAAGTTGGGTGAGGTCCTTCTGGGTGTATCCACACCAAGGGCATTACAGTGTTCCAAACATCTCTATATGTTGTTCAGTTATATAACGTAACCAAATTTGAATTATTTTTTTCAGAATTGAAAAATGACCAAAATCTTGAGTGACAAAACATAAAAAAACATGTTATGCTGCAGTTGCTATAAGCAGGTTTTGCAAGTTGTAGAAAAATAAATGATTTAACTTATATATGACTTATACATATAAGTTATTTTACACAATTTAATCATATATTTGATAATTTCAGAATGTGCTGATTTGCTGAGATTTACATTTAGTCATTTGGAAGATAAATTATTCAAGGTGACCTACGAGTGTGGAACACATACGCACACACCAGGATCAAGTTATGGTTCGGTGCTTTGCCCAAGGACACTTTGACATGAAGACTGAAGGAGCACACTCACAGCCCTGTAAAGATCCCATTGCTGCTCCGCTTTTGTAAAATTAGCTTTTTTAATAATAACATTTAGATTTTGGCATCTGCTGAACAGACCACCTCTCAATTTATTTGGCCTAATGTAGCTTTCAAGGCTGCTGGCTAGGGTTACTTCTGTGAAAGTGACACCTGAACCTCTTCATCACGTGATCATGTGTGACACAGATACATGTTCTGGAGAAGTCCACTGCTACTGTGCAAATGTCAGCCTTGCTGGGATCTTTGATCATCAAGTACCATCACAGATAACTTTCATAGATAAACCTTCCTCCAGTAAAGGTGCAGAATTTCTTTTGCACTAAAGGAGAATATTCCTCGTTCTTTAATTCCACAACTTTTAGGAAGATTATTTGTTGTTGTTTTATCATGACTGTAAAACATCTCTCTTTGGAGTACAACAAGGTGAATGAACAAGGCACCTTCTCTTCTGGGGATATCCTCTCTGGAAGAGTGACCGTCGTGACCAGCAAGGAAGTAAGAGTGCAGCGCTTTTTGGTCAAAGCCAAAGGAAAAGCTAAGGTGACCTGGTATGAGCAGCAAGGACAAGATACTGTGGTTCACAGTGAAAAGAAGAAATATTTTAATTTTGAACATATTATTCTTCAGGACAAAAATAAGGGAGATGGTTAGTATGTTGTTTTGTGCCAGAAATATCAGAACATTTTTGATCTGTTGATATTTTAGGGTCTGTACACAAGTTGATTGAATAAATGTGTATTTAACACAGACATTTCTTCTTTTATAAGGTTCGGAAATCATCCGCTCTGGAAAAAATGTGTATCCATTCAACTTTGTGATTCCCAACACGTGCGTGCACTAATCTGCCTAACCAATTTATTTTTATTTCTGTTTGTAAAAGAAGTTGTTTACCAGTGAAAAGCTTATTTATATGGATTGTTTCCTTCCAGAGACATGCCTTCATCTTATCAGGGAAAATGGGGCAAGATTACATACAGTTTGCGAGCACAGCTGACTCAGTCAATCTGGCTGATTCACAAAACCAAGACAGAGTTCCCTTTTCTGACCAAGTCTGAATTCCCCTTTGCCTCCAAATCAGAAATGATAATCATGGGTCTAAAGGTGTGAAATACATTTTCTGATAAACATTGATGAGTTTTTTGTTTCAATTTCCACTATGTTTGTTATGACTCTTTAATGATCAACTATAAAACCTTATAATTAACTATACAGCCAATACCAGCTCACTTTAGAGTTTTGCCCTCCTGACAGATTATGTTTTTTATTAGGAGCAACAGTGTGCAACCAGGATTTCATATCTTGGCCCTGGGAGGGTCACTATGAATGTTACCTCAGAAAAAATGGGGGTGAAACAAGGTAAATATATTTCACATAGACCTGATACTGTATATATTTTTCCGAATTCCCTAAATTGAAACTTTATTGGTGATTTTTCTATGTCATAATATAAACAGGTGAGGCAATGGGAATCTCTGTAGAAGTACTCAACAACTCTGCACGCTCAGTAACACCTAAGTTCTTCCTATGTGAGAAGCAAACCTTTGTAGCTCAGTCGAAGAGGACAGTACACACCAGTGACATCCTCTTTGCAACAGGAGACTCTGTTCCACGTGAGACAATTCAGACTGTAACCAAAGTACTGAGTATCCCTCCACAGCTCCCACCTACCTTCTTCAACTGCAGCATGATGAAACTTGAGTACAGACTCAAGGTACTTACACTGTGTACTTATACGTACATAGTATAATTAACACATGTTAATATATTCTCCCAACCTGACTCTATTTATGAATTGTATTCTAAAATAATATGAAGCATGTTGACGTCAGGGTCATTTAAAGATTTCACTGATGATTTAAATTTTGAAGAGTCACTTAGTTTACACATAGAGCTTTTGTTAAAACATTTACTGTATGTGTAATAACTGTAAATAACTGAAAATGAATATGCATGATGACAACAGCACCACATAGTGGCTGTATGAAGTATAGTGACAGAGACAGAGAGCGAAAGAGAGGGAGGGGTTAAACCAAAGTCCTCTTTGCTTATCACACACTAATGAAGAGACATGTAGGAAACAGTGTCATATAACATCCCAGCCTGTTCTGTTATCAGTTTAAAAATATTGAAGTTAATGCTTTCAGTAAATGCTGGTGTAGTGACGGAAATACAGAGCGACGTAATCACGGTACAAAGAAACATGGAAATTAAGATTTTATTTAGATGGTTTTTTTTTAAAATGTATTATTGCTATGTTATTAACTAGAATCACATAAAAGTAAGTAATTAAAATTAGATATTTTTTTAATGTATTTTCTAAGTATTGAAAATTGTGTTTCTTTCTAGGTCACTCTCGATGTCACTGTAACAAGAGACCCAGAGATCAAACTCCCTCTGGTGGTTCTGTTGGGTTCACCAAAACCACAGCAACAAAAACCAAGGAGATCTATCTGGTTTAGAAAGCTGCCTGGTAAAAGGATGCATTAGATCAAGGTATGCATGTAAGAAGGACTAACAGAACTCAAAATAACATCAGAAAGAAACTTTGTGGAATTTTCTTGGAGTTCATATAACCCAAAGTGTGGATTTGTTCACTGTATATGTATCACTGCCAGTAATAGTCAGTGAATTTCAGTGTATTTGAGCGTGTTCACTGAAATACCTGAGATACCAATACCACAATGCAAAAGTACTCCATTACAAGTACATGCATCCATTTGCTATACCTGCTTTTTACCAGGCCAATCAGAAGTGATAATGGGTGAGAGAATGGACACATCCTGGACATGTAACCAGTCCACATTGGATTGACACACAGAAACAGACAAACATTTGCTTTTTCATTAACATCCACAGACAATTTAGAGTCAAGTGTTATCAAGTATCCTAAGTAGAAATACTCATGAAATATTTCCATACTGTATATTACTGTACATCAATTTAAACTTCACTGATGCAAATAACATTTTGCTGTTGCACCTGGGTTTTGGTTTTAACTACATTATAGACAGTGAGGTAGTTTATTTAAGTGGCTTCAGGGTCAGAGGCCTCAAAAAGCTCATGAAGTGATTTATGAGGTAGAAGAAAATCTTCTATACAGGTATGTTTTCTGAAATACAGTCTAATTTTTTAAATTAAAACATAAAAACTGAATCATTGTGAGACAGTAGTTACTCCACATCACACTAGTCCTTTACTAAGGTTGAAAAAAGGCTTCTGCTCTACAAGACACTAATTATTTGGGCAGATCACTTCACATTTCAACTTTACATTATCCTCACAATCATGACTGCTGGAAATGAAGATTCATACTCTGCAACAGAGAGACAAACAATAACTCTGTAAGAGCTGAGAATTAGTTGTTAGGGGTTTCTCACGCTCATCCTTGTCTGTAGACTCATTTTGCAACAGAGGAAAGTATTGAACAAAGGCACATTCATGATTCTAACAAGACATGTGTTGCCCAGCCAGCGGTTCTTAAGTGAAACCAGGCCCATGCTCTTGACAGAGACATAGGGACCTTTCCCTGCCCAGGAGGGGAAACGTGTTGAGAGCTGAACATTTTATAGTTGGGATACATCCTGGAAACTGGCTAGATCTGGCTATTGTGACACAACATACAGCACTCCCACCTACCCTGAGAAAAAGAGAGAGAACAGTCTTTGATTCTGACTCAGCACAAGTAGAGTCTGATGATTTCATGTTCAGCCCACAACACAGAGAAGAAATTTTACAATGTCTTACTCTCAAAATTAATATTACAAAAGCACAAACATGACCATCAATGAGGCACTTGTCATATGTATATGCTATTGTCCAAACTCATATTTCAACTCACTTCTGTTGTAATTGACCTTATTGTCACAAGTTGGTGTTTGAAAATTGATTAATATTTGAGACATCAAATGTAATTCAAATGATATACAGCTTTACCAATAGTAAAAAAAAGAAAAAAGTAACTGTAATAACTTTGACACATTAATCACTATGTTGATCAGAGAGTGACTGAAAGCAAAGGCTGGAGAAATGTGAAATACAATGTCTAAATGGTGGCTGTTTTGAATAGAGCAGATCAGACATTTGCAGTGTAGCATAGTACAGAGTACAAATTTAGCTAATCCATCCTCCTACACCTGCACAAAGATAACTGCAAAACAGCAGTGTGGCTGATGTGCTTCAGTAAATGGAACATAAACTTTCACTATGGTTCGATGTGATGCAGAAAACTGTGTGACAGATTCTTATAATCCCTGAATCCTATACCTGCATGAAGACGTCTCCAGAAAAGTGGTTTGGTTCATTTTTGGCAGCAGTTGTGGTCTTGGCTGTGCTGTAGAAGAGCCTGCCTGGTAACCAGTCTGGCTCCATGTACAGCGTGCAGGCTGTCAGCCAGCCAGCTCCCTACACACGCACACCACAGCCTTGCCTGGCTTTGGAGAAGTGGTAAGGAGGTGTGGCCTCTGGCACCTCCCACCTCCGTAGCCAGAGCGAGTACCATGACAACCAAGCAGGCCTGCTGGCGACTCCCTGTCTTCATCAGCCACGGTTGCCATGGTAACTCCCCACGGGGCTCCCACAGATCAGCAGGATGGGCGTCCAGTTGACTAACCCTCTCCCAGCTGGGGAACGTCTGAGGGAGAGCAAGAGAGCGGACTGGAGGGAAAGGGAGGGGGTGTGTGTGTGTGTAAGTAAATGTGTAGGATGCTACAGCAGAGCCTGAGGACGGAGAGAGAGAGAGTGTGCTGAGAGGGAGAGAGACCTCAGAAAGCAACATCGGAGACAGCTAGTCTGACCTGCTGAAATGGCCTATCTCTGCCTACATTCAGCCTTTAGCTTCGCAGACTGATAATAAAGACGACACAAAAGAATTGAAGGGAAAAAAACACGAGTACGTTTAACACTAGTCACCAATATTTCTTATTTGGCCTCCTCTCTTTGAATAGCAGGACCAACCGATCCAGCACAGCCTCATTTGACTGATTGTGAAAATCCTTATTTACATTATTATTATTACAAATGAATGTCCTCAGCCTTTCAGCTTTCTGTAACCCATCAGTCATAATGAGTCTTTTTCTATTTTCCAATCATGTCAGTGACAAGTACCACTTTTTGGGTTTGGACTCAGTGTAATAGGGCCACAGATGGCTCTGTGTCTGTAGTGTGTGGTTGGAGAAAGAAATGGCATCACTAGGTCCGTTGGCTGTAGAGTACTGAGGGGCTTTTTCTACTCACTAATTGCTCCAAGCTGTGTCCCCTTGAAAACCCAGAGACACACAGATTTTCATGTGAAGGAACAGAAGCAAGTAAATCTGAAGAAACATTCTCAACCAGCATAAATTAATTTAATTTTCATTTTAGAAAAATTATTTTTTTCTATTTAACATTAAGTATCCTTATGTCGTCCATGCTTTATGTGCTAATACCACATAAATAAGGAGTGATTCAGTTAGGTTCATCATAATGACATTTTTATTTTTGGAAAAAGAGAGAGATAAACTTTCCATATTAAACATTTTCTGATCTGTTGTAAGTGCAGAAAAGTTTGATTTGTTCTTTTTAATATAAAATCATTAACATATTTTGAATGTATAAAAAAAGTGACACAAGGCAATTCAGTCAGTGTTACAGAAGGCATGTTGCCAAAACATTCTATACTAATTCAAATAATCTACAGTTTCTTTGTTTATTTTCTCTATTATACGTGCAATAATACTTCTATCCTAAAACTAGCTATACATAAAGTGTGTGGCTATATTGTGCACTTGTAGTGGTAACCTTTGGAATTACAAATTGTTTTTCTGTTTAAAAAGTCCCTTGACACAAGTTATTTGATTACACAAAGAATATAAAACAAAAAACACAAATTTTATTTATGAAACTCAGAGAAGCAGCCTCCCCTGCATAGGTGGACATTGCATATCTTGCAGCCAAACACACTTTCATGTCGCAGTCCCTTGTTGGTGCAGTTCCTGCAACGTCGGGAGCGCTCTGACATGCGCTCCAGGCGGTGTCCGTACTCTATGGGTGAATCTGCATGTCTCTTGCGTGCTGCGCGCTCCATGCCCCTTGCACCTTGGTAGTCTCCGATCAGCTGCTGTGCCAAGCGTACCCGGAAGTGGCGCTGGGTGAACTGTTTGCCATTGAAGCCTGCTGGTGGCGTGCCCCCTCGGCTCTCCCTCAAGATTACGTAGGCATTGACAATGCAAAGATTTACATAGAACCACAGGAAGTAGCGCCACCACTTCTTACATGGCCTGCCAACCTGGTAGCATTCCCTCAGCTGGTCACACAGGTCCACTCCCCTCATGTTCTCCTGGTACAACAGCAGGGGCAGAGGTCGAGGTACACCGAAAGACAAGCTGTCCATGCTGTCACTCTCCACCTCCCCATCTGTTTCATGCTGCTGCCGACCTGGACTGATACCCACAATCCCTGGAGCAGAGTTGGTAGAGAGGCAGCTAACCACCTTGACATCCCGTGTCACTGTAGCAACTAGGTTGCCACGCTGGCACTGGTAGAACTCACCCTGGGACAGCTTTCCAACGTTCCTGGGACGTAGGACTTCTGGGTAACCTTTACGCCCCGGCTGGGTGGGCCCGCACGCATACAACCCATCCCTCAGCAGCCTCTGGAGGAGGGGCACTGAGGTGAAGAAGCTGTCCATGAAGAGATGGTGGTATTGACCCTCAAGGCCACGCACCAGGGACGTTACTACTCTGTAGCCCAGAGAAGCAGCTGCCTCATCCTCACTGGGCTTGCCAATGTAGATTTTTGCCCGGTGGCAGTATCCTGACCGTGAGTCACAAAGCATCCACACTGTCAGCCCCTTCCTCAGAGGCTTGGAGGGCATGTACTGAGTCGGGGAGAAACGTCCCTTCATGACAATGGCACACTTGTCTATGGTCAAACAGCGATTGGGCATGTACGCATCCCACATGGTGTTCTCCACCACATCAAGGAGAGGCCTAATTTTGAAGAGGCCATCGTATCCACGCTCGCCACGCACAGGCTCAGACTCACGGTCACACAGCTGCAGATACTGGGTGAGTTTTTCAAAGCGTCTGGCTGTCATTGTTTTTTTAAAGCCTGCATTGCCTATGAAAATGTCACTGGCCCAGTACATGCCGGTGTCTGGAAGCTGATTGATGCCCATAAGAATGTTCAGACCAATATACGCTTTCATCTCCCTGACATCAGTGGGGTGCCAGTGGGGGTCTGATTTTCCGCTCCTTCTTTGCCGATAGAGGGCGTAATTGTTTGTTTGTTCTACCATGTGTTCAAAAAGAGAATCTGGGAAGAGTATCCGGAAATAGTCACGGGTATCAGCATCGTCCCCCAGCGAGTGCTGAGGGCCACTGACAGCGGAGAACGGTTCGATTGAAATGACCTGGTCAGGTTCACCCCAGAAGTCGGGAGAAGTGCAGTCCTCGTCCAAGTCATCTTCAAAGCTGAAAAAACTCCTGCGCTCCTCCTCCTCCAAATCAGAGAAATCAATATCCGAATCGTTTGAGGTGGAATCAGAGCAGTTAGCGGAGATAGAATAATAACAGTCCTCTGCGTACTCCTCCTCGTCGTGCTTGATCCCATTGCTACCAGTAACCAAAATTATGTTGCAGCCTCCTCCTGCGATGAAGCTGGCCGCGTCTGCAGTCTCCGCCGCGGCTGCTGTGCTCGTGAATCCATTCTCTCCCTCGCCGTCCTCCTCCTCCTCCTCCCGCACTTCGTCTTCCTCGTCCGAGTCTGGCTTTCTGTACGGAATTTCAAACCACTTCACATCGGCTGAAAGATTAAGCGGAGAGTCTTGACTGTCGCACACCGTGGTACTTTCTGTGTCCGCACTAGTTTCCAAAATAGTAAAAAGCTCTCTCCCTTTTCTTGCCGTCGCCATGTCGGGGTATTAAAGTGCCCCTGCATGAGTCTTTTTATGTATATTTTTTCACCGTGGAAAAATAATCACACAAACCGGTCATCCGTAATGAACTGATGTGCACTTAGCAGCAGCCTCTTCTCAAAAACTTGCTGGTCGTGGACCTATGCGGCGTCTATAAGCTTGATTCTCATTGTTTCCGCTCCTGGTTTTTCTGGGCTTTGTAGCGCAGTGTGGCCGCAGACGTCAGAAGCTGCATGCATGTCCTGCTTTGTAGGGCGTTTTGCGACTGCAGCTGGTGGGGTTGCTAGTTCGCTAGGCTGGCAGATGGCCGCTTGCTGTTCTAATGCCCGCTGGCATTCACCACTATCAATAAGCCGAATACCCATCTCTGAGGCCGCAGAGATAGAGAAACCAAAGTGTAATATCCAAACATCAAAATCATATACTGTCACTCAACTGTATAACCTAACAGCTGGGAAAGTGAAAACTTTCTAAATACCACTATACACAGCTCAAAATCTCCAAATCCACCCAAATCTATTCTTTTAAAGTTTATTGAGGTTTTGTTTTCCACAAAAAAGGACATGATTAAAAACGCACACCACATGATTATAATACATGCTTAAGTTTCCACATCAAACACGGCTCCATATGCATCCCTTTGCTGAACAGACTACACACTGAACTCAGGCAGAGAAGTAGCTTGTTCATTCATAAACATGCTTCTTCCTTCTGACAGGTTCCTACATGAATCTGAAGCCCTATAGGCTATTGTGGAATTAGGGACCTCCCTCTATTTTATGAATGTGGGCAGATACTCCTGTGTTTTACTCCAGGACTGAGGTGGAAGAGCTCTCCCTGACGAGACTGATTGATCCTGTGCACATTGTGCCTCAAGCCCCACAATATGCAGCTGTGTTGAAATGTAATTGTAATTGTTGTTTTCAGTGGAAATGCTCCCAACAAAAAGTCCATTACTGTGTCAGGAGCCCTTAAAGCAACATTAATATGTGCCCATCCTTGTCATGTTTCTCTTAATCAACAATAATTTTGTTCTTAATCTGAGATGTAGTTATACACATGTTCAGAAATCAGTGGCATTTTAAACAACCCAACTATTATTCCCTGCTTTTATTTCCCTCTCAGGTGTAACACCCCTGTGTTGTAGAGAGAGAGCTCTAAATAGCCTTAGTGAAGTCACTGTGGATTGTCCTCTTCAAATACAGGGATAAAATCCAGGACACTTTTTTACATGTTCGCATCATAACCACATTATTGCAAATTAAATATGATGCAGTATAACTTGTGTGTTGGTTGGTGTTGAGTGTTATTAATCACCCTTAAACAGCATATTCAATTATTTTTTATTACAACAGACGACGTAAAACAAAACCTTTGGGTTTGACTTAAAAACAACTGAACTCTGGTCGTGGATTCCTTCCTTGCATTAGGAGTAGAGTAGTTAAATCATGTCTTCTTGTATTGGGGAGGGGGGGTTTGGGCTGCATGAAGGGTCCTGTCCAAATTCTTTTAGCTGTGGCCTGAGTCTACATGGCTGGCTGAGCACTGGGTTGCTGCCCCTGGGCCCTGCAGCAGAGGAACGATTTATGCGTCCTTCCTCACTAGCTTATTGCACAGATTCTTGTTGTCTCAGTGGTATCATGTTGCCTCTCCTTGCTACAGGCCTTACTGCTGTTTCTATCTGCAAAGAAGGGATTGAAGCTGTACACGCGGTCTACACTGGGAACCAGTATGCTGAGAAACAGTGGAAAATGAGGGAGGCTGTGGACCTTCAATATCTAGACCAAAAATAGAAGTGAGGGGAAAAAAATGGCTCACTCCAGCGTTTCCAGGCCCCTGGAGCAGAGTACTGCAGCAGACCCCTCAGAGACTCCCGTGGTGGGGTGGAGAGACGTCGACCAATGGGGGCTCAGGCGATCAGTGTGTGTGTGTGTCTGTGTGTGTGTGTCTGTGCGGCTAACTCAGCTCCTCCACAGCTCAGATCCTTTTCTCATGGATGAGTTCAGAAATGGTTTCTGTGTGTGTGTGTGTGTGTGTGTGTGCATCTGCCAGCATGTGAGCAAATGGTGCAACCACTGCAGCTCCTGCTAAAGCCAGACCAACCCTTCTCTCTGTCATTCCCTGCCACAGTGTATGCTGTGCGTGTGTCGGTGAGGTGCTTATTAATAGTGATGTCTTCT
This sequence comes from Ctenopoma kingsleyae, assembly GCA_032353495.1. Taxonomy (NCBI): domain Eukaryota; kingdom Metazoa; phylum Chordata; class Actinopteri; order Anabantiformes; family Anabantidae; genus Ctenopoma; species Ctenopoma kingsleyae. Next base: position 11,096,770 of record JAUBNQ010000028.1, on the reverse strand, counting down.
TCCACTGCCAATGGCCAACGGCACCCTAAGTCTCTGCTGATGTGATTGGAATTAAGAAAGCGAAATGTTTGCTGTGCTAGTGAGCAATTCATTTAAGAAGATTCATATTTCACAAAATTGGTCAAACACAGAAACAAAATAAACTAATATGCATTTTCAACTGGGGCTGTTCTTGAACTGCAATATCTCTCCAAGACATTCACACAACCTCTCTTTCATCTTCTCTACCTAAGCTCTTCTGCGCTGTACTGCTGTGCATTAACTGCATCCTATTACCTGTCCAGATAATCAATGTGATGTGTAATGCTGACCTTGAGAAACACTCACCTGGTTGCCCCCTCCCTTTAGGCAGCAGTGGCACACTGCCCTCTAGTGGTGTTTGGAGAGTAACCATGCTCGTCATCATTTAAACAAAGGTGGAGTGCTTTTATTTTCTCAGCTGTTTTTTATTTTAAGTCTGATACAGTGTATTTAATGATAGAAGAAAACCGTGGTTGATAATTTAATAAATCATAATAGAGGGAAACCTGTGATTTTACAATTACTTGTATTCCAAATACAATCAGAGTCTACATCTACAATGTTTATCTGATTTGGATGTTACTATAATAATAATAATAATAATACCTCGTGACAGAGACAAAGAAATAATTGCTAGCAACAAGTTGTACTACAGTTAAACAAATCCGCTGAAAAGCTGTGTTTACTTTTAACCACTAGATGGAGGTAAAAGACAGAGTGAGGAGAATGAGTCTTAATTATACTGAACATCATGTTTATGCAGTAAAATGTATGTGTACAAAGTTCTCTGTAACAGAGCCGTGGATCACAAAGTTTTATTGAAAGCACTGCATGTACTGACTTGGCTCTTGGTTGCCAGGACATGTGTTCCTCATTTCGCCTGCTGTGCTGTACCTGAAGTGACAGACCTGGTCAGTGAGGCCTTGACTATGGTCCGGACATACTCTCAGGCCCTCTGCTTCTTCTGTAGTCAAAGCAATATTCAATATGTGATGTATTATAATTATTACAATAATTATTGCATAAATTCTGTCAGTATATTTTCAGGATGTTTGACTGTCTACTAACGCACCATGTGGAAAATGAACTGATGTCTCAATGAACTTATGAGAACGAACTTATCTCTGTCTATGCCTAAAAATTGTTTAATGAACCTGCTGCTGGATTTGTGTACAGTTAAACTGTTATTATCGTGTGCTCAGGTGACTATGCTGCTTTGGATGCAGCTATTCATCCCTTTATTTCCTTTGCAGAAAAATATGACGCTACAAACATTGGATGGTTTGTGTAAATTAAATATCCACCTCCTCTCTGTCTTCACTGATGTTGCTTTCTGGTATTAAAGATTCAAATGCTGGTTGGAAGGCTTATATATAAATAAAGAAAACAAATGTTCAGTGATTAGTGTGACCATTTAAGTGCTCATCTTTGTTTTCAGAGTGGTCATTAACATGCACATCACACTGTCCTTTAATAGATACTTATCAATGGGGCACAAAATTAACCGTCTGCAGACTCCAGTGAGGGAAACTGTTCATTTTGAATTTTCCAGCTGATAATTATTGGTTATTATATGAATTATTATTGTCCCTTGTGAAATGTAGTATGCAAGAAAATCTTAAAGCATATTTGCTTTCCACCTCTGGCAAAGCATATGTTATTGTTGTCATACAATATAACATCCAGTGACAGATTCCCACAATGACGCATTAAAGACCACAAAATATGACACATTTGGGTATTGTTCAAAAGTGTTGTCTGCTACATGCAAAGAATGGCCAGAACCCCATTTCAGACAGTAACAAACAAACACAATTGTTTTGAAGAATGTGTCACTAATCCTCCAACATTTGTCAATAATTCACATCACTCTTTTGTATGTATCCATGGGAAAGTCAGCATTGTTATTGGTTTGAAATGTAATTAATGATTTGTAGGACAGTTGATGCAGAGTGCTGATCATTGGCTTAGTCCCTCCAGTTTTATACTCTGCTGTGATTTTATTATTAACAATAAATCATCTGTTTCCTTCTGAGTCTCCCAGATTACAAGAACTGTTTACATGTTGCCTTTAATTAGATCTGGTCTGGATGGGAAAATATCAGCGAATGGATTGTGGGTGTTTATCAGTGCTGGAAGTAACAAACAATACATTAATTTTTCTGACAGATGAATGTGACTCACATGGAAGATTGACAGTGTTCTGCACTGGACTTGGTCATTCACAGTAGTTATTTAACAACAACAACTCCAAACAACACAAAGCTAAGGTTGTAGGAGAAGTGTCTGTAAACACACAGCAACTGTTGTCGTCCTGCTGGTTCTGTATTTCAGCATCATGTAGACACATGAGCACACAGTGCAAACATGCAGTGAGCAATCGTCAAATTACGAACTAATAACCTGATATCTGATATTTGGGGAAAAAACTTTTCCCTTGAAGTTCAAAAGCAGCACACTATGACAAATTAATTTCTCACCACTGTTCCCATGAGTCAATCAGTATGCTATGTGAGCATTTGTTTCAAATCTTTTGTAAGGGGCAGTCATTGCCTTGCCATTTAAAATTATGTGTCTTGCCAAGTCGGACTTGTAGAAACTTGACTGCACTCATATATGATTCTGCAACAAGTACGTTTAGGCACTTGAAAAACTTATTCATGCACATCCCAATGTCAAAGAAAAATATTGCACAAGGAAGCGTTTAAGTTTCCATTTCTCTTTCTTTGTCTTTC